>VUYV01000308.1:12433-162385 GCA_008711295.1 Anarhynchus alexandrinus | reverse complement strand
TTTGTGTGGTCCTTGCCAACTTTTCCTCGCAATTTAACATTTTTAGAAATTAACATGTAATTTAAAAATGAGCCATAAAATTTAAAAGCATAATATGAACACAATGGAACCTGTTTTCAGAAACAACTCGAGGGACCCGCAAAAACCGCTAGTACCAGCGACTTTTGCAAGTTTGATCTAAACGGTGCTGGAGACCTTGGGGATACTTTAAAATAAATGGTAACCTGGGAGAGCTGAAGGAGGTCCTTGTTGCAGATCCTAATGTCATCCAGAAGCAAAATGGAAAAGGGGAATGTCAAGTACAGTATTAAATGCACACAGCATAACTGCAATTGAAGGTTACACAGTTAAGATCATATTTCTGCAGGAATTTTATTATTACATGACCTGATTCGTCAACACTGAAATAGCATGGAATTGAGAATTGAGGAGAGGATTGTGTTTAATTTGCTGTTCTGTTGTTTTTTCTAAAGAAAGATTAAAAGGAAATGGCTTTACTACAGGGACAGTGTCAGGTTTAATATACCAGATGTGATAGCCCAAACTTGAGAATTTTAAAGGTCCTGCCCACTCCCCGCTAGTTAAGTTGGTTATTCACTTTTTGCATTTCTTTCAGTTTGAACAGCAAAAATCAAGTAAGCTGGTTTTTTTTAATTCCCTTTAGTTTCTCGGTTTCTCAGTATTTGAGCTGCAAGGGGAACGGGTCGGGATTATTTCCACATGCCCCTGGAAAACAGCGCTTCATCAAAACTGAATCTTTTCTGTGGAAAGGTAGCAGTTTCAACCTCTCTCAGGTGGGGGACCGGAGGAAGAGAGCGCTGGGTGGGCTGGGAACATGGAGGGCACCAGGGGCAGAGCACCCTCCCAAAAGCCTGGGCACCCCGGGGGGCTGCCAGCGGGCGGGTGAGAGCTTTGCCTGGAGGGAAGCGGCACTCCCGGCAGTGTTAGCTTTTCTGAGCTCTTTCTCTCCATTCCCTGCTTTTAGCGGTCAGTTTTGAGGGAAAAGAGAGTATTTGTTTCCTCACAGGTGCTGGGTGCAAACACTGCGCATCCTTGTTTTGTCTGTTTTCAGATGCAAATGGATATGAATGTTTTGGGGGTTGTGTTTGTTTGTTTTTTTTTAAAGCAAAATATGAAAGATACTGGAGATTGGGCTATGTGTGGGTCAGATGTGCCTCTAATAGCAGCATGTTTGTGAATATAACTTGGGTATAATTGCTGCGGAGACCCCACGGAGCAGAGGAGGTACGTGTGTACCTCTGCTGGTTTTGCTTCTGTTGATGTCATGGCAAATTTTCCGCGTACTTCAGTAAAAACTAGCTTGAGCCAGTTGCTTGGCCGCAGAGGATTTTCTTCAAGTCAGCTTGCTTCAGGGCAGCACGTCTCAGGACTCCTGACAGCTTTATCATCGCAGAGAATAAGATGTTCTTGCATGAGTGATTTGAAATGGAAAAGATGACAACATCTGACCAAAAAAATCAGAGAGAACAAAAAAATCGGGGGATCAGCCATGTTTCCATGGCCGCAGGTTGCTGCTGCCCGTGCCGGTACAGCGGCCTGCCTCTGTTTCTCCGAGGCCGTTAAAATTTCCCCAATGCAGATATTTGCAGCAGCGGCCAAAAAAGCAGCAGACCCCTACGCTTGCCCAAGACCTCTCTCAGACACAGCAGGAAAAATGTATGGTGCTGTCACCAACCACTAACAACTATATATTTTAATACTCCTCTTTAGAGTTAGCCAATGCTCCAGGCCTCAGCAAGGGCTGTTCCCTGGCAAGCCTCGGGCCTCGTTCATTTAGCAAAGGTGTGTGTTCAAAGAGAAAGGAATATTTATCCCCATTTTCCCATTGTTCAAAACGTCTTCAGAATTATGCTTGGGTCTTAAAACCTGGGGCCAGCCCAAATGCGAATGTTTCAGGAAATTATGTGCATGGAAAAGCACATGGTCATAAATCAGGCTGTTTTCCAGTTTTAGCTGTAGACTGCATGGCTAATAATGAATATAATAGGGAAATTAGTAAGAAAATTAGCAGTTAATTTAAGGAGTATTTAAAGAGTGTGTGAAACTACAGCTTGGGAAAACTGATTTAGTGAAATGCATGTGATCCCTTCTCCCCTTCCACTGCCTGAGCAGGGTTTTCCCCGGTAGCCGAATTTCTGTGCAGATCTCTTGCAGCAGAAATGTAAGGCTTCCATGCTGCCGTGCAGTGTGTCAGCCGGCCTGGGCTCTGCACTGATTCAGGGCATCCTCAGCCTTCCAAACACCATCAGGCTGCAGTCGCTGCCACTGCGAGCGGTTGCATGCGTGGCTTTCAAAAGGAAGCATTACTCAAAGGAAGAAGGCAGAGGGGGGTTCAGGGGGAGATAACAAGATGAGATAACGGGGAAATGCACCAGCTGGAGCAGAGCAGCAGAAAGCCCTGGGTGCTGCAGCCCTGGTGCAGCAGCCGGGGACGGAACGGTGTGACATCGGGCAGGAGGATGGGTTTACATCCCATGGGTCGTCCCCATAGCCTGTCTGCCCTGCGCTGCGTTGCTGTGCACGCGGAGGGACCCTGCCACTGAGGCTGTCCCTCGATAGGCTTCTGGGGGCACAAAGGAGGTTATGTCTGCTCTCTTCCCCTACCCGGGAAGCCCGGCAGTAAAACGTGATTATCAGCTGTTTGTGCCAAAGAGGGGGGTGTAGGCCAATGAATGTGAAAAACATGGCACGATTTTAAACAGAAAAGAGAAAAAGAGGAAGAAATCGCAAGCGTTTGCGAAGACAGAAATGCGGAGATGTGTGCTGTCACCCCACCAGGAGTGGCTTTGAAATCACACACTTAACTTTGTGTCACTGATTGGAAAATGCTTTTGAGTGCAAAGCCGTGACCAGAGGCAGATCACCCTGGTGCTGGGCTGCAAGCAAGACTTGTGCAGGCTCCAATGCCAAAACGTGCCCATTCTGCTCCTCGGGGCTCACGTGGGTCTCCAGCTGGCTCTGCCCCTGCACGGAGACATCTGCCTGTGGCACCTGCAGGGAGAAGAAAGAGAAATTACAGGGACAAAAACCTTCCTTTTTGCCCAGTGAATTACTTGTACATGTGAAATCTATCACCTTCACGAGTAACCGCTGTCTTCGGTGGCACTTATTAACACAGTAATCTATGTGCAGTGCAGCAAAGTGTGACCAGGAGGGGACAGGAAAATCAGGCGCAGGTGGGATGGAGCGGTGGCAGGAGGGGGGATGAGGGCTGGACTTTCCACATTCTGGGGCAGTAAATTTAAAGGAATGGTGAGCCCATAAAAGTTTCACTTCTTCCTGGAAAAAAGTCTGAATTGAAACTTCATACCTGGTGTGGAGTTCCTGTGTGTCCCAGCCTCCTTCCGCTGCTGGGGAGAAACAACGCGACTTTGGGTAACGTCCTGGTAAATTCTGTTTGTAGCGTGGACTGTGCCCCGCGCAGTGTTACAGTGCTGCTGTTCATGTTGCTGTAGTTAAGGCTGTATCTGTGTTTCCATTAGAACCCTTTTAATCTGCAAATTTATGACCCAGCTGTAAAAATTCAATCCAGACTGAAACTTGGCATGGGCAGTGTTCATTCTTCCATCTGTGGAAGGGATTTAAGCAGGTACATCCCAGTAATAACCGTCCGAGTTAGGCTTGTAAATTTGGAGCATGATGACTGCTGAATAAAACTGTGAGCTTCTCAGTAGCCCTGGAGTTTGAAATATTTTATGCCTGTGGTGAGACTAGCAGAAAGCAGCTTGTTTGTGTTCAGTCATATAGCTGTAAATAAAGAAAATGTTTGGGGACTTTCTGCATTTGCTTACATGCACAAGCACATGCGTTTTCCTTACCATGGCAATATTTTGATGTGGGTGGCAAATGCTTGAAATGCTGCAGGGTCTTGTTCCAAAGAAGGGTTTGATCACTCCCCGGTAGTGCGAGAAATTGTATTCACACTGGTGCAAAAGGTAGAATTTTATCTATTGATTGTAATAGAAAAAAATAGGGAAATAAAAAGACCAGACTGTTTTCTTTTGAGTGGGATTTTTGATTGGATATCTTCAAAACTGATTCAGTATTGAACTGCAAAATTAGCTTTATTCACCATCACTTCCTCCCATTTTAATTTTCTTTTCTAAAAAGCTATACACTGAATGTCCCTGACCAGATAGATAGACTAGTAATCTTATCTGATCCAGCAAATCCTATTTCCCTTTGCAGGTTTGTGGTTTTTGAAAGTCATTCTGTAACTTAAAAAAAACCTCCTTTATGTGTTTAACTGAAATTTTTTAGGTCATTTGTCCATAATGTGAATACCAGAAACGTAATGATGAAAGCAGTTTAGCGAGACCAGACTTCTGATCTTCCATGTGTATTCACAGAGAAGCTTTTGGGAGGGTTTTGGCACAATTTGAGAAGTGGGTTGAAGGGATCTCTACGTGGACTAATGTTAGGCTCAGATAAGTTTACGCCCGGCCACTCGGAAAACTCCTTGACTGTATTCAGAAAATGTGGGGAACCTGTGGGTGGTGTTTGTGTATGAGATTTTTGCCATCCTGATGGAGAAAAGGGAGTGCTCATAAAAACACCTGATCCAGAAAAACATCCCTCATCTTCATCTGTAAAGCTCAGTTTCTAATTATCCAAAACCAGAAAAGCAGAGTTGGATTCGGTTTTATTTAATCTACTTCACTCCAAACTTAAAAATTTGGGTATGAGATACAAGGGGTAGATGTGGAAATTATCAGTGATTGCTAAAGACCATTTGAGGTCTTTTATGCTTTATGGCATTAAATTGGCATCAGATAGCCACTTCAGATCTGTTAAAGGGGAAAAATGTCCTAACAGTCAAAGCACGCAGAAGGCTTGTATAATATAAGTGAGTTTTATGTGAGCTACAAAAAAAAAAAAAAGGAGCAGGAGTTTAAAGCAGGAAAGCAAGTTGGAGAAGTAAACTGCATTGTAGAAAATCTGGAAAAAGTAAAAACAATTCAAACAGAAAGAGATCAGATAAACAGCTAGAGCTGGAACAGCTGAAAAGAAACACACAAAAATAGGTAAAGCGAAATTCCAACGAGCCATGAAATGTGTTTTCCTTAATTTTTCACAGTGGCCTTGAAACCTGATGTTGGAGACTCTATCTCTGTTCTTTCACTGATGGCCAGAAGTTGAGGTTAGGATGACCAGATCGTTTGGTATGGCACTGACATTTCAAGTTAACAGGGATTGCCAAGACTCTCAGTTATGACACTAAAATATACCGCTATTTCTAGGGCCAATTTTCAGTCCCTCCCTCATGCCTCCACATTGATTTAGGCAACAGATGCATGAAAAGCAAAGCAACATTCAAAATAATCCCTTAGCTGAAGCTGGGGGAAGGTTGGCTAGTGGGCTGTAGCCAAAATTCCTTAAATGTTACAATGTTTTACATTTCTAAATGTAAAAACTTTCTTTCCAATGTGAGGTACCAGCCAAATGTCTTAGTTACGGTATCTCAGAGTAAAAACTGGCATATGGCCTTGTGGTCATTTGTGGGTATTGACAGATTTACACCATCGAAGATCAAGTTAAATGTTGTCGGTTTCTCCGTCTCCCCTTTACTTCGTCAGGCTTTTTTTCTCGCAGTTACTATTTGTCAACTTAAATCCAGTTTGCTGGAAAAATGAAGGCTCTTCACGACCTGGCTCTTCAGGAGCAAATTGCCTCAAATTCTTTCTGCTAGCCAAGGTATTTTGTAATGCGTTGCAAAACAGCAGCAGGATTGCTCTCCTTGCACTAGATGTACTTTGTGGGCTAGACACTGTGGGCAGTTTTAATGAGGTCTTGGTGTGCTGGAGAATTTGTCTCGGCCGTTGACTTCACGGAGACTTTTCATCCCAGGTCCCTGCTCTTCTAATTGCTACTCCCACCCCAAGGAGCGGGCTCTGGCTTTGCCCCATTGTGGGCGAAGCCGTGGGGAGCCTGGACCGGTGGCTGCTCGGGAAGCAGGTCCTGGAGCTGCTGTGCAAATTACATGGTCTGCTCCCGACTATTTATGACAGCTTTGCACAGGAGGGGTGGTGGATTGCCCGTTACACAGGCACGCTAAAAATTAATTGTCCTGCTTTTCTCCCTCTGGTGTTGTTTAACTGGTGTAGCTGTCAGTTACTGCATCACTAATTCATTTTCCCTGGATCGTCTTCAAATAGGAGCTTCAGAGCCCAGTATAGCCCGTGAGACTGACGTCAGCGGGGGGAGCATGGGTGCTGGGTGAAGCCTGAGCCCCTTCCTTGTCCACAGTATCAGAATTGCAATTGTTATGGGCTTCCTAATTACTGAACCTCAGTAGTACTGGATGTTTAGAGACACTTTGTGGAGAACCCAAAAAAGCTGTCCTGCTCTGGCCAGCTCCAGAGACTATAGTGGTGTTCATAAACCATACGGTCTTTCATATACACACACACACACACGTGCGTTTCCTCAGTGCTCTATTACGATGATGATATCTGTGGAATTCAAGCCTGCTGCCTTGCCGTTTTGCTGTGCTTACTCCTTCAGCTCAAAGCTGTGCAGTAATTCACCATGGCGGTGGACTTTGCAAAGATAGAGGAAAAGAGGGTCCCAGCTGTATTATCCACAAATTATGAGATCTCTCCCTTTCAAATCCCATACCACACTGAGGTGCTTACTCCAGCCTGCCCAGCAGAGCCCAAAATCCTATTCATGGAGGTTGGCAGAGAAGACGAGGCTGACCTGCAGATACTGATCCCAATGATCCTTTGTTTTGTGTAAAGGCCTTTTTTTGTTGGCTAAACCAAAGTAAAGAAATGCTTCTTTAAACATTTTAAATGAATAAAAATGGCAGGCATCTTTATGAGCCTGTTTTCCTTTTAGTACTGTCTCCCAGCGTTTCTGCTGCTGTTTTCTCTCCTTGTCTAATGAGACTGTGAGTGATAATAATTTCTCCTGGCTACAAGTGCACATAAGTATTAATTTGTTTATTATGTTTGTGGTGGATCTATATAGAGACAAGGTCATTAATATTTCTCAGCCCTCTGTACCTCGTTCAACTCACAGATTCATATTCCTGATTCCGGGCATTCTTATTTTGAAAAGGGCTAGTATTGCATCTGATGTCTGACTCAAAGTGCCTTTAGCTTCACCTGATAATCGATGGACAGGCATTCATGTTTTCAAACCAAGCCTTTGGAAGTGCTTTATGTTGGAAAAAAAGCAGAAATCCAGTGTGCCAAGATCTGGTCTGTTTTTTGAGTGCTTTGGCCCCAAAGCACACTACATGGTTTGACACACAATGTTCATGTATTTGCAAAGCTTTCCAAACTTCGTTTGGTGAACTCCAGCTGCTTTCAGTGGGATCTTTGCTCACAGATCAAAGACTGTGACCCTCGGAGAATGTAAGTGCTCATATTTGGGTACTGCTCTTCCTTCATTCCTTGCACAAAATAGGAAAAATAAAGGCAGTATTCAGCCCCATGGTTCTGCTGCACTTGCTGAGGTTTGAGGAGCTGTGTCATCTCTCTGCGGGTGTCGTGGCTGCTCGGAGACAGGCCTTCCCTGCCCAGAGCAGCGGCAACACCCACCCCAATGTCAGCCCACCAAAACCCTCTCTTGCCTTATGGCTGCATCCTCTTTCTGTCCCATCCCAACAGCCTCCAGGCAGCAACTCCATGCTCCCCCTGGGACCAAAAATCCTTTAACAGGGGGTGTGGGATATGGCTCTGCTGGGGCAAACTCAGCTTGAGCTGCTGGCCCCTGCCCACTCTCACCCATGGAGAGGCTGCGTCCCACCACGCACCACCACCTGGGTATGAAAAACCAGCTCGTGGCCCCAGCTGGGAACAGGAGGTCTCAGCAAAAAGCCAAGTGTGGGTGAGCTGGGTGGAGGGCAGCAGAGGAGGGTTGGAGCAAGGTGTGTCTGAAGGGGCTAGTGGGGAGAGGTGGGTTTGTGCTGCCCCTCGGGATTATCTGGTAACAGGGGTCATCTTCGTCCTTGGCGAGGTCTGCTCCATCCGAGGATTTTGCTCCCTTGGCCCCTGTGTATCTTTACAGCTGGATTATGGGTTTAGGAAAGCCAAATGCCCTGAGATCACAGATACGGGGTAACTGTTTATAGAGGAGAGGAGGTGGGCAAAAATCAACAAATTCCTGTGATATATTGCATGTCATCTGTACGTGACACTCTGAGACCTTCAAATGCTTAAACTAAAGACCTAAATATAATTTAGTTAGTAAAAATATACCTTAGTTATAATAAAATGATAATAGTGGAACTTGGCAACAGAGCAGCTAATAAATACTACACTTCTGAAATGTGCCTGGGATCCAAGTACATACTCTTTTACTGTGTAGTTAAAGCATGTGGCAGGACATGCTAGACCAAGATTTTCTTTTTGTCTTTCCAGTGGAAAACTAAAGTTCTTTGTTTAAGTGAAGCCCGTTGGGAATTTTTTTAAAGTAAAACAAGGAGCTAAAGAATTCCATTCCTCTTTGCCAACTTTTTTCCTCCTTCAAGCCAAATTATCGATTAATGGGGCATTAAATATCAAATACTGCCTGGTTATATTCATACCCTTTTTTATTTAGGCTCCTTCAATACTTTCTCATTGGTGCTTCAAACACAGCTGAATTAAAAGATCAGGTACTTTATTGGGAAAAGACTACTCCTTCTAAACCTTTTTTTGCCTTATAAAAATAAAGGTCAGTAATCCGAAAGTCACTAAATTTGCATACTTAACCCTATTTCTGATTTTTTGAAAGAAAAAAATATCGGTACGCCTTTAAGATCTTCTTCTTCCTGAACTTCATTCTTTGCCTTCTTCATTAGCTGTCTCCATTTCGGTACCCTATAGTTTTGCCAGCAGAGCAGCCAAGTGAATGCTTGACCATATTTTTGTCTGGCTCTAGTGAAACCGTGATCTGACAATAGAATACTTTTCTCTGGGTTTTCCTTCTTTCCCCAGGGAACCATACTTCAAGGGCAACCTGCTTGTCCAGCATATGAACATGTGGAAAATCCACTGCTATGCACTAATGATTTTCAGATGGGCAATTGTTGCTGAAAATCATCCCAAGAGCAGCAGCTTCTCCATTGTAGCACCTAACCACTTTGGGATCGCATTGCTCGTAGCTGATCTGGAATAAACCCTTTGCATTTACGTATAAGGTGGTGACATGTGCTGCATCATGCATGTAGTAACAAAATTTAGGGGGAAAGGAGGTAAAAGTTACAGTTGTGGTTCTTTTTTGGCCATTGCGACACGCATCAAAATCTGACACTTATTTTAGCTTGAAAACATAAATGTAGGAAAAAGTCGAGCTATGCCAAAGATCCACGACAGCAAGGCAGAAGCACCCTAAATATTGTCCACAAATTAATCGCTTTCAAACTTTTGTTTTAAATATTTACAAGGAGACTTGTCACATGGTGGGAGGGAGAAGAATGGTTTTCAATTTTAAATAATTTCTATTACTGTTCTTCTCAGAACTGCATTCTTTTTAAACAACTTTCACTTTTAATCTGTAATTAAAGCCAAAGTTTTCTTTTAATTTTAAAAGCTTGTCCTTGGACTAAAATAACGTGGAACATTTTTAAACATTGATCCAAGCTGCTGTAGATACATTTTATTTCAACCACAGAGCCTGCAGTTGGATTCCTCGCTTTGCCAGATCGGCTACGACCTGCGAGTGTGGCAGCAATGACTGTGGAGTCCTGGATGCTGCACCACCAGCGAGGAGGGTTGTTTTTCTGGAGTCGTTCCTCCCTTTGGGCCCTATTCATGAATGACTTAATCTCTGCGTATGATCAAATGTCGTGCAAGTTACTGTGCACAGAAAAATCAAGGAATGCTTCTCTTCCCCGCGTTCCTTACATGGAATTGCTGTGCCTGCCCAGCAAGCAGTTGGAGAGCGGTAAGGGTGGGAAGCGAGCAGCAGCAAAAACACACATAAAAAAAACCACCAGAAGCAATATATAAAGAGGGAGACAAAGAAAACAGAGAAAACTTTGAAAGACTGGATGTGCAAGTTGGATTGGGCCATGCATAGACAGCTCTAGCTTGCCCAGGCGGCACCAGCTGGAGGGGGGAGCTGGGCTTTTGGCTGGGGGGGGTTACAGGGGCGATACATTCACCACAAAAAACAAAAGTGTTCCCCAGTATTTTATCTGGAGTGTTGGCCATAAAGATGATTTCTAGTGTGTGTACCTATTAGCTTGTTTTGTCTTGGAAAGCAAACATTTACTGTTTTGATGGGCAGATCTCAAGAAGTTCAGGGAATCAATGCTGCTTAGTCTTTTTGTCCTTTTGACCTAATAGCTTGTGTGGTGTAATTCTGTCCTTTCACAGGATGTTAAACCACTTCACTTGAAGCCAAGACGGAGATTTTCATTAGTTGTTATATTAATTACATGATGCATGCCATACAAGGAACTTTTTTTTGTGGTGTTTTGGTATTTTCTTATAGATCCAGCAGAATACAGGGGGTGAAGTGGCGCATAACTGTCTCCCCACTTATACAGACCTCTTTCTAATTCTTTGAAGTTTCAGCAAAATTTTAGCTTATGCTAGGTGCTGTTCTCAGTTACAAGTGAAGAAAGGACTCATATTGTCTGAGTTGTTTTTCTCATTACCAACACCCTGCGGCCTCTGCAAGAAATTCTGTCTGTCTCTCTGTGCCCTGGTGTGGGGACGGATTGCTATAGCAGGACTCCCACGCCAAACAGAGACTGGTGGCAAATGGGGAATAACTTGATTCAGGTGCTGAACTCCTCCAGCTGTCAGTGGAAGCTACACTTGTTTGTCCAGGGCGGTGACTGGAATAGTCATTTACCTCTTTTGGAGACACTTTCCATTCCTTTAGTACTGACAATGGACTTAAAAGATGTACCTCGCCTTTCAGGTAGGTTATGGCTGGAGTATCATTTTAGCTCTAGGAGGCAAAAGATAGAAGAAAGGATGGGGATGAAGGCAAAAAGGAAAACTCACAGCCAGGAAAGAAATACAGGTGGGAAAATAAAGAACAGAAACTTTTAGAAGATTGTAGAGAGAGGAGAGTGTCAAAAGAGGACGAGGACAGGGGAATGCAAAATTGAGGACAAGAGCAAAAAGGAAGAGGAAAGGGGAGAGCGATGGAGGGGAGGGAGGAAGAAAGAAAAGATCAAAGGGATGAAAGTAAGGAGAGAAAATATTGGGGAAGCAGATAGATGGAAATACTGGTAGGAATCTGGAGTGTAACTGGGAAGGGCTCTGGAACAAATTAGGGAAGCATAGGAGATGTTAGCATTTTTCGCAATTCAAAATAAGAAGTTTGATGTTTCTTCCTTTCAAAGTGTTTGACAAACAAGGGTAGATAAGCATTCAAGATATATATTTTACCACTCTTCTTGGAAGGCACCTTTGAATCTAATTAGTATGTCTGGGCATTTTTTTTTTCCATGTTACACAGGTGAAGAGCAAATACACATTCAGAAAAGGGTATGACCTTGCTTAGAATACAAAGCAAATTAACCCAAACTGTTGCTCACAACTCGGAAGAGAACTTATTCTGAGACTGGGAAATACTCTAGTTCTGGTGGCAGTGGTGGTGGTGGGGGCGGTGTGTGTCTCTTTGTGGGTGGGGTGTGGTTATTCATTTTCTGCTTTCTTGGTGCATCCGCAATACCTGACTAAGCTGGACACAAAAGTATAGAAGAGGTTTCATACTTTGGCTTAATCATACCCAACCCAGACTTTGGCAAATCCCACCAAGACCTATTTTGAAAACCGTAACTAGTTTTCAGACTACTGTAAGACAGTTTGGCCAAATGTGGAGGCTTCTGTGACCCAGCGTTCCTGAAAGTTTGAACTTCTCCCAGGTCTGCTCCTTTCTGTAAATTTTGCAGATCAGATCTCCTGTTTGAAAAATTTTCAAGTCATCATCTATAAGTTGCAGGCGGAAAATCTTCTTAACCTATTGCATAGTTGGCTGAGGGCAACGTCTTTGTGCTCCTCTGAGATGAGCATCTGTCAGTAGCATAGAAAGGACATCACCTGGGATGGACCGATAGTCTGATCCTGTATGGCAAATCATGCATTCCTATATAGTTCATGATATATATGAACCTAAAATATGTCATGCCAGATCAGATTATACATATAATTTTCAAGTTCAACAAAAGGTTTTGTTTCTTTTTCCCCCATCATTTTTTAAAGAAACAGAATTTATCTGAATTAAAAACATGATTGGTGATGACGAGTGGGTGGTTCTGTTTACCCTGCCACATTATATAGTACCACTTTTACTCCTTGTTTGGATAGCAGTCACAAGACCCAGATATCAAGCTGTGAAAGTATTTTTCTTGCAGCAGCCTTTCTTTTTTTGGCAGGCAGTGGCTTTGGAGATGCCTCGCGTTTTGTCATGTGATTGGACTGCTGATGAGGTTTCTGTGCTGCCTCATTTTCTTGGATTCCATCCGAATTAACTCTTCTTTGGGTCACTATTGTTAGCACACTTCTGAATGAGTGGGGTTTTGCATCATAGGATAATGAGCTCCTAATACTCAGTCTGTGTAAGAAAACAGTCCGTAAAGAAGGAATTTGCTGCATTTGTTCCACGTGACAGAAATCTGTTTTCTGTACCTCCAGCTGTCCACATTGAAAACACATTCCTTCTTCACAGTAATATTCCTTCCTGAAACAAGGGAAAATGAGGGGAAATGACTAGTATATAATCGTTCCATCTAAAAACATTCAGGTTAGTCTTGTAAACACATAAACTAGTTCTTTGTAAACAAATGTCTTAATTTTCTTTAAACTGAATATTTTGATGTCAAAGACAGAGAAGCTGGATATGTCAAACACATATGGTTCCTATTGCATCAGAGGCTTTCTTAATTGTGGTATTCTAATTGAAAAGACATTTTTGAAAGCATGCTAACTTTACAGAAACTGAGCTATCTGACCCTCTGTCTCGTCTAGGTTTTATTCTTCCCTCTATCACCATGCTCTGGAAACATTACTTAAAGGGGACCTACAGGAAAGATGGGGAGGGACTTTATCAGGGAGTGTAGCGATAGGACAAGGGGGAATGGTTTTAAACTGAAAGAGGGCAGATTTAGATTAAATATTAGGAAGAAATTCTTTACTGTGAGGGTGGTGAGACACTGGAACAGGTTGCCTAGAGAGGTTGTGGATGCCCCTTCCCTGAAGGTGTTCAAGACCGGGCTGGATGAGGCTTTGAGTAACCTGGTCTAGTAGAAGGTGTCCCTGCCCATGGTGTGTGTGGGGGTGGACTAGATGATCTTTAAGGTCCCCTCCAACCTAAACCATTCTGTGATTCTATGAACATCTTCCATTTCAAATGTACAGCAGTAACAATATCCCTCACGGACTTTGAATTGCCCTCGATACTTCCAGTGCTTGACATGGAAGCACTGTTTGGGGTAGTTGATGTTGGGGAGCTGACAGGGGCTTACAGGGGAGAGCATTAGGAAGTGGGAAGGAATGGGAGTAGGGACTATAATTTATTCATAAGTTTTTACCTTATTCTTGGATAATTTGTAACTCAAAATGCCTTAGGCTAAGTAATATGTTTAACTGGACAAAATTTCTATCCACATCAGAGAAATACTGCAGGTCTGCTTTATAATCTAAGCTATTTTATAAATGTCATGAAACAACTACCTGCCTTGGATAAGGCAAAATTTCAGTTTGGCATCCAATATGTATTCATTTTTCCTCCTACAAATAATAGGCAGAAAACGATGAAGTTTACATCTGAAATAGGTACATTTGAAATAGAAAACACATTTGTATTTCAGGCACTGCCGTTAGGTTTGCTGCTAGTGTGGGCTTTAACTGCAGGTGCGTGCTCTGCAGAGAGCTGAGCAGTATACATTTGCGTGCAGGTTGCGATGGGGTGGGATGTCTCGTGGAGCTCAGTTAGAGCCCCCTCTCCAGCAGCAGCCGGAGCCCTTTGCAGTGCAGGTGCTGGGCTCCGACCTGCTGCAGTGAGTCCACCAGATGTGCCACTGGCTTCGGTCTTAATTATGTATAAATCCACCTTGCCCAAGCATACGGAATATTTAACAATAAATTGCCTTTTTTTTTTTAAAAATCCACTAACGTGTACAATATAAAGTCCACAAAGGTCATAGAGGTCAATTTATTTGTTAAATGGAAATACTTGGGTCCAAAAAACATTATGAATCATTTTGGTGTTTTAACTTCAGGATGCGGAGTAAATTATTCCAAAAATAATGGTAGCCAAATGTCATTCCCTCCAAACGTTTGTGTAATATCTATTTATCTGTGGGCAGATGACTGCTATGTATAATCAGAGGCAGACTTTTGTCAAATTGAGACTAAGTAAACACAGCTGAACACAAGCAAGTTGGACTACAACTTTTTTGAGTTTTGCCAGCACTGTTATGACCTTGAAAATCAGCGTTTCTTCAGAGCAATCTGCTTTCAATACGGGAGACTTTTTAGTGTTTCAAATGAACAAGTGTCGATTGGAAATTTATTCTGTTTAATTTTTTTTTTTCCAAATAAGTGAAAAGTTTGCATTTGCCCAAAGGAGAGCATCCTTTCTGCTGCTTAGAAAGTAGGAATGTTTTGTAAAGGAACATTTCTTGCACGTATCAATAAGAACAAGAACAACAGTTAGAGAAGGAGTTGTAAACTTATCTGAGGCTTCATTATATAATCAGAGAAAATTTTCTACTCTTTCCTTGAAATATAAATGCTTTTTTTCTTTTTTTAATGTGCTGTGCAAGTAAACAGAGCAGTAAGGCAGTAGATTTTAAACCACTACAGATCTAGATTCTGCTTTCATCATCCTGGAAAAAGTAGTACTTCCATTAATAAATTTTGCCCATTTTTGTACAACTTAGTGTCCTACTAAACATTTTCTACAGATCCTATTTTTCTCTGAGACAAAAAGAAACAAGTATGAATTTATTGACAAACAGGAGTACAATTTAAACCTTAGTTTTGATATGTGACTTTTCTGCTTTTACATTACCAATCATTTGAACAGAAAGAATTTTGCTCTCTTGATTTTAAAGGCCACAGCATTTGGAATCTTGAGGAGGCTTTGGACAGGAGTCAAATAGGAGTCTTGTTCAAAAATTTGTCTTTCAGTAATTACAGCAAGTGAGTCTCATCCATTGCCAATATCTATGTTTCAAGGCACTTCTTTCAAAGGGATATTTTTTTCATTTTAAGTGCTGTATACAAACCAGCTTACACACCAAATTCAGGGGTAGGACACATGTGCACAGCATTGTGGCCAGGGGAAACTTTCCCAAAGTCCTTGTGCGCCATATCCACAAGTCAGACTTCCCAATCTGCCCTTTTTGGGGGCAGCAATTACCATTTTCAAATTTCTAACAAATTCTTACAGCAACAGTAGTTTAATGCCAGCAGCCAAGCATACACAGCATCTTGTACTTGATGGGTTGCTACAGTATGGCTTTGACTGTGCAAGCCAAGTGCCATCCCAGCGGTATGTTGGATGTTTTTGAAAGAACCGCAGCAGAAGTCTCTTCTTGCTTCAGTTTTCTCTTCCCCTATCATTGTGGCAAAAATAAAATGAGGATGCTGTTGGAATTGGGGGCAGACGGAAGAGGAAGAAGGTGATAGAAAAGAGGACGACATGACTAAGAAGCTATTTGAATTGAGAATTGCAAACAGTGGATATGCCTATACATTCCTATATGTTCCTATACTTTGTTCTCTGTACCAAAGTGCAGATTTCAGAAAAAAAGCAGGAGACGCTGCTCCCAGGTCTGGCTGAGCAATGCTGCCTCTGAACATTAACCAAAATCACCTGGAAAAGGCTTTGATGACAGGGGGTTTTAGACAGTTTGTTGTTTCCTCTGGGCAGCTCCCTCTTGGGGCATAAGGGTACAGACACTCACAGTGTCGGCGTCCTAGTTCTTATTCTGGGATTTCTGCTTCACCACAAAGGTTAGTGAGGCTTGTAAAAATAAAAATAAAAACAGAAAGTGCCAGGTGTCATCTAAGCCCACGGAGCGGGCCTCTGGGTGTTGGGAGAGTGCAAAGCAGGTCCTAATGGCAAAGCTCAGGGACATTGGGCAGGACTTGCCTTGAGTTGTAGGAGCTTGGGACAGCTGGTTGTGTTCGAGTTGTGAGAGGAGGAGGAGGAGAGCCTTGCTGTGGATGGGAGCTATGGGTGGTCAACAGCCTTCAGGGTGCGTTGAGCAGCCCCCAAGATGCTCCTACCTGAGATGGTAGTTGCCCAGGAAGTGCTGTCAGGAGAATATTTTTAAAAGGTATGCTTAGCCTTGAGTTGCATTTGGGGTTGGTGATTTACACCAGTGCTCGCCAAGCCCTGCCTGTGGGTGAGCCACTCTCTCAGCGGTGCTCCGAGGGGCTGGTTTTGCCAACACCGTGCTAGTTTGTTCATCTGATGTAAAATGGTTGGTGGCAGCCAACTAGGTAGGTTGTGTGGGTGCTTTGTGTGCCCGGATGAATCTGTACCCTGAAATACAATGTTTACTGGTGGTGCGCGGTCTGTTTGCCTGCCGTTGCAGGAGGAGGGTTGGGAGGAAAGCAGGCGTTGTCTACACATGGGATTTGCCGCGTCTGCTTTGCAGACCCTTTGCAGGTCTCCATAAACTTTGCAAACTGTGATGTATAGGCTATCGCTCTACGGGAAAGCTTTGGCTCACGGGCAAAAGTAAAAAGTAACAACTCTTGCAAAATGAAAGAAAAAACTTTTACTATTTTAAAAGTGGAAACAGAAGTACTACTAATAATAGCAGTGAGTTAATTAGAGAACATGCAACATTTCAGTTCACAAGCTTAAAGCCTTTGTGTTGTAGCTGCCTGGCTTGCGTGGCTGCTCAGAGTCCGCCTCTCATCCTCCATCCAAAGGCTCAAAGCCTAGAGTTGGACTGTGTTGGAGGGATCAAAGGATCTATTTTTTTTTCACCAGTTATTCCCTAAAAAATATGAATGTTATTCATGTCTGGAACCATGGCTTCCTGCCTCGTTGCTTTTTTCTACAGAAGTGGCATCTTAAATGGGAGATGAGGATGCAAGACTATCTATACAAACACGATTGTTGCTTATGCTGCTTGCCCTTAGGAAAGGAGCTAAGCAGGTCAGGGAAGACACATTAGCAAATTGCAGAAGTGTGAGTAATTCTGAGGTAAAGTTAATTGGGTTGCTCCTTGAGCAAAAAGTCCACAGTGATTTCCAATTGCATCTGTGTGAGGAATTGCATTCTGTGAGTGCACATATTTTCTGTATTTTTATGCATATATGTGTAGCCCAGTTTCCCCTGATTGCAACCCCTTCTGAGTGAAGGGTTTTTTTGATTTATGGTGACAGGAGCGAAGACTGGTTATTTATACATACTGATAAAGCTTAAGAGTTGGTTTTGATCTACAGATCTTTCAAATTATTCAAAATTCATATTTTCTGAAGCACGTCAGTTGATGTAACCATAAATACCATATGGCTTTACTATAAATATGTGTGTGTGTTTTAAGTCTGATACAGCAAACTGTTGCAGGGGAGAATTCCCTAAAAGAAATCTCCTGACTTCCAGGAAAACATGTATGAGCTCATGTAAAACAAATATGTAGTAAATATGACATTATTGCCTTCTGCACCTGTCTTACATATTTTTGAAGCACCCTATCTTTGTGCCAACCTGACATTTTTAAACAAACAGTATTCACTCTGTTTGGACGAAAATATGTTATGAGGGGCTGCTTTAAATAACATTGTCTTTGATCTTGCAGGCTGATAGCCAGCAATTCAGTTGGGTTTTAGGGGAGGCTATTGGCTTGAACTGTTGTTAGATCATGTCCAGTGTTGTGACTTGGGCTACACTGGTCAAGGTAATCAGTGCCTTTTGGGGAGAAATACATTTAATAGTTCCGGATAATACATTTTTCCCCTGCGGTAATAATACATTGTGCTTCAATAATTTGTCATTTTATTAGTACAAAGGCATGGGTTACTTTTTATTGCTCATTATTTAAAAGATATGTGTTATTACTGTCACAATCATGATTACTACTCTTTTTGGTGTAGTTGCTATTTTGGTATAGTTTCCAGTGGCCAGTGTAGCTTTTTTTCAGGTGAGAGCTGTTTGCAGTGATCTCAGAGAATTGGCATCTTCACTCAGAGAAACAGCCTGGGCATATTGCCCGTGGTTCGGATACTCTCCATTTGAAAGCAAATCTGTTTGGCTTGAAATATTGTGGCTTAGGGTGCTTTACAGCTCAGCAACTGCGCCTTTGCGAACTGCTCTTCCTGGGATGAATGGCAGAGGGTTTGAATACGCCTCGTTGTTATGTGGCGTGTCCCACGGTTAGAGGAGCCGAACGGAGCAGTAATAATCTCTGCAGCATCACGGAGTGAGTTTTACAGAGGCCCCAAAATTCATGCAATTGTGCTATACCAAGAACTGCAAGCAGTACGTCGAGGTCAGGATGAGCTAGTAAGCCCTGTCGCTCTGCAGCAATCTGCGCTGCAGTATAGGCCCATTAGTGTGGCATAGCACTGCTGTCACGGCTCAGGCAGTGTGCCGTGCCACGTGGATGCACGCTGCCCCGCTACGTGGTGCACGTTCGCTCAGGCGTGCCTCAGTGTCTGAGGAGTCTGAATTCGGTCCCGTGTTGTTATCAGTTGACGATGCTTCCCCGCTGGTTTCTTGAAACTCACTGTCTCCAAAAGCAGCAGTGTGCACTGAATAACAAACCCCTTCACATTCAGACTCTTCAGGTTTGGGAATGGAGCCAACATTCTTGAAGAATGATTTAGTGGCCAATAAACATCTGCAAAGTCTGTAAGACTGTCAGAAGCAGTAACATTGAAAGTAAAGATCATATCAGTAGCAATTCCCCTGTCCTGACAAGGCATTCACTGCAAATATTTGTTCAGTCATCCTTGCTCTCATTCCCGTTATCACAGACAGTTTCACATGTTTTGCCAAAAGAGCGATTCCATCTTCTTTCACAAAGCTGTTCACATCCAAGGCCTTTGCAATGTTAAATACCGGCCTACTACTGTTTCAGGACCTCCCACACGTGCTCCTTTGGTTTGCAGGAGCCTCATCTGTCTTACACAAAGGCTCGGCTGTGAAGGACTCTTACAACTTTCAGTTAGTGAGCATCTGCAGTGTTAAGGCTGTGCTGCTCCTTGAGGATTCAAACTCAGTCTGGCTGATTTATTACACTGCACCAATCTTCACGATAACCAGGACAGTCTTTGAGCTCTTCTGAGCGCAATTCTCCTGCTGAGCCATTGAAATTGCAGTGTGCTAGGACTCAAACCGTTTGTAAATACAAAATTATGTTTGGAGAAGAAAGATGTGTTTCTGCTTCCCCTAAACATCTTGGCAAATGGGTACATCTTCCTGGATAATTCTGGGCAGGCAATTCTTCTGCTCCAAAAGCCTTCCCCCTTTTGCCTGGTTTGCTGCACTCTCACTTGCCTGGTGAATAGGAAAACTGAAAACACAGCCCTTCTTGAGATACCTCCCAGTTTACTAGAATCTCTGAGGGCCTGTTCAGAAGGTGTCTGGGAATATTTAGTTTTGGGAAGAAATCCTGTAATGGAAATAATAACAGTGCAAGTTGTGGTGAGCAGGAACATGAAGACTGCAGTAGCTTCACAAGGGAAAGCAAAGGGAGCAGACCTAAAAACTTGACTCAAAATAAATGCAATCAAACACTGAAATAATTTTTGTGCAATTGGAGGTGAGAATAATCCACAGGCAACCATTCCCCCTGCAGCTCACTCAGCGACATTTCTTTCTGCTGGTTATTCTGCATACAGTGAGGGAGGTGTGCGACTGTAGCTTTCTGCGTAGGTTCCTGTAATTCCTCGGGATGTTAAATAAAGGGGTACCCATCACATTTCTAGCTAGATTAGGAAAGAGATACTTTTCTGATGTATGTGAGCTGGCCCAGTTTGAAAGAAGCCTCAAAACCCATCTCGTGTCCTCACTGGGTGCTTGTTGCCAGTTCTCTACCCGCAAAACACTAACCTGAACGCAGCTGAGCATCTCTGAGGGCAGAATGATTAATTTTGTGATGTGCTGTTCAGTGCCATTTGATATGCTCCATTTGGTCCTTCACAAACTTTAATAAAGTTGTTTTCCTAAGTCTTCTGCAGGATTTCACAAATGAGGAACTGAGGCACTGAACAATGTTTGAAGTCATTTTAGATACCTAAGACCTTGTGGATGCTCATGATTTCATGGCTCTTTATACATTCAAAGCACAGCTCTTGTTTGCACCTCATTTGCACCTGCGAGTGCTCAGGACTGCTGAAGACGAGAGCCCGGGCTCTCGAGTCGTGGTCCAGAGACTGGGGAATGCACTGTGGCATCTGTGAAAAGGTCGGTTAAAACAGCTCGTCCAGCCCCACACAAGCCTGTAGCACGAGCAGAAAGGCTGTCAATCACTAACTTGATTTACTTGGCACTGTTAAATCCATTTGACTATCTTTTATCTTCTTGGCATTCCCCTCCCACAACAGCCTCGGAGCTGCTGTGCCGTGGCACTGAAGTTGTGTGGGAAAAGGTCTCACCACTGCTCTGAGTTCGGCCCCGCAGCAGGTCCATCCTGCACCTTCGGGGAGGCAGTGACCACAGAAAATACCACGTGTGATTGTACTGCTGTATCTCTCAGTACGCTCAGTGGGAAGGCAGACTGCTTAGGCATTCCCAGCAGATACAGGTATATACATATGAATATATCTGTATCTCAGATATATACATATGAATATATCTGTAACTCCTTGTAGATATAAATAATTTCTATAATTTCACATGTAATCCCTTGATTTGTAGGATCTTTGTGCAACAGTTGTCTGGGGTTACCGTGAGGTTCTTTAGCCTACAGCCGTTTTTATGGCTGTTTGACTGTTGGAGCCCTGTACGTGCTTATGCACTTCCTTACAAGCTGCTTGAATTTTTATGCTTCTGATCGCACAGAGAGCAGCAAGTTTGGGACATAACTTAGGTACCTGGGGTTTAGTATTTGGACGTATTGTGCACATCCCAGTAACCCATGCAGTGGATGGAAGTATCTAAATTTAAAAAGATCATATTTGTCAGCCTCTTCTTTATCTTACAGGCGAGTGAAAGAAGCAGTGAATTTCCTCTCCCTGACAGACTTACCCATTCTTTACTCCATGCTGCTGGCTAAACACACCCTGGAAATCAGTTCTGGCATTCACTTAGAAGTTCCTCCACTTGCCTGAAAATACAGCACCTTGTAATTTAAATTGCCTTTGTGCAGCACATGCCATGTCTGAGCCCAGTTGGCTCCCAGGGGCAGGAGAGGAGCTGGCTTCTGCCAGCGGGGCCACGGGAACGGGGGGCGCGTTTCTCCGAATTCTGCAGGAGGCTTCTGAAAATATCCTGTGTGCATGCATTCATATCATAACGTTACACCGCATATGTAGGGTCTGCTCCCAAACCCACAGCCAACTAGCATAACAAAATCAGATTTTACTGCTGTAGTGTCAGCCTAGGGTTGAAATATGGCTTTGAAACCCTCCCTTTCACCCCGCTTTTTTAATGAAAAACAATCGGTCTGGAGTGTAATAGTGCTTACCCTGGCTACATTTGACTTTAGCTTTTTACTTTTAAAGCCTTATTTTAGGCTTTAAGAGCTCCCAATTAAACTTTTTAGATCCAGAGTGAAAGCCTGAACGTGCCTGCCTGCACAACAGTGAGATTCCTGGGTGGGAAAAGGATATTTTTATATTAAAAATAAAGAAAATGAACACAATGATATGTTTTCTCCTTTCATACTCCTTGCTGTTCTTTTCCCTAATGAATCTTCATTTGTCATTTTCTTATTTCCTTTTTTTTAACATCTCCCATGCTCTTTCCTATATTTCTTTTTTTCCTTCATCTTCTCCTTTCTCCTCTTTTCTTTATTTCACCCTCCCCCTTCCCTGCTGCCTAACTTAGTTTTCACTGTTAACCCGTAATGGTTTGCAGTAGGAGGGCTAACTACTTCATCCTTCCAGTCAGCACAGCACGTGCTGTAAATCCCTTTCTGAATAACACCCCAAAAAAATAAGCCTAGATCAGATATTTGTTTATCCATTATGAAATGCATGTGGGAGACTATCACCAAGGAATCTGACAACATTACACTGCTAATTACATGCCAACTCAATGAGGAAAGATTTGATTCCGGTCAGCTTTGCAGCAAACTTGAAAAGAACATAATACCACATAACCGTCAGTTCGTTAACAACTTGCCTCCAAAACTACACAGCCCTAACTCCCATTATAAGCTCTGCTAAATTCTGGCTAAGGAAACAAGTCTCACACAGTGCCCTGCATCTCACCAAGGAGAACACACTGTCACTGGTCATGGGAAATTTAGAGCCAGCCGTGACAGCCCGAACAATGAAGTGATTTACACCAGGTTTGTATCTAGTTTGCTAACTCATAAATTCTTACATGCAGGTGCATAGCCCAAGACTCTAAGACAATTTGCACCATGCCTACTATTATGTGGGGCTTTCAGTGCACTTATTAATGCAAATGTTAATATAGACCTGCAAACTCAATTCTCTTTTATGGTTTATAAAATACACCTATCCCAGTCTCTATGGGCATGTACACTCATTTTATAAAAATCACATGTATTAAAATGTAACTAGATGCCTACTCCCAGTTCAGCAGGCTCCAGGCTGCACAGGGAAAAAAATTCAAGTTCCCAGGTACTCAGGAAAAAAACTTGAGTGGTAGCAGTCCCTCACAGTTAAAGCTTGTATCTGATATTTTGGTGCAAGAAGCAAATTTCAAAGAAAGATTTCCCTGAAAAGGCTTGGTCTGAGGCATGATGGCAAAGGAGTATTTCCAACGTTGGCAAGACCCAACCTATGGGTCTTAACAGAAGAGGTCAGACCAGGACTAAAGCTGGTCCTGGAAACAAAACACTGGGAGAACAGGGGAAAATATTCACTGTAGTTGTCACTGTGAACATGAATTGTTATTATGCAGTTTGTTCATCCGAAAGGACGTAACAGCTGATGACAGTTCAGTTCTCATACTTCGTGTCCCTGTGAAGCCAAAGGAGTGAGGTAACAGGGTTGTGGGGGTGACTTCATTACAAGCTGTGCCGTAACCTCCTCCTGGAAGAAAGAGAAAGCAGTGGTAAATGACAGCTTTGCTGAAAAGGAGTTTTCTCTAGAGCCTGGGCCCAGACCTCGTTCCTGCAAGTTTCTGACAGCTTTCC
Organism: Anarhynchus alexandrinus; assembly: GCA_008711295.1. Lineage (NCBI taxonomy): Eukaryota > Metazoa > Chordata > Aves > Charadriiformes > Charadriidae > Anarhynchus > Anarhynchus alexandrinus. The sequence goes on along the minus strand of VUYV01000308.1, from coordinate 139,170 downwards.
TTCTCCCACCCAACAAAAGGACATGGTAATAAATCTTTGTCAGTAGAAATCCGGTACCCCCTGAGATTGGACCAGCTGCGGTTGGTATCACACGTGCTCCCAGGTCGCAGTGCCTCACTGTGTCTGCAGCCTCAGGTCGTCCAAAACTGGAACGGGGACTTCAGTCCCTCCACCAAAAGGCTCTGCTGCATGAGCACTTGCCAGCCCCAGCTGGGCAGTTGCATATGGACCTGCCCAGTCCAGGACCTGCTCTGGGCAGGAGTGGCTTCACGAGAGACAATGCTGAGTAGATCCCGTGTGGAGGTGGCCAGGTTCAGCAGGAGGTCAGCCACCAGGGTGGGTTTGGGGAACATTTCTGTAGGAGACTCTGTGGTTTAGAGTTTCTTCCAGCTTTCCTGTCTGTGCTTCTCCGTAATTCATCCTTAATAGGTCTGATGTCCCTGAGGAAGCCTGGGAGGATGGTGCAAAGGGAAAAGGGTTTTAAGAGTTGCTGTGCTAGATCGAATGAGTCCTGCCTGTGTCTAGAAAGCCTTTGGTAGTGTGGGTCTCTGGCTGAGTGGTATCTGCGTTCAGAAACTCATTTGTCTGTTCACATCAGGCTCAAAATGGGAGCACTCAAGTGTAAGCATGGGAAGGCCAACTCCTGCTTCCTCCAATTCGAGCTGGAAGAGGTGAGGCTTGCTGTGCTTGGGTTTTTCAAAAGGTGCTACAGTCTTTGTACCATGATTAAATGATATTTCTTGTAAGAGGAAAGGGCCTGGCCTGGTGCTCTGGACTACAGTTTCCCCTCCCTTGCACTGCGGAGCAGTCTGTGCTAAGCCACCTTCCCGCCCCAGATGTGGATAAACGTTAGTGATGTAGTGTGATTCATGGTTTAGTTTGGGATCCTTTGGGAGGAAAGGAGCTGTGTCAACGCAGAAGAGAGAGTACAGGAATATTAATTCCAGTTAACCCAATTTTGTTCTTGGAGAACCAGACATCTGAAAGTCGTATGTGCCCTGAAGTTGCAGTTTGGAAAATACTGCAGTCAAGGTGTGGGGGGGTGTGTGACCTACAGAAATACCTCATCTCACCACTAATTTACTCACACATGTAAACTTCATTTTTCATTCAGCTGCCCCAATTTATTTCCTGTTCCTCCCTCGTTTTCCTCCTCTTGCTTGTTTTGAAAATGCTGGTCAACACATGTTAAGCCAGAGTCTCCAAAACCAACAAAAGAAAGTTCAGGAGAGGCAGAGAGAGAAACAGCTGAATAACATTGCCAATTTTAAAATGAAGATAAGTTATACGGGACCTTTTACTGAACCAACAAATATTTTATAGTGTTCACCATTTGGGGCCAGCAGTTCTTTTTTCCCCTCCATTTTGAGCAAGAATAGAAGGTGTGTAATTCGTCAGGAATCCGTACATGTTTAAGTAGCTTCAAGAAATATGACAGTCATGTGGGACTGACCTACTGTGTCTTGACTTCCATGTCCATTCTTTCCCCACTACATAATGTTCTATACCCTTTCCTCTCTTGTCTTGTTCCCTCATTCACACGTTCTCTCCCCTGTTGGTTTCAAGCCATCTTTGCTTTGTCAGTGTTACCTGATAACACAAAGCAGGGTTTTAAGCCAGTTGTTGCAGTTCGGCTTGAGCTGTATCTAACACGGAGCAGGGGAGCAACGTGGATGCTTCTTGGTCCTACGTAAGTGGTCGGTCTTTCCTTTGCTGTTCCCGGCAGGGCCTTTAGGTAAAGTCAGTTCATCACCACACACGTGTGATATTCTTAGGTCAGAATTCTCAGATCCAAAGAATAAAACGTAACTGTAATTAACATTATTTAGCACACCCCCAAAGTCATCCAAGTATATAAAAGTTACTAGTCTGGACTCGGCAAACGGTAAGGGTCTGAATTGTTCTGAAATATTTGAATGTGCCACAAGCACCACGTAGCCAGAGAGTCTTTGTATGTTGTAAGTTGGAGTAGACATATGTGCTACGGCTTTTATGCTCTGGCTTTCTTCTCTAATACTGGATGCAGTATGTAAAAGGGCTCTGTGTATGTACTTAGATGTGTATCTTCGTGTGAATTATTTGTATATTATTTTGACAACAGTCAGGTGTAATGGCAATGTACTGGAGTGATGCTGTTGTCCAGTTTAAGGATGGTTTGCCTGCAAGAACCCTGGCTTTATTTTTTCCAGGTGAGCCTTTCTGATAGCAGAAGAACAAAAGAAAACATTTTAAATGTAGGAGAATCCTGGAAAATTCTGCTCTGAAATGCTTTTGAAATGGTGAAAGTATTACCTAGGCATGTTGTCTTTGGATTTCTGAGACTCATTTCCATCTCTGCTAAAACTGGACTACAGGCTACCTTGCAAGAGAGTTGTCAGGATCAGCCAGTGAATATTTATGAAGAAATTTCATGGTGAAAAAAATAATATATGTTACATATATTATTAATAATTATGTGAGTCCTGAAAAACACCATACTGTATCACAAAGCTGGTATTGTCCAGTGACTACACTCTTGGCACTGCATACTACAGTAAACTGTATACTGAAAACTCATACTAATGGAAAAGTATACAGGATTCCATTGGTAAGTGATTTATAGTGACTTCCTATTATAAACAAGAGGGAACAAATATCCTGCCTTGCTGGTTTCTTTGGATGGATGGTGAGAGCAGAATGAGACATTCCTGGCCAGGCAAAAGCTGATTCTCTGGATGCTTGCAACTGGGAGCAGAGCGAAGCACCAGAAAGTGAGGTATAAATGACAATCCCTAATTATAAATGATTGAGTTTCCATTTTCATACTGCTTAAAACTTTCCAGTTGTAGAGCAAACGACCACTGTTTTAAGTGATTTCCAAACTTGTAACAAAAAGCTGTTTCTGACGTTTAATATTAAATAGACTTACTATAGGATCTCAATAAATACTGAAAGCCAACCAACATCCTTTCACAAGAAGCACATTGCTTTCTGAGATAGAACAAACCACCTCAGCAGCAGTTTCCTTTTGGGTTTCAATTAATACATATGCTATTGAGCACAACTGTAGTTTGTTTAGGAAAGTTATTTGTGCTGGCCAGTGGTATGCTGTTGATAAAATTCAGTGTACACCCTATCAAATAAGTCTTGGGAACAGCGTGGAATATAATAATGCATCAGCATTGGCTTTCTCTGGAGTCACTTGTCTTGATCTAAGCTTGACAAGTCTGCCTTGATCCAACTAGTGTGAGGACCACACTTTTTCGGGAGACACCAGAGGTTGCTGCCACCAAAGGCATGTTAGATTAAAGTTAACGACAGCGCTTGGAGAAGGCAGCTACGGCGCATCCTTGGTACTTTGCGTAAAGTGCTGCCTCTGCTGTAGTGAGAGAGGGCTCATGAGTGAAGTGAGAGGTCTGCCCATCAGCACCTGCTCTGGGGTGAGTCCTTAGCTGAGGCTACTCGGTGAGATTCAATATGCTGCATCATTTTTCCATTCCTTCTGTCGCCATTTCCAGAGTTGTTACCCAGTCGCAGTGCCATTTCCTCATTGTCTGAGAGAAGAAATCTAGGAATATGTTGTGTGGTGGTCAAGAAACCGAACACTTTCCATATTGAGAATGCTGTTCTTCGGTTATATTCATGAAACAGTCTCACCAAAATGTTACTTTTACAGTTGAAATATACTTTGCAATTGTTGCACAGGTATGTCAAATATCAAAAGCTTTAATTATCAAAAGCTTTAATTAGTAGTCAGGGGTAGAGCAGGTAGATTGCAAAAGATGAAGAAAAAGCAAAATGTTGTGCAAGATTCACCTTTTTTTTTAAACTTCATAAAATGTTGTCATCTACATTCCCTCTCTTGTCAGTGAAGAGTCAGACATGGCCAGACTGCAATTCTTCCAGGCTGAGCTAAGCAGTTAAGGCTGTAGTTACACCACCAGTTTAACCTCCAAAGCAGAGATATGGTCCTTCCCTCATCCAGCTCAAAGCATATCCACGTGGATGATAATGCTGCCCAAAGGGAAACAGTGGGAGGAGGTGGCCATGGAAGAGGGCTTCGTGATCTGGTTTTGCAGCAGCACCCGGGGATGTTGGACTGCGGCATTAGACAGGTGGGCTGAAACCCCTTCTTGGAGCACAACTCTGTTGTTTGTGAATGGAGTCTGGACAACTAGCCTGGATAAATACGTGACTGAGATGGCAGGTTCATGGCAAGTGAGGTGAACCCTGCTCTTCCTTTTGAGTTGGATCAAGTTGGTTTGGTTGGCAAGATGTCAAGGAGAGTGTGGCAAATGGTCTTTGTCTCTCTCAATGTGGTTATCCCCATCCAAAAAAATGGTAATAATACTTAATTCCTTCACTAAGGGCTGTTCAGACAGATGTGAGCTGCTTGGATGCTATGGTAGTGCAAATGGAGATATGCTGTCAGAGACATTCTGGTATAGCAGAAAAGGATTTTTGGCAAGAAAAACAGGGCCTGTGCTTTGAAATGATGGATTTTCAGACTTCATTGTACTAACATGCTTTTACAGCAGTTATTAGCAAGAGCTTTTGCAAATTATCAGTGATGGTTTTATTGTAACCCAGTTTCGAGTTTCTTTGACATAAATTACTTGTTTGAAAAAAACGTAAAATCTGAATGGAATAAAAAAAGACTTGTAATTCAGGAAAAATCTTCAGCAAAGTTAAAGAATGGGTAGCTTTTTGCTTCTGGATTGTATTTTTTAGCTTTTATATACCATGGGCAAGCCGCTTTCTTTTAGAGCTGGCTGAACACCAGTAAAAAATATTTGCAAATACTCCTTCAAATAAACGCTGGAATTGGAATGTGTGTCACCATTCACACCTACTTTCCTCAGAAGTTTGTACAAGCAATTTTTTTGTTCATAGGAAATATTTTCCAACAGCAAAAGAAACTGACAGATGCTTGAGAGAGGTGTATTTATATCCAGGTTTGCTCTGGCAACGACATTCTCTATTACTTGCCATTTCCATTTCTATACCTACTGACCTACTCAGTCCTAAACCTCCTCTTTAAAATTGTCTCTATTAAAAAAAAAAATTAAGCGGGGCTGAAAAATTACTTGTAGCCAAGTACAGCATGAAGAAGGAGACTTTTAGTGTCATTCAGTCATACCTCACTCTGGATCAAATGGTTTCTTTTTTTGTTGGTTCCCTCTCCTCTGCATAGGTTGAACTTGCCCCTCTTGAATCCCATTCAAACATTGATCTAGGAGAGCTTAAGAGATACTGATTTAAGATGTGCTCTTTTGGAACAAAATGTAAACCTTGGTCACTTTTTGGACATTTATTTATAAAGCAGTTTTGTGGATGGAGGGCTGCTAAATCAATCAGTTTGGCAAACATCTGACCTCTGAAATTACAGCTGGTCTTCCTGCATTTCTTTGGTGAGACTGTGGTCTTCAGTGGTCACCTCCAAGTGCTGGGGATTGCGGCTGGGCTGAGTTGTTCGGCGCGGGTTGGCTGTATGAGAAAAGGGGCTGCTGGTCGGTGGTGAGCAAAGCTGCTCGTAAGTGGAGAGCTACCGAGGGTTGCAATGTGCTTTGAGACCTATTCCACTGGAAGCTCTGTTTAAAGAAAAGATCAGCTTTTAATTAATAATCTAATGGAAATCTGGCAATAAGGTTGATTTTTAGTTGGGAACCTAGTCTCATGAGGAGGTGTGTTACTTTATGAGATTTATGCTGCGTTTAGGGGCTTCTTGAGTTCTGTAGCCATTAGTTCTCACGCCGTTGCTGTTTCTTTTGTTTGACTCGTTCTCCATAGGTATTGCAGTTAGGCACGGCTTCTCGCTCCTCTATAATGCGTTTCTGTGTCAGGATAGCAAGCCCACTGAATAAAGCTTATACATTTCTGCCTGGTAAATATTTCTGGCTTCTCTGCAACGTGAGGACTTAATGAATGAACAAATGTGACTCTTGATGGGAAAGCGTAGCTTGTGCCTGTGATGCAATTTCATCTTTGAAGGCTGTTAACCAGGTGTGCTTGTTCCTTGTACCCTTCTCAGCCTGTCTCTGTGACTGAGGCGCAGCCTGGGCGAGGGGCGCATTAAAAACCGCACACATCGTGTGTATGGGTGAAAGTCCTATTTTTAGTGCATACAAGAAGGCATTCACTGAAAGGCAACGAAGCTGATTTTTATTTTTAGGTTTTGCAATTCCGTATATCCTTGGGATTTATGTTTTGAAAAACCAGCTCTATCACCCTGCAAAATGTAGGTGAACCTCAAAGACCAGCTTTATTCTCACTATTGCCAAAATAACCAAAATACTTTTTCCCAGACAGGGCTGGTGTGGGATGCGCCGGGCAGGGTTTAGCACCGTTTCTGCTGGTGTGGTTCTGGTGAGGCTCAGTGAAGTTCTGCCTCACCAAAGCCTATTCCTGTAAGATCATGTCTCGGGAAGGTCCCCACAGTTGAAATTTCCCCACAGCATTTTTTCTTTTTGACATGTGCCCTGCTCCGAACTTGGTGTAGATTTCTCCAGGCAGATGCTTGTGTGAAGCAGACCCTTTAGATGTGTCCAAACAAAAATTTTATTTGGAAATCTGGTATTAATTTTGAAATTAATCTTGGATTATTTTTCCATGTGCCTATTCCATGAACTTGCTTGTTTTAAAAACCATTAAAAGAAAAGAGACATCAATTTTTTTTCTGTTTTCAGAAACTCTGGAGAATGGACCAAATAAGTGTGAAAGGTGAGTAAGGGACTTCACAGTTTTCCAAAATAATAATTATTATGGTTTTCCTGACATCACCTAGCTATGTAAGCTGTACATGTAAATATTTGTTATTGCTTGAATCTAGCGCAGCTAACAGAAAAGGAACCAGCAAAGATGAAACATACTGGAAGGAGATCAACGCAGCTATGGCCCTAACGAACCTTGCCCAGGGGAAGGATAAACTGCAGGGAACTACCAGCTGCATCATTCAGAAATCATCACATATATCAGAAGTAAAGACTGTTAAAGTGCCATTAGTTCAGCAGTTTTAAGAGATGGGTCCTTTTTCTTTTTCCTGTCAAACGGACATTTTCCTCGCAGGATTGGTTTTCAGCAAAATCAGATTCACAGATATGAGGCAAATGTGGAAAATAGACCCCCTTTTACAGAATGGTCAGTTTAAAAAAATAATGTTCCTTCTGACTCGGACATTTTCATTGTATTAAATGAAATGTTCAATTGCTTCTATAAAAGGCATGTAAATTATAAAAAAACCTGTTTTTATCAAAACATTAACTTATTTTATGTTAATCAAAGTGCGCATAAGATGTTTGCATTGCTATTACAGTAAGTGCCTTGCTTTCAAAAAATAAGCTATAACGTGGGCATAGTACAACAGTATTATGCCTTAAAATGACAATGCCATAATGCTTAAACTTTGTATATTATTCCAAGTGGGCTTAAGCAGCCTAGGGCTAAACACATTACTGCTGGAGGCCCTGGAGAATTGTGCTTATTTGACTTGTACAAATTGACGAGTCTTAATGAAATTGTTACATCATTTTCTCTCTTTTTAATCAACAGTGTTATAAAAATTGTACAGTATGTTTTGTCAAAGTGACAATGAGGTTGTTATGCATGTTTCTTACCTGTATATGCAGTATATTAAAATACCAAAATCATTCCTTTGAAAAGTGCAATACTCTAGAACACACAAATTTAGGAAATAAGTTAATTGTTCAGATTATTTTGAACTTATACATATGCTCCCAGCTGTGTTGCTCATTAAGATTTCTAGTTGAGAAGGTTCTAGCCAGACTAGTTGTAAATTCAAGTTGAATTTCTATAATTTCAAAGCTTTGCTAGTGACTTATTGGAGTTTTGATAGAAGTAAAATTGATTTCTTCTTGTACAAAACTAAATCTATAGTGCCATTTATTATTTGCAGTGGAGCTCAAAAAAGCTTCCGTGGTGGAACTTACTACTTTAATGTGGTTTAAACATTTTTATTTTGTAGGTACTGTGGAAATGAGGACAGTTGATTGACAGTTCACATTTCTGTGAGAAAAAGCTATAATATAAACTATCAAAGCCCAAACTAGAAACACAAATGGGAATGAAACATTGAAAAATCTCAGCATTTGAGGTGGGAGGGTTTTAAGTAGATACTAAACCATGTATTAAATGTCATGTCTCGAAACTTGACTGCTATTGAGTGTAATGACTAGCATAAACCCAGGTTTATTTTTAAGTTTTATTGGGAGGTGTACAAGTTATTCTGAAGTCATATAACAGTAGTCTTAATGAGGTTTACAGTGCTTGAATAAACAGTGGCAAAGTCAAAATCAATTTATGCTGAATCAGTTACATAAAACTGGAAAAGAGCTGATTGTTGCTAGGATTTGGATTTTTTCCTGTGGGTATCCTGTCAGGTTCTTTCCTACTTATCCCTTTCCTTGTTTCTCTTTTTGGTGAGCCATCAATGAACAAGACAAGACTTTAGTCCTGCTCCCACTGAGTTTAATGGCAGAACTCCCGCTTCAATGGAAGCAGGACTGTGCTAATGCTGAAACTAACTTGCAAGTAGAGGCTGTTCCAGTTGCACTAAAATAGTCAAGATACATTGCAAATATCAGCCTTGGTGTGACTTCTTTGGAAACTTCTTGATGTAACATAACATGTCGTTGGGTTTATTTAGTGTACAATGAAAATGATTTGATATGAAAATATTTTGTACATATATATTTTTACTTTGTTTTCTAAATTGCATTGACTTAAAGTGCCAAGCAAGAAATGTATGTCATGACTGTATGAACAGTTGAAGTATATGTTTTACTGACTTGCATCATTATATGTCTAAGATTCCATGTCATTAATTTTTGATACTTTACTGGATTTTGACATAATAATGTGAGTTTATAACTAATAGCAGAGAGTTAATACTTCACTTTTGTTCATACTATTATAAGTTATTCTGGTATTAAATATTTTGTGACAATAAATTGATGGTTTTGACAAACTTTTCTGTTAGAAATATTCACAGTGTTTTTGTCTGTATAAAAGACAACAAAATTTGTCATGTAAAAAAGGTATTTTTGGGGACTTCTCTGGAGTAAAACTGGAGAAGACAAGCCATTGTATAAACAACTTGTTCATGGTTCTTTTTTTAAATGATCAAAGCACAAAGAATAATCTGTAAAACACATCAAGTGGGTTTTAAATTTAAGAAATACTTGGCATAATTTCTTGTTACCATTTCCTTTAATTTATTTTTTTTTCTACTGCTGCTTTGGAGTTTTCTGAAAACACAAATTCTAATGAACTATGTGTGTGTCTTTTTTTAAATAACAAAAATCATGATCAGTGCTGAGCCAACAGCTAATGAAGACTCAATAATTATTTATGATATTGGAAAAACAAACATTATTACTATTGCTCTTCTTTGTTTCAACATATGTAACCATTTTAGTAAAATAAATAACTGCAAACAACATATTGCTGGTTTGAATTAAATATTCATTTATCTGTTCTTAGTTATTTGCATTTCTGGTTTCCTATTATAGTTAGGGGTTCTCTATACTGGGATACAAGCATATGGTAGGCAAAGACAAAACAGGAATGCTAGTCTTGATTAATACACCTTGTGGTGCACAGTTATGTCAGGTAGTTTAGCACATCCCTGATGAAAATCGCTGTTCAGCAGGTTTAGGCTAATGACAACATGGCATGATGCTTGTAAATCCTCCACATTGGAGGAGTGCAGAGGGAAGCCATAGCTAATCACCATCCTGAGTCACTGGTGAAGGTCCATGAGCTGGGAAAGACTTCGGTCATTTAGGGTTTATTTTGAGTACAGGCTACATTTGCCTGCAGTACCATGTATGGATACAGTCTGGTTGTGGAGCCTTGGTGGAGAAGGAGATGCAGTCAGCCCATCTAGAAGTTCAGTGCTCATAGTAATGAAGTGTTACGTCTCCAAACTTTTGTGCCTCAGCAAAGTTCCTCCAGTTGCATGGGAGGGGTGATAACTAAGGTTTTGGTGCGCAATTGGCACTTTAAGGTTTTATGTCCTGCTTATCTGTGAGATATATATACGCACTGCTGTAACATCTGTGGCCGTCCAACATGTCAGTAGAGATTTGGATATTTAGTTCCTGAGGCAATATGAACAGCCTGACTTTTGCTGTTGGGAATGCCTACAAACACCCACATCCTAATGATGCTGAGTTTCTTGGCATCTACCTTATAACCAAGTCTGACACAAAAAAACCAATTCATTCTGCTCTCACCTTTCTGTCACATCATTTGCAAGAGCTGAGCACTCCCAACCCCTTATAAACCACTGAAAGTAAGGGGAGCTCCAATTTTGCCAGGTTGCTCCATAGTTAGAATATAAATTGGGGTCAGGACTACAGTTTCCTGTTCCAGCATCATACAACAGCTACAACTGATGAGTTATAGTTCTCACTTTGTGGCCTCATGTTCTCAGTTGGTGGCCTAGTGTATAAATATGTATCCCAGGTGAAGCAGTTTCACCAGGGAGACCGAGAGCAAGACCCAGGACAAGATATAGGCCATTTTGAGAACATTTGATAACTTGGTGGGTTAAGTTTTAACTCAGAGTTTGGCAAAGGATGGCAGCTAGACTTGGATGCACACGCATAAGTGCATGAAGTAACCACTGTAGTGTAGGTTAGAAGGAGAAGATGGGGAAGGCGGGTTGATAGCACCTCTGTACTGGAAGGAAGAATGGTTTTAGCTTAGAGTAGGGGAAAGGCTATGTGGACTTAAACCTGTTTCTGCATTATGGCTTTACTCAGCTAGTTTTTCTTGATGTGCCCTGGCTTTGATGAACGATGTTTTTATCCACCTAAACTATCCATCGGTGGAAATCCACAACACGAAATGTGAGACGCTATTACAGGAAGCAGCCTTGATTTTAAAAATGAGTGGGATCTCTGATAATCATGAGCTTTTGGAACTCACCCTACTCTTAATGCCCAGAAAGTCCGTCTTTATACCCCCTGCAACATCCCCAGCAGTGGGAGAGAGAGTGGGAATCATTCTGCATTTGTCAAAAGGGGAAGTGCACCAGGGAAAGGAGTTTGTGGCTGACTTGGGGATGCTCTGGAGTACCAAGGAACTGCCTTATCTCCTCCTTCACCACAGTGACTGAATACTGGTGTGAGGAATCACTCGGGGCCAGCCAGGGCTTTCTGGTAGCGTGCCGGTGGGGCACACCACACCCTGCCTACCAAGGCACTGCCAAGCAGCAGAGCTGCAGTCACCAAGTACAGACCCTCCTTCAGGAATCCTTCCAGAGGTTTTCAGGCTCAGTGCTGCCTCTGTTTCTTTTGGTCTTGAGGAAGCCCTGGGCCATATGTGCCTGCGTGGCTTCCAAGGGCTGGAGGAGACAGGTGTATCTGCTGGTAAATCCCTTGTGTGGGGTGGAAGATGAAGAGTAAGCGTGACTAGTCATGCAGCCTCCCAAAGCTGCAACAAAGCGCCTATAAATTGAGCTCCACCAGGACTATGTAAGTCTTAAGTCATCATTTCTGCATTCAAAAGAGCACTGAGGACCTCAGAGCAGCCCTGGCAGACCCAGCATCCCAGTACTGCCAGGAGAGAAAAGCAGCTACAACAGCAAAGCTTGTCACTGCTCCTTGGACTGGGTGCTGCCTCAGACACCCACTTACTATGTGTCAAAGGGAAGGGTGCAGCTGTCTTCTATCATAGCTGACTTTCTTACACAGACCAACTTCTTTTGCTGTGTGATATCACATTCTGCTATGAAGCCTTCAACTCGAGTTGTGCTTCCACTCAGTCCTTAGTGTGATTACGCTGGCCTGTTACTTGAAGGAAAATGGAGCCTGGACTCGGCACAGACTGAGGACACCAGACCCTCCAGTACTCCATGAGCAGCTCTAAAGCCCAGTGGACACCAATTTAGTGGTCACAGTGACAGCTTCAAGCATGACAGACCCCCGTTTTATTCCTGTTTGCTATGAACAATCTGTGAGACTCTTGGAGAATCAGAAAGAACCTCAAAGGGATCCAGGCTCCTAACCTAACAAATCCAAGCATTTCTGAAGGTCTGCGGCCTAGGCATATTTCCATGGCCAAGTCCAGATGGTTGCATGCCTGCTCTGAGCCAGCAAGACAGAAACATGGTCTAGTTCAGGAACTGGGTAACCAAGTTTGGCATCAAGCCTGAGCTGCTACATCAAGGTTCCCAGCAGAGCATGGACTGGACTCAGCACGGTGTGAATATGTCTGTGCATCTTTTGGATCATTGCTTGCTCTATGCTTGTTCTGTGCCTTCACTTTTCACAGCAATGTCCTCAAATTTCTCTGTGCTTTGATGCAGCATTTTAAAGAGGACAATAATACTGCTCTACATGGTTGAGCTGTTGTGTGTAGAAGGACACTGATAGTTGGGAGCAGGGACACCTTCCACTAGACTAGGTTACCCAAAGCCCCATCCAAACTGGCCTTCAACACCTCCAGGGATGGGGCCTCCACAACTTCTCTGGGCAACCTGTTTCAGTGTCTCACCATCCTCACAGTAAAGAATTTCTTCCTAATATTTAATCTAAATCTACTCTCCTTCAGTTTAAAACCATTACCCCTCATCTGATTGCTATGCTTCCTGATAAAAAGTCCCTTCCCATCTTTCCTGTAGGCCCCCTTTAGATACTGGAAGGCCGCTATAAGGTCTCCCCAGAGCCTTCTGTTCTCCAGGCTGAACAATCCCAACTCTCCCAGCCAGTCTTCATAGGAGAGGTATTCCAGCCATCTGATCATCTTCATGGCTCTCCTCTGGACTAACTCCAACAGGTCCATGTCCTTCTTATGTTGGTTGCCTGAGAGCACTGCTTTGACACACTGCAAGGGAGACTACAGGAATCCAGCCTGGGTGTGAGTTCATGTTGTACGAGCCGGTTTGCCAGTGCCTGGATGTGCTTGATCCCCATTAGCAGCAGAATCGAGACCGAAACCCATGGATTTCACAGTGCTGGGTTGCAGAGCCAGTGTTTAGTTTTGGGCCCCATCTTGAAACTTCTCGTGTTTAACAAAAAGGGAGGAGGTTGGCTAAAATACAAGTACTTTGTAAAAAAAAAGAAGAAGGAAAAAAAAAGATGTGGAAAAGAGACAGGAATGCCTAATGCAACAGAAAAAAAAATAATCCCAAACCTCCTTAATGTTGCTGTTATGTCAGCTTGGGTTATTGGCAGTGGAAGTGGTTATTGGCAGCGGAAGTTAGACCTGGCTCGAGGCTAATATAACTCGCGCACCTGACTTTTTAAAAGGAGCTGAGATCTGGTTTCTTTATGGATGGGCTTTTTTTCATTCGTGGTGTTGGTCCCTTCTTCAGATTTCCTTAACTTTCCTTTCAGCCTGTTTTGGACTTGATTCTTCTTCTATCTTTCTTCCTGCCTGAAAAGTCTCCTGTTACATGCAGACAGCAATGGGATCCTTCATGCCAAAGCTTTGCATGCTTTGCAAAGCTTCTGGCTTTGCAGTTTCTAGGGCCATATAGGTGAAGGATGTATGACTCAATGAGCTGGTGTTCAGTGACAAAGTCTGGTATCTCCCTTCTCCCAGCCAGGGCCAGTGAACATATGAAGTCTCAGGAGTGTGCAATAGAGGCTCTTCAACCAACAAGCTCCACCATCTATCACTTCACTCCTAACTACTACTGCTTTTGGCTATCTTAACTCCCAAAAGGACTGTCAATTTAACCATAACTACCTAAGAACTGCCAAGTCTCATTTTATGAGCTGCTGTTGAGAGTTTAGCTATTTAAGGCTGATTTTAAACAATTTTTATTGGTACTTCGTGGCATGTGCCTGATTTACAGTGCTGTAAATAACCACAAATTAGGGACATTTCTTTCTTTACGGTAAAGGCACATTATCTTGAGCATAAGAAAGATAGTTTGTTGGTGGAGAACTGGAGTGCAGGCCCTTTTCTGCCATAGGCTTCCTGTGTGAGCCCAGGTAAGCCTCATCCTAGGTTTGGTCCATGCAGAGGAGCTGGCTGTCTCCCCTGGGGATGCTCTAAGCACCAGGGAATGTGATATGAGGATCCCATCTGAGATGTCCCTCACTGCTCACCCTGCTGCTATGAGGCTCTGAAGATAGGAGAGAGCAGTACTGTTTTGTATGTGGCACACTCAGTTTGATGCACTTAAGGAACTGTAAGTATCTGATGTTAAGGATAATTTAAAATTGCACCTTGGGCACATGCCCCAGAGCAGGCATTACCTTCTGCAGCACTTCCATCTCTTCACTGACTGCAGCAGGAGAATAAGCTACTAACTGAGACCAGATACCCAAACCTGACACAGCTAAAGTCAGGGAAGACAAACCACACTCTCAAGAAACAAGAAACAACACCATGAAGAGACCTGGTGGGCTCAGGCCACCACTACCTACCTTCCTTTGCAACGTCAACTGAGGACCACACTGAAGCACCAGGAAAACCTCATCCTAGGAAGGGGAAAATGTGTCTTTCCAGCTTAAAAAAAGATTTCTTGCAGTCCAGGAATTTGTGGATGTAGAAGTTCAGGTGTAAGATAAGACGGTTTACTCATGACCATCCCTGTGACTTGGGGATGTTCAGCAAAGCTGTCTGATCTTCCTCCTATTAACTGATGTGAGGATGAGAATCTTCACTGTCACAGGTTTTTAGTTCCTTTTTCACACCCTTTTAAGAAATTTTCAGCCAGACATGAAAACTGTGGAATATGCTCATCATGTTCAGAAAAAACCCAGAAGTCATGCGGCAAAAGACAGCGCTGGCCTGTGCTGGTATGGTGGGAGAGGACAGAAGACCCATAGACACCATGCTGGGGGCTTCAGTGCCTTCACTGCACTGCACAGATGGGTTCCTCTTCAACAGTACATTTCTCATTCATGTTTGCTGTCTTCACATACAGAGAAAAATGAAGCCAGCCTTCTATTCACAGGGAGGCGTGAGGGTGTATAACTGAAATACATGGATAAATGCTTTGGGCAGCAGTTAAAATGGGAATCTAACTTTGGGGATCTTGTGAAATGGCCACAAAATATGTGGCCGGATTTTAAAATGTTCCAAGTACTCAACACCAGCCAACGTAGTCGTGAAAAGTGGTCAGCAGCATTTCAGCTAGATCTTTGCAAATCAAATGCCAGGTCAGCAAAACAGAAACACTTTGTGGAACAGGACAACTGCGTTTAATTTCTTTGGATTTCTTTTAAGAAAGCTTGGACATTATGAAACCCCAAAATTTCTTTCTTTTTTTAAATGGAAAAGTCTAGTTTTCCAGATTAATTTTTTTTCTTGAAATGTGAGATAATTATAGCAAAAGAGGTCAAAATCAAAGCCAAAATAGAAATCATTGAAACTTATCAAAATATTGAGGTTACCAAATCATGTTTACTGACTCTTTAAAAATGTTCTTTTGGTTATTCATATTCATTTGTTTATATATTTACACTTTCCAACCCAATTTAAAACAAGAAAGCTTTAACATCTCAAAAATTTCCGCAGGATGGAAAAATACTTCCCCCAGAGTTGCATGGAAGAATTTTTAATGCTTAGTGTTTTGAAAATGAGAGCAGTTTTGCATGGTCATCTGTGGATATTAGAAGTCTGTGTCGCAGTACTAGTTTTTGTGCTGAATCATTTCAGGAAGCACAATGGGGCTTTTGCTATAGATGACTTTTGTATCACTGTTCTATTGCCTTCAAAAAAAATAGGGTTTAAGGGAAACTGTGAGACTTTTGCTGCTTTCTGGAGAGATTAAAAGAATTTGCATTAGGCCAGAAAATGAAGACAGGGGGCATATCATTTGCTGGTACTCCTCATCCTTGGAGAGCAGACACCCGGCGTGGTAATGGAAGACCCTGTGTGATGCTAGTTCATGCCTGCTGATTATAAATAATAAAGGAAACAAGAGAAAGCAGAGGTGTCAGACTAAAGATGGCATCCCTATCACTTAAAAAGAGACTGCAACAGCAATAATAAATGCATTTCTCAGATGGCATTGAGCAATGTAATGGCAACCAGAAAACTCAAAGTGGTCCAAGATTTGCTGCAACAATTCACTGGCAGTGAAACCACATACAAAAAAATGCGTCAAAAAAATAAACAGCCAACAGTGACTCTCCACATTTTAAGATGTAGAGCAAAGAAAATCTTAGTCATTTCCATTCCTTGAAACCCCTGACTACACTCCTGAAGCTGACGTCTTCTGAGCAAGGCGCCTGTAGGTGGGCAGCAGAAAGGTTTTCTTGAGAGCAGCCTGCCCAGGCTGGCGTAATCCCATCAGGCCATGCCCAGGGCCAAATTGGAGGGGACTCTGGCTGGAAAGTCTGGTGCTTTTGTCACTTTGAAATGTGCAAAGTGGTATACAGTTACAAGTTATATTTACCCACTCTCCCTTACCTTTTAAATAAAAGCTTTAATTTATGGTCTTAGTTCCTAGAAAACCACATTGCTGTTACTGCTATCTCATACAGGGCTACTTGCAATAAAAGTGTTTATGAGGAAATGCATCTCTACATAATACAGTCAATATCAAACATGTTTAAAGAAGCATCAATCAGATTCCCTTTCAGGATACAAGAAGGTTGCAATCTTTTTGCAATTTCCTAATGTGCAGCTGAGGTGGGAACTCTATACCCAATTTATAACATGGACTATTCCCTGTATCTGTTTCACAAGGACATATACCAGCATGAGAGTGGGATTTGGTGGAACCTGGATTTACAACTGGAAATTACATACAGGCATGTGGAGACATTATTATGTAAACTAATACTTAGCTACTTCTTGCTGCATTCCCTCAACAGCAACAAAATGGTAGCATGGAAACCAAATGCTAAGTGTAATTTTTTTAACCTGTTCTATGAGAATGAAAAGAAAAATAGTCTTATGTAGAACCAGGAGGACTCATTACTTTTTCATCTGAGAAGTCTTAAATGTCACAGCCCCTGGGCTGAATTCTCCTTTCATCAAAACCAATTGAGCTTTGATATTGGTTTCCACTTCAGCATGATTCCAATTTTCACCTTTTACTGAGAATCCTGCCAACATACTTTGATGTCTCACTTTCAGTAGTTTGTTTTGGTGGCTCCCATTGCTCAGGTGGGAAGTACACTTCAGAGAGGCTGTAGCTCAAACATGAAGAGCAGTGAGCCTTTGGGTGCTGGTGATTCAGCATCGCTCTAGCCTGAGGCACTGCTGCACCAACCCAGACAGAACCGAAGGTCATAGGCAAAGTGCTCTAAGATGCAGACAAGTCCCCTTCATCTGTGTTTCACCTACTTCTCCAGTCCCTGCAGATCAACCAGGAAGCCACCAGAACAAACACTTGAGGCTCACCTGCACCCAGATCTTGCCCGCACCTTCTTTACAATGCATGTAGTGGGACAGTAAGAGACGTAGCTGCTCTTGATCCAGTAGGGCAGGATAAGTAGCCCCATATCTGACTGTTTGCACTGTACAAGGGTGTCCACTGCTTCTCCAAATCAAGTGCCACTCATCCACATAAGGGACAAACTGGGGAAGTCCAGACAGTTGGCTGATGTCTCAGGGAACTGCAGGAAGGGTCAGTCAAGCTGTGCGTAAGCACCTAGAGGACAGCAAGGTGCTAGAAGTAACATCTCGGCACGGGCTTCTCATGAACAAATTGCATCAGGCCAATTTGATTTCCTTCTGTGACAGTAGAGCACTGTGTGTATGGAAGATTCACAGTAGATTGGACAGCTACTGGGACTCTAGTTAGGATTTTGGCAACATCTTACATGACATTCTCATAAATAAGCAAAGGAAATATCATGGAGCTGAAATTACCATCAAGAGCATATAAAACAAGTTGAAAACTCATACTCAGAGACATTATCAGGGACTCATTGTCAAAATGGAGGTATTCATTGAGGACTTTCACAGAGGTCTGTGCTTGGCTGTTTGTGTTCAGTATTTTCATCAATAGCTTAGCTAAAGGAATAAAGCAGAGGTTCACCAGCTGTGGGATATGTGCTATTAGTTTTATACAACCAGTTCCTCCGGGGCATATAGCCCAGAAAAGGCCTCTGGCTGCTGCTGCCAGGGGGTGCTCCCTCTGCCTCTGCTGTTCTTCATGGTGGCCTTGAGCAGAAAAAAGTGGAGCTACTGCAATGCAGAATCTTGTTCCATTTTTTTGTTGTCAACTTGGTGCTCCTTGCAAGTACACCAGAGGCCAGGGTTAGAATTCAAAGTTACCTGGATACGTTGGAGAAGTGGCCTGAAAAATAACAGAATTAATCAACTATATTGCAAGGACCTGTGAACAAAAGTGGTGAACTGCACAGACCGTGGAGAACTGGAAGGAAAGACTGATTAATCTAGGGTCATTAAGTGTAGAGAAGATAACAATCTTCAGGTATATGTGGCCAACAGAGGGATGAAGGAAATATTCTGTTCTTTGTACCATAGTGCAGTCAAGTAATAACGGCTTTTAATTGCAGCAAAAGAGATGGTAGGTGAGTTACTGGGCAAAACACACCAACAGAAGAAGGTGGGTCAGATGGGGAAGCACTGGAGTATGTTGCCTGTGTGGGTGGTAGACTTTCCACCACTGAAGATTTTTTAAGAACAAGTTAGAGAAATATTAATCAGGAGTTAAATAGGCATAATTGATCCTACTTTGGGGCACGATGGCCCTTCAAGGTCGCCTCCCCACCCATACTTTCTGTTTCAGCAGTCTGCCTTATAAACATGACATGGAGGTCCATTGCTCAATAGATGGTTAAAAGAGTGAATAGCAGCTGGTTTATTCCTCTGTTTTTGGGAGGTGTGTTTACATTCCAGGCGTAAGAGTGGAGGGGAAGGACAGCGAGTTCTGATCCCACCAGCCAGCCAGCAGAGGAGAACGGGCAGCCATCCATCGGAGGCTGTTTAACTTTCCCAGCCTTTCAGAGCCCAACATAAAGGACAAAGGTGGCTCCCAGATGGAAGACAACAGACTTGAAAAACATGGAAGCTGACAGAGAGGGATGTACATTTAACATGAAAGTAAAAATTGCCAGAAGAAGAAAGCAAGGAAATTTCCAGTTAGGTGCAATGGAACAACTCCTGAAGGATCTGTAAGTACTTTTGGCCTCCATAAAAAATATTTGGGCAGAAACTCTCCAGAAGGTATGTTTGTTTTGAGCAGAATCTAGAGTTCCTGCACTGAGCTTTCTGAAGGCTGTGTTGCAGGATTAGCCTATATTCGCTCTACTCAGTGTCATGGGAGACTGAACATTTTCACTGTGTTCTGGAGCCTGACACAGGCAGACAGACCACAAAGAAAAACACGGGAACAGATCCTATAAGCTGCTTCAAATAACACTTGCTCCAGAGCCTCTGGTGATTACTGAGAAATTCTAGTTGCACAAAAGATGCCAACAGGGGAAGAAATTATTTCACAGTTTGCCTCGAGCTTCAAAAGGGGTTGCTGAACATGTTAACCGACACCCTTTTTGACAGACTGGTTTGTGGTCAATGCCACTAACTAACAGGAAAACAAATGCCTGTAGTCTGAGTAGGGAATCACACTCTGCGCCACAAAGCCAAGGAAACTGCTGCCGGAGAACCCCCAGAGCTGCTCTGCAAGAGAGCGCAGGCCAGCAGGATGTGTGAAAAAACATCAGGAATGTTCCTTATGGGACAAGATGGATCATTCAGAAGGAAGGCTCTGCTGGGTATGAAAAGTCTTGGTATATTGACTCAAAGGGACACTTTGAATATGTTTGTAGCTATAAGCAGCTCACTTCAGAAAGAAACTAGTGGATAGGGAAATGGGGAGGCGGGAGTAGGAGGCAAAGCAAAGTCATGCTGTGTACAAAGATGGAGATTGAGCCAGAAATAGAAAGGGGGAAAGTAAATCAGAATTTAAGAGCCTTGCGTATATTCATTACGATAAGATTTTTTTTTTTAAGGCACCGGCAATTCCATTAGCCAAAGAGATAAACAATCATTTTTGATACAAAAGAGACAAGAATTTTATTACCATTGTATCAGATCCAGTGACTACAGCAAATTCAATCCCCTTCCTTTGCCAGCTACATGATTCACAAGGTGTTCCCTGCAAAGACTGACAATCCAGCTGTTTGTGTGTGCCGAACGAGTTATTCTTGATGTGAAGGACTCACATAAGTGGTCAGAAATGTTCAGGAGGATGATGAAACCTGAAACAGATCCAAGTGCAGCATGATAGAAATAAGCTTTGGCTCTCAAGGTAGGAAAGAGGAATATCACAGATACTGCTAATGCAAGTTGGATATTAAACTAAACTACCGAAAACTGGAGGATGGAAACCAGTCAAATGTCCTAGATCTGAAAGATATGACCAACGTGGGACATTACCTGTTAGTGACAGAACATGGATTCCTCCCTCCACCTCCACCTGGTGCCAGGGATTGAAGAGACCCTGATTGTGACTTGACAATATCTCAGTGAGACTACAAGTCTAGTTTGTTATTTAGGCCAACACCCATTTTCTTATATTAAGATTCTGCTCCTTTAACAAGAGTTGCAAAAACTGACTTGTGAATACATACTTACTGATGGAAATGGCAGAAATGTCTCATGAGATGCTCCCACAAGCAACACATAATGCTGATACTGTTGTCTGTCTCCTGTCACCAGCTTTTTATCAAATGGCTTTTGAGAGGTCTGCCTGGAGAATATAGCATTAACTCCATAGTCAGAATGAAAGACAGTGAAACATCAAGAATCTGTAACCAGTCTTTTAAGAAATTACAGTCTGGGCATTTGTAATGACAAATTCTTTCTCTGTTTCTTAGAGTTGCTCGACCACCTATTTTTCAAATCGCAAAAACAACACAGTAGTGGGCGTTCCAGTTCCTCTCAATCGTTTTTACTAATAATTATTTAATTACTTTCTTAGAACTACAGAATTAAAGTGAAGACTTCATTACAGGGAAAATGTAAAGCCCTAAACCATCGCAATACATTTATCTGTAACTTTTCTCCCTCCCCACTAGCACTTCCCAAAAGATGTTGCCACCTTGTAGAGGAAGTTTTTTCAGGGATGGATTGAGTTTTACAGAGCCTGGCTCGACTTTTACAGAGCCTGGCTCAATAGGGCACAGGACTAAATGATGACTTCTTTGTGGCAACATTTACAACTAAAGAAGAATAAGATACTAAATTAGAATAATCTCATAGGATTTAAGCACACTTTGGTCTTGATTTACTGAGTCACTGACCATGCCATACATTTCCATTGAGTGGAATCTGTATTTTATGATGATGGGGGGAAAATTTTCAAAGGTATGAACACGTGGATAAAAAGATTTGTATTTTGAGTGCTGCTGAATATTTGTGTAGACAAAAAGATGGTGCTTTTCAGATAACACTGGAGCTGCACAGAGGGCCTGAAAACATAAAACCCAGTAGTGAATGGAGCCTTGAAACACGAATCCAAACCTGCAATCAGCATTCATGATCCAGCTGAGAGAGGCTTCTTATTTATTTTTCCATGCCGTTGAGTGCAACAATTCATTTACTCCCGATATATAAATACATACACACACGACACTAAGTAATATCCTGCTGATCCGAAATGCTCCCCAGGCCTCATGCCCTCCCCACCGGCAATCCCCCTCCCAGCCAGCTCTCTTCCGCTCTGCAACGGCACAGCCCTGGGGTACGTAACTGAGAAATCTCTGCTTCAGACAAGGGAGAAAGCTTCATGAATCACCAAACAACACCTCTCAGGTGGGAAAAGCACATTCTTTGTTCCTCTACATGGAATTAGAAAAATATGTGTAGAAGTAAAGCCCTGAAAGCCCCGGGAGAGCAATAGCTCTCTTTCTCTTTCTTTTTCGGTTTTGTTGAACTTGTGAGTTTTGGGGTTGTTTAATTAAAGGTCTTAAAATTCTTTAACACTAACATTCAAATGCTTCATATTTTTCTCCCAGACTTGCAGAGTTTCCGTCCTCCTCCTCTCTCTCTTGTGTCACTTTTACTCTGCAATAAAACAATTGAATCACACGTTGGTACATAAATATTGGCAGATTTTTAGATTTGCTGTTTTTTTCACTCAGCCTATTGGGCAAACAGCCTAGAAAGGCTAAGTTATTTGCCAGAGTTTGAATTTCTGGCAAACAGTGCAGATCCAGTACAAATCTCAAATCATATTTCAGGAATGCCGTGCTTCTACCGTACCTTTCCAACTCTTCTCTCTGTGCACTAATGACTATTATGGGGAAATGCGTTCCAGAAATGTGAAAATCAATGTAGTGGGAAATGTACCAAAACCACCTTTCCACTTATACAATCTCAGTTGTCCAAGAAACACAATTAATTAGTGTTATTGAGCTGTTTAGCTCCCCAATAAAAACTTTTTGAGTGATTATATGAAAAACCATTGGTACTGGAGGCTTCATACTGAAGTAATTAATGGAAGTTGATTATATTCTGACAAGTTAAACACAGGTTTGTTTGATATTACACACACATGGAAAACACATGCGCTATTGAGCTCAGTACCTTGGAGTTTAGATTAATGGTGTTGATGAATTATGTGGAGATTATATACTTTGCAGACACATCATGGACCTGATTTTGAAAAGCAGGCTCTCATTTTGCTCCTGCAATTTTGAGGGTGTGAATAATTGCAGGTGATTTTCTAGCAGCTAGACATCTCACTGCCTGGTTGAATTCCTTCGGGCAGAGGTCATGCCTGGTTTTGTGCGAGGCACCAGAAGGCACTAGGAGAGCACGTGCAGACAGTGAAGAACAATCCTACACTAGTGCTGCATGCGGGGACCACAGTGACCAGCAAGGACAACTGGTTTCATGCACAGCTGTGGCAGCTGAGTTGGGACTTTCAAGAAATACCTTCTCTGCCTAAGTTTGGGGTGTGTTGTCAACTTAAGGCTCAACCCCAAAAGGAGAAGGAGAAGCTGTCACTCAGCTTTCTCCTGCCACCAGGCAGAGGCTGGTGACAGACCTGACGCTTGGTCCTGAGACCAGCTGCTGAAGCAGTGTCTGTGCGACATTGCTCAGGTTCAGCCTTAGATATTAATCTAAGCCTACCACTCAACATCTTTCTCTTGAGGCTCTATCTAAAGGCAACTGAACATCATTGGGATGAGGACAGAGGTAGCAACTAATGTCAAGGTTTAAGAGTTGCAGGAGCTAGACAGGAGGTAGAAGGCCAGGTTCATATGAGTGGCTTGATTCAGGCAGAGAAAGGACTCAAATTTTGGTCTTTGCTGCACTAGCCTGACACATAGAGCAGCCTGTGCAGAACGGTCAAGCCCAGATCTGATGCCTTCCCACGTTGTTTACCCACAGGAACATGTAGGGTTGCCCCTGAGGGCATTTACCAAGTGCTTAGAGCACCTGTGGGCACGCTCCCTTGGGCTTTTCCTAGGACTGTGCCCAGAAAGAGCTGGGACTGCAGACACCCCAAACCCAAGCTGCACAGGCAGGATGACTACAAGCTGTGGATAGCAGTCTGGCTTTCACAGCATTTCTGGGACTGGCTTCCAGGTCCATGAGCCAGCCCAGAGCTGGATGAGCATCTCCTCCTGAGAGCAGATCCTGATGAGATCCTCCAGGCATAATTCAGTTCAAGACACCAAATCCAGGTGTCAAAATGCAGGTTTCCATGTGAGCCAGCCACTTAAGTCCCACCAACATGATGGAGATCTCATTGAAACTGCCAGCGGAGCATGCAGAGGGATTCTGCACCCTCTAAAGCACGGTTGCATGCTAAGCTGCCTAATGCCTCTCCTTTACCTCAGACGTCGATGGGCACCTACCTTCAGAACCCCTTGTTTGGCTGTCAGTTGCCAAGTGAAACCCTGACCTTAGAGATGTGTAACAGCTACAACGCAGCGGCAGCAGGCTGTTTCCAGCACCACTGTGATCACAGCCACAATTTGGCTGCTCTGCCCAGCTCTCTCCTGTCCTCTGGACAGAACATGCCCTGCAAGAGATCATCAGCACTGCCCAGATTGAACCGATAAGGAGAAGCAGCCCTCTGAGGACTGCTGGCTGCAGAAGCAAGGGATAATATTAGCAGCCAGGGCAGGGAAGGAAGGAGCAGCCAGCCTTCCTCCTGGGACTAGCACACCTTCCTCAAGTTTTTGGTGTGTTCAGAGCTAGAAAGTGTTTTCAGCTCAGCCATTCCAGATCACCCTGGCTGAGAAATGAGTTAAGAAGATGCATCAAACTCTATATTCAGTGAATGTAATGAGAGATTTCTTCTAGGCTATAGCTTAAGGTACGTTACAGAGAGAGAGAGAGAGAGAAAGGGGAAAGATATACAGACCTCTTCTGGCTTGGATCCTGAAGTCATTTGAGGAACAAATATGACACACCAACTTGTGCCTACAGAAGTACAGTAAGTGGAAAGTGGAGGGCCAAACAGCTCCTTTCCTCTGCACTTGCGCTCTGTCTGTGCATCATTAAATGTTGACCACTACCATGGTCTATAAACAAATATGGAGCATGCATCAATCATTACAAAAATGAGATCACAAACAAACCCCAAAAGAGGCCTGTGACCCCTGGGTAGTCAAGGTCCAGGTCCATCTGATACAGCTTATGTTAGCAAGTACCCCAGGCAATGAGACAAGCTGCAGGGCTGGCACCCCACCACTAGTGGCTCTCCAGTCTTCAGTGGAGATTTCAACATCCTCTGCACCTTGCCTGATCCTGGGATGGATGCAGTAGGGTAGGCAGGGCACAGAGGGGCAACAAAGGGTAGAGGGTAGTCAGTGAGAGGTGACCACTGACAATGCCCAGAGATGCCAAAAGGTCTTGTGGTATGTGATACCCTGTGGATGCCCTGGACAGTGCAGATATGATGGAGGAACTGAGCCCTAGACGGCCATGTCCAAGGACAAGCTGCTCTGGCTTTGTCCCTCAACATGGAAGTAGAAGGCCTAACACGACAGCACTGGTGTGGGTGCTGGGCCAATTTATTTGGCTGTATAAACACCTAACCCTTTCCTAAGACTGCTGCTGCTTTGATTGCTCACCTAGCTGCAACCCTACAAGACAGAATTAGGCCCTAATTCTGCAATTATTTGCTGCCTCCAGGAAAGAGTAATCATTGCTGGGAAAAGGCTTTTAACTCTTCCCCATTCTGGCTGTCTGCTGGAGGCAGTGGTTAATCCCAGAATCAAGCCCCAAATCTTGCCGTGCTAGTGGATAGGAAGCTGTCCTTTCTGAGGAAGGGGAAAGATCTGGCTTCAGCCGCTGCTTCTTAATTAGCTGCTGCAGGTGGAGAGCCGTGCGAGTCCCTCACATTGCTTTCATAACTATCACATCTTTATGTGGCTGAACTGTTTTTTTCCACTGTAACTTGGCCATTTTTGGAATAGAAATATTTTGGGTCACATTATCAATTTTCCCCCCATGGAAAGCTTATAAAAATTAATCTATAAGCAAATTGATGTGAGGAAAAAAGTTAGCAGAAATGTTTTCAAATGGACAACCTTCAAAGGATTTGAGCTCATTCCATTTGAATTACAAAGTCACAGCTTCAGTCCAGCCACTCTTTGGTTCCCTACCTCTCTTCCCCACCCATGCTGCTTTGCATCACACTTGAACAGGTCCCCAGTGAGTACTTTTTTTCCTAATGATTGAATTTCACATTGGCAGAAGTACCTTGATAGACTCTTCTTGAGGTTGAAGAATCCATTTGCTGTCCACAGCAGGCACAAGAAGCCACTGAGCTGCCTTTTTGATGGCAATGTGTTAATGTGTCTCAGATGGACAGAGGAGGGTACTCCTTACCCCAGACCTACTCATTACCATGAGTTTCTGTTAATGGTCCCAAAATAGTTCTCAGCTAGGGCAGCAGTTTGTCTGCAAAAATCAATCTAACTGGACTAGACTCAGGCCACCATGGAGATACCTGACTTTGTAGTAATCTCGTACCCTTTTAGTTAATAGTAATGCAGATCAGTGACACTGAGGCTATGTGGCTGATAACCCACAAAACCTCAACCCTGCCTTTTCTTTAAAGTCAGGTGCCAATTGCATGGCCATGCGAGCACTGAGATTGCCCTCAGAGGAGTCAAGGAGGACTGTAACCACCACTGTCCCTTTGGGCTAAACACAAGAAACAAAAGCCTTCAAGATGCTTTATGGAACCAGAAAAAATAAAGCTGCTTCCACACAGGGACAGGCATTCCTGCATAAATTATAAAGAGATTACCTCTACTTACAGGTGTCTCATATCTCAGTGGTTATTGGTTTTGTGTGTTTATGGAAAGAAGGCAGAGCAGATCAGAGAAGTCAAGGACACAGCCTAAACAAACATTAGGATTATGGCTCCAAGAACAGAGAGAGACAGATTTTGGCTGAGCTGATTAAAAGACAATTGTAACATGAAAAAACCAGCTCCTAATTCTTCCTGTGTTTGGGGATTCCTCACATTGCACATTCCTTGTAAACAGAGGACCATAGTAAAGAAGCCTGGCTCTGCCATCACCTTCACCTCCTAATCAACACAACCCACAGCACTCTGAATTTTGGCAAGCGACCTGGAGTGCGAAGCATTACTGTGTCTGTCAGAACCAAGAGCCAGGCTCCAGGAGAAGACTGAGGAGCCATATGTGTGCAGGCTCAAGAGAGAGAGGGTAATGGAGATATCACCAAAATTAACCATGTTGGAAAAAAAGTCTGAAATACAAGTGGGAAGCATGTGGCTCAGAGGCTACACCTGATCTGCAGCTGCTTCCTGTGGAACCTGTGGGCAACCAAAGTCCTTGCTCTACTTCCATCCCTCCTCCATCTCACCCTCCGCGGCACTCCTGCCTCCTCCTCTCCCCGGTGCTCCTCTTCCCCACCACCGTCAACTCCTCTTGACTCCATGGTGCCAAGTCGGGCGGAGGATAGAGCTGTCCCATGATGGTCATGGGGCTGTCAAAGTGACCCATGTTGCCGGTGTGGTGCTGGGAAAGGGATGAGACAACCTTCAGCATGTTTGAGCTCATTCGAGTTCCCCCAGCAAAAAGGTCTCCCTTGAACTACAGCACGAAATAAAGAAGCAAGAAGAATCCAGAAGTCGCTTGATAATGGTGGAGACATGACTTGTAGGTGGAGACTAAATTGATTTTGGAGCAACAGCTACACAGCGTCTAGCCAGACTGGGAAGCCCCATAGCTGGGAGCAGAGACCGGTCTGCTCTGAACGAGCAGGATTTCCATGGAGCCAGGGAGACTCAAAGGTGTCTTGACAACCCAAAACCTGCTAATAGACATGAGTAGCAGCAAGGAATGACAGATCTCAGAAACTGTTGAGAAAGCAATGAAAGGGGCAGAGGTCAGAGCAGACCTCACTCAGCCACCTGGCTGCACAAGTGGGTTAGCCAAATGACCTCAGTAAAACTATTTTCTACTCCATTTGTAACCCTCAGAGGCCAATCAGGGAGAGGAGAGATTGTCCAGTTCAAATAACGCAAAACTTGATTTCTTTGAGGGAAAACTCCCTGACAGGCTGCTTGGCTCTGCTCAGCGTCTCACCCAAGCAAGTGGCTAGGAAGAGGAACAGGAGAGGTTTCCAGCAGCCAGCATGCACACGCCAGCTCCGTCCGTGCTACAGAGCAGCCCACGACAGACGACCGAACGCTCCAAGTTTGCAGGAGCTGTCGAGATGTGGCGCTCAGGCAGCCATCAGGCAGAAGGAGCCAGATCAGAGAATAAGCAGCAAGGGGAAAGCTGAATCCTCTGGCCTGGCTGAGGACCAGGCGAGACCTGTTCTTGGCATAATCCGGTGCAAACAAGGACTCCCAGGATAAATGGGCAGTGGAACAAGTTAGACGCATTTAGCTGGACTTCAACTTGCAGGGCCAGATCAGCAAAAGGAAATCAGACACCCCAAGGGCTTGGGGAATTTGCCCCACCATTTGAGTTTTTCTCTGCAGCAGCCAACCAGGAAAGAAAGCAGCTGTTAGCAAGAAAGATGGACATTAATTGCCATGAGCCCCGTAAGCATCGATATGTCAAATGGAAAAGGTGACTGTAGTCTGGTCTGTGGCATTTTTGAACAATTAGAAAAAGTGATAGATTTGGTTTGTAAAACAAGAGAAGTTGGCAATAATGCAAAAAACTAAAGAGAGCAGTTAAGTGCTGGTACAGTGAAAAAGTTTGCTATAAAATGTCAACTTGTTATAATAGGAGGCTGGGCCAGAACAAAACATCACAAGAGCCTAGTAAAAAGCCTCTTTCCCAGTCTGAGAGTTGCAAGGACACCACATGATGTCTGTGAAGCCCAGAGGTACACTAATGAGGCCCCAGGTTTTTGTTTAGATTCTGACAGCTGAACAACAGAAGGAAGAGATTGGCTACAAACCATCTGCTGGTATCTGTGAAATGCATGGAAAAAGTGGACACTGCCTCTAGGATAACCATTAATAGAGCAGACATGCTAAAAACGGTAAGGAGTAAACTGTCCAAAAGCGAACCAACTAATTGGTCTCGAATGGAGACAGTGACAGTGCATTCGTCCAACAGTTGGGAAAGTTGGGTTTGCAAATTGGACATCTGGAATTTGAGCTAGATTTCTGGATAGCCGAGATTGTGGATGAGCTAATAAACAGTTTGGATTTCATTATGCCTAATAGCTGAGTAAGTGCCAGGAAACCATGTCTTACAGCCCCTGCCTGTGAAAATTCTATATAAATATGTGGCACAGGTGAGCAAAATGATTTGTAGACAACTGGCTTGCAGAGAACAGGGAACGGCACCATTATAAGTGACATGCTGTGGGAGCTTTCCAGCCAAAGAAGTGACTTCCCAGAGGCTGAAACCTGTTTTGAGACCTAGGATCTGAAAGGGATTTTAGCTGCTCAAGTGTTGGTATATTGGAAGCAGGAATCTGTTCCCCCTTGTGTGCTAGACATTTCTGACGAGGAGCAAATAAAAGGAGGGAAAATGGGAATGAGGGCCAGAAAACGCGATGAAGTAAACAGATGTAGTAAATATACAAAAGAAAACTAGTAGGGAAAGAAGATTGGAGATAAGTGCGGGGAGCTTAGTATTTGATGCTGAGGATGGCTTACAAACCTTTGCTGCTGAGGTTCCTGGAGTTGTCCTCCCTCTCGTTGCCAAAGCAGCACTGGACCAAAATATAGGAAGGTGACCACGGAGGAGCCACTTCACTGCTTAACTGAAGCCAAATGCAGGAGATATTCTCAGCAGCTTGGAATTTCACGAAGGCAAGTCTGAGCTCTCACATCACCCACCTTGGTCTTCACTGGTTGTTCAAAGGAAGGAGGGCAGCCCCACGTCCTGTTCAAGGCTGCAAGGACCACTGCAGCCTAGTTTTCCACTCTGGATCTGACAAACACCTGTGGACCTCAGTAGAAAGATCTGCTTCACAGTGACAGAATGAAGCCCTCAGTGGTGACTGAATATGGCTGCTTCTGCCCTGCCGTGGGGCAAGGGGTTATACTTCAAGCACAGCCCTGCAGAGACACAGTCAAACTGCTTTTAAGCATCTCCACATGACACTGGTCTTGTGGATGTCCCAGCTCACCCTGGGAGTGGTGACATGCCCTGAGGGAGCCACCTCCTCCGGCTCCTCAGTGGGGCAGTTCTGCTGCACATATCAAAAGCCATGGCCCCTACCTAGTGGGTTTACAGATGGTCTGAGACAAGTTTAAGTCTGCCAGGCTGCAATAAAACTCCAAAGAAAGAGAGTATTTCCTAATAAAAAAGCAGTTTGCTTTGGGCAGAAGGAGAGTGAAGGAGGAATTTCCACTGACACAATGACAGTGGAGCTGTCCAGAAACTGCTGCTCCTCCTGGGTGTGCAGGATCAGGGAGGACTTTGTTTCCTAACAAGAGTTTTACTTCTAAACTTGCAGATACTGCACAGCACCAGCTACCTTGGGTGAGCTTGTGATGGAAAACCATTCCAATGGTCACCAGAACACAATTTAGCATTTGTGGAGTTACAAAGGCTCTTGTGACTGTTCACAGTCTGCTTTTCTGTATTTTAAAATGCCTTTCATGCAGGAAACATATGCTAGCAGATACTGAACTTACAGGTTTGAGACACTACTGCTACCCAAACACAAAGGATTTGAAAGTGTCATGATTGCAGCAAAAGTTTCAGGTCTCTCAGACGATTTATTGTATTACTGAAGCACACCTTGGGGTAAAAGTTTTCTCTATATCTCTTTACCACTCCTTGGATGGGAATAAAATCAGTGTGTAATAGCAAAATGAAAATACTCTGACAAGAGGGCATTGCATATGTAATAATTGATTTTTAACAATAACTACTTAAAATATGATTGCAATAGATATATTTTTTCTTTCTGTCTAGAACATACTCTTTATGCTATCACTATTGTAGACTCATGACACTGGTGACAATGAAGTAAAGGTGCCTTTATGGATTAAATGTAGCTGCTGCCTTAAAACTGGAAGGAGTTGAGTCCTTTTGTGGATCTCAACATCAACAGCATCCATATGAAACAAGGGCATTGCTACACATGCATATATAGAAAGACAAGTCTCCCTTGGTCTTCCTTTGAGAGACTTGGGTGTCTGAAGTAGGGACAGAATAGAACAGAAGAGCAAGAAATTAGAAATCTTGACCCAACAAGCTTGATGAAAAGCTCAAAAAAAACCCCAAAACCCAACCCCAAAACAAATTCTTTGGCCAGGTGTCCTGCAAAAGAGTCAAGAAACTATGAGCAGAATGCTGACCCCTTGCTGCTCAATTTCTCCTGTGTTGAGGAGAAAAAGCTTTGCGTGATCACTGTGAATAAAGAGTCTGACCTCAAAACCATATTATTTAGTGACCAATTTCTCTCCCTAACAGAACCGACCTACAGGACTATAAGACCAGTCAGGTCAAAAGGTAATATTTTTATTTTTTCTTAAACCTTTTTTAAAGCAGCATGAAGTTTGCATATAAGTATTGAGCAGACTTATTTATAACATTGTCTTTAAAAGACTCTCTTCACCTGTGTAACTCAGTGTCATATTCCCTCAAACTAATTAATCTACATTATAAAATCAACTGGTTGCTGATAGAACCACCACTCACTTTTTTCCCATCAAAAAGAACTATCAAACCCTGCTTTCTGTAGCACTAACAGAGGCAAGGCAGGAACCTGTCCTTTTCCAAAATGAGATCACACATATCCCTGTGCTAGCAGTAACTGTGTTATCTAGGAATTCTTTCAAGACATTGAAATTCTTTCAATAAACTCTTTTAGCAATATTTTCTTCACAGCTTCATCTCCATTCCCCCACAACAAAACACCAAATTGCTTTAAAATAATCAAGTATAAAGTTACATATTACCATTGCGCCTTTGAGAACTATGGTTGTGTGCTATAAGATGTGGCAAGCTCATACTAAAACAAAAGGACTCTATCTCCATGGCATATTCATTATTCTCCCCTACTGAGTAATTCCATCACCTGCCCTCTATGGATTCTTTATGCTTCAAGAGAGATGCAATTTCTGGCCAGAGCAGCTTCAATATAGAGTCTTAGCTTCCATGGGTGTGTAATCATTTACACCTGTGCAAAGTAGATGTAAACTCACTTTGCACTCACTTTACATAGGTGCAAATGACTGCACAAGGTGAGAAGCAGTGGAGAATCAAGCCCATAATGACTGCAAAGCGCTTAAGCAGGGTATGATGGAGACCAACAGAGACACATGGGATACAGCGATCAGAGGCAAGTGAATGTCAGCAGCAGTCTGGGAGTCTATTCTCCCTCATTGTGTGAGCAGCGGCTATTATTAGCAATGGAAGTCATGCGTGTGTGCCCAGAGGACAATAAATCAGGTGCTGTGTGAATGCTGCAGACCTGCCTGCTCCAGCGTCTCTGGCACTGCTGTAAGGGTCAGGCTGCAGCAGGAAACCTGTGTTGCCACCGGGGCTGGAAGATGCCGGGTGGCTGTGTGGTTGTGAGATCAGTTTACACAGAGAATCAGGCCAAATCTAGGGGCTCTGACTTGGTTTAGGGCATGTTTCTTGTTGTGAGTCAAACAGGTTATCCAAAAACCTGGCTTGATCACTGCTGAAATAGTACAGGTGTTCCTAGCCCGTTTTTGTTATATTGCCTCCTAAAACTGCCCGAGAGCTGGGGACCGCGAGGGCTTTCAAAGGAAACTTTACTTTTTATGAGCTGTTGGATAGGACAGAGTAGATAGATCCAAAATTAATCTGCTGCCCTTTGTCAGAGCTCTCTGACCGTAAGGTGACAGGCAGTAATTACCACGATGGGCTATTTGGAGGAGGTTGGAGGAGAAGGGAGAGAAATTTTTTCATGCTGACTTTTTTAGCCTGAAGATTAGGGTTTATATAAAAAACTTTGCTTGGTAGTCTGACAAAGACCTTCTGAAATGTGTTCTTCTTAATCTTACACCTGCCAGCTTTCTTCACTCTTCTTTCCCTAGCCTGCTAATAGCAATGGTAAATGCATCCAGAGAAATACGGTTGCTATAAAGTACTGAAGTTTCTGTGTAGCATGACATAAAATTACTGAATCTGAAATAAAGTATGTGTGTCATTTTTCCAAGGGACTTTTAAAATGTGCCTCTGGATATATGTGAAAATATAAAATACTGCTCACAAAAAAATTAAAGCAGAAAGCATACGCTCATGAAGGAAATCTGCTTCGTTTGTTACAGCTATCTTTTCAAGGCAAAGCAGTCACACCCTGTGCATGGCAGGCTGGAAATCTACGCGTCCCTGCTGATTTTGCTGTGTTTGCAGTACCTGGTGTGGGAGAGGGCTGGCCATCAGTGCAGAAGTGTTTTCTCTTGGCTACAAAGTTCTGCAGGGCCGGAGCTGAAGTCAAGCCCAACATTCATTCACATCCTACGACAGTCAGGCTAAATCTGATTCACAAGCAAGATGATGACAGCTGGGACAAGGGATCATTTTTAGCTGTAAAACAAGCAATTTTGAGCACGTGATTGTGGCAAATAATCCAAACAGTTTCTTATTTAATGAAAGCACTTACCAATGTCAGCATCAAAGACTCGGTGTCAAGGGAGGGTGGGTGAAGCCTGGTACTGACCTGTTGTGGGCCCCTGTGGGCTGGGAAAAATCAGACTCTAGAAAGGGAGGGCTGTTTCAATACTTACATTAACAATAGAGTGAAAGAAGTCTTTATTTTCAGTAACAGGCTCTGAGCAAAGGACTTTTACCTTCTATTCCTGTTTTCCTAGTAAGTTATGAAAGGCTTATTTACCCCATAGCAGGTACCCCCAGTGGCTTCCTCTGTAACGGGCTTTTCGGTGTCTTTTCAGCACAAGCTACAGTTAACAGAAAGAACACGTTCTCTGTAGGTAGACCAGGAGCATAAGGGCTGTCCTGGGACCTCCTTCCCTCAAGAGGCAGCGGTGCCAGGCAGCGCTGGCTGAGCTGGCTTTCCAATGGGGTAGCACATGGGGCCAAGACCGAGCCTCTACCCTGCCCTGGTACTGGGCTCCTTCAGCCTGTCGGCAGGATCCCACCATGCCACCTCTCCCATGGGTGTTGCACGTGCTGCAGCCAAAGTCATAAATATGCTGCAATGGCGGGAGGACGGAGGGGAGCAGGCTCGGCTTCCCCATGGCTGTTCTGCCGTGCTATAGGATGTGAGTGGTACCTGTGGTGTGGTGCAAAGCCATCATTCAAGGGTAAAGCAACTGCTCAGAGGGGAGCTGCAAAGAGCTGAAGTTCCTTCAGCCGTTCTTCTTGCCTTATCTTCTTCTTTGCCTGCAGTCCCATATGTAGCACACCTCAAAGTTGCCACAAATGCGTGGTCCTCTGTATTACAGGAACAACAGTGAAACTTCTGTACCTGGTTGTGTTGAAATGCCTGGAGACAGCTGAGATAGATAGGATGTGGGCTACTTCACCATACTTGGCACTCGTGGTAGGATCCCTCCATCATCTTCTTAGTGGCAGCTGGCCTCTTGTACCTGCTGTAGTGTCCTACTAGCCATGGTCAATGGTGTGCACACTCTTCAGCTTCTGTGGAGGACAGTGAAATACTGTGACTAGATCCTCGTGGTTTTATTCATTTATTTCACAAGTCTACTCAAATGCCATAAATTATAAAGGCGGGCTTACAGCAATCTGGTATCAGCAGCATCTTCTGCTGCTGCTCCCATGAAACCATGTTCTTCTTCTGCCATGAAATTAATTTTATATTTGCTGAAGGTGTATTTAAGGTACTAAAATATACATCCTTCTAGGTGTTTGGGTATTTTTCCACCATAACACTTATCTAGACCTGTGGTGGATTCTTTATTACTTTATGTTTTTAAAGTCTGAAGCCGAAGAAGATTTAAATAGCTAAGTCTAAAACAGATTATCTTGAAAAAGATTCCTTATTAAGAGGTGACCCTCATAGTGTCTAAGTCCTCTCTTCAGCCCCCACTTATTTTTTTGGTACCCCAAAGAACATATGTTTGGAACCATCTTAGGCCAGCAGTCCTACCTCATACCTAAAAATACTTGGGACGCAGGGCTTGAGGTTTTTCTTTTCCTAAGTCCCCAGAAGATCCAGTTTGCTCTCAGAGCATATGTACGTCCTAGGTCATGCCTTAGCAGAAAATTGTGGAAAGTCCTTTCCTTAAAATGTGTCCAGTGATATGACCCCTGATACTCCTACCTAGCTCGGTGGTTAGAGCATTTTGCTGGGGACTAGAGGACCTGACTTCAATGCTGTCACTGGCTGGAGGGGATTAGACACAGTATCCCACAAGCGTACAGGGCTATCTAGCAGTGCTGTGTGGTTACCCTGCTGGGAGGGTTGCTTTGCTCCTTTTGTGGAAATGGAGCAACTCTTGTGAGAGGAGGGTAGGGATGGGGGTCTGGGAAGGAGAGATGGAGAAAGAGAGGAGGGAACGGGAGCAGGAGACAGGGAGCAGCTCTGGGAGAAGGAGGGTCAGGTCCTGTCCCTGGCAGCTCCTTGCAAGGGAAGGGTGGGAAGCCCATGTGCCCTCCTCCCAGCAAAGTGTCCCAACAAGTGCCAGCAACCCGCTCCTTCCTTGGGGGACAACAAATGCTGCAGAGAGGGTGTGCCAGCTGCAGAGCCTCATGTGGTTTCTCGTGCCTGGGCTATCTG
Organism: Anarhynchus alexandrinus; assembly: GCA_008711295.1. NCBI lineage: Eukaryota > Metazoa > Chordata > Aves > Charadriiformes > Charadriidae > Anarhynchus > Anarhynchus alexandrinus. The sequence continues at coordinate 104,133 of VUYV01000308.1, read as the reverse complement.
ACAGCCTCTTCTGAGCTCCCCACGCTGCCGGGAAGCTGCTCACTGCAACTGCCTTCTGCAGTGCAACGTCATTATTTACTTTATCATTCATGCGCTTGTGTACATTCCTCACATTTTAACTATGGAAGCAGAACAAATTGAGCATGTTAACCTTCCTTCCCTCCCTCCTGTCATCCAGTTTGCTTCTACAGGTTTTTTTCCCCGCTCTTGAAGACTGCTATAGCATGTCAACAGATCAGTCTTCAAGTGTTTCCATTTACATCTTTTTCCCCCCTGTTACAGACTTAGCAATCTATAGGGGAAGCATCCAGCATGCTTAAAAAACAGAGTATAGCAGAGAGCATTGCTTCTATGACCAACTCCTATGTAAGAACAGATCTGCTTAGTCTGGAGTCATCAGCACTGATTGCAAGCCACCACACACAAGCCACCACATACCTTTGCTGTCTATGCCCGCAAAAATCAGGGGGTGCCTGTCTAAGATTTTGTATTGCTCTGTCATGCCTACTGCCCTCCTTCACTCTGCTCTGGAGAGGCACTGAGCATGAACAAACAGCCTTTTCTTTCTCTATGGGTTCCTTGTGTCTATGTGCCAATGCCACGTTTCCAGATTACAACTTCTGAAATGCCTTCGTAAGCCTGAAGCTGAGCAGATCAAATGGAGACCATTAAACTCTAATGTGTCTATCAGCCAAAAGGGCACCACTTTTTCACCAGTCTCTTTCCTGTCTTAAAATATGTTTTTACGAACGCGTGCATACAAGCATGTGTGGGTGCAAAGGCAAGTACGCAGCCTGAGACAAATCAGCACATCTGGTCCTCAGCTTGGCTGCCCCACCATCTGGTTGCACTTGCACTGCCTGGTTCTGGTCCTGCCTGTGGCTCAGGCGGGTCTGAAAATGCTGCCCTTTATTTTTTTTTTTAACCAAAACCACTGCTAAAGTCCAGCAATCACTGACATCCAGTGGCGGCCGAGGATAATTACAATTGTTTATTTTCTGGGAGCCTTGTTTGTTACCTGGGGAAACCCAAGTTAAGATGAAGGCTTGCTTTTGAGCTCTTCAAAAGGAGGACAAATCAATTGAAACACAATATCGCTTTTGTTAGATGGGAGGGGGCAGGAACCTGAGAACCAGTATTGAAAAGCATCTCTGTGTTGCCTGCACGAAGGTTCTCCAGGTCTGACTGTGCTGCTGTATAGTTTGGGAGTAGCCCCAGATGGGAAATCGAATTCTGCTTTTCGGAAACTGCTGTGAGACCAGACCTGAAGTTTCCTGCCCCAGGCAGTTTGGAGTGGGATAAAATTAAGTCAACTGAGCAACAGTGACCCCACTGTGTTCGTCTAACAAAAACACTGTGCTGCAGGGTGAGCCCTACAAGGCCCCCCCAGTAAGGCTCAAATATCAATTAAATCCTCTGGTGGGTGATCCTGCCTGAAAACAACATCAAAGTTCCAGTTTTGGCTTAATTCCATTCAGCACAGATAATTAGCAATTTCTTGATGGTTGGAGGGGTGGGATGGGAAGGCATTATGTACCTTTTTTATCCCAGTGCAAATACTACTTGTTCCTAAATGCTTGTATAGTCTTATCTTTCTTCTGTATGAAACTGTATGGGCAACTTCTGAGAGAGTTACCTAGTTTTATGTTTTCCATGTAGTCACTCTCTACAGTGCCTGGCTGCATTTAGGGAATGTTTAGGAATAAACTGTAAGGAAAAAGGGTCAGATCCCCATAGGAAGCATGGAGATAAAGTCTGGATGGCATAGCCTGTTGTAATTACTACAGGCAATGCAACTTTACCAGTGAAAGCAGAATTATGAAGCTGAAGCTCTTTTCAGGACAATTTTGATTTTTTTCCCCTTTTGGAGGGCGGAGGGGATAAAACCAAAAGAAAAAAATCATCTAACTTTTATTTTTATTTCTGAAGTTCTTTTGAGAGTACTGGAGCAGGAGGTGAATTTTGACAAACATAAAGTACTTACAGTGCAGCAAGCTTTAATGGTTGCTGACACCACCATAATTTAAACCTTGGGCCTTTGTAAACAGTTTGCACAGAATGCCCTGTAAGCAATCTGAGCTCAGTGCAAAGGCTCCAGCACTTTCTGAATTTGAGACTTCATCTGTCTTGTCCCCTTCAGCCCCCAGTCCCTTCCGTATTGTTTCCACCCCTTCTGACACCCCTTGCAGAGAGAATATTCCGTCCTCCAACTTGTTTGCCAGCCCCTATAGGCCCCTTAGCATTGATGCTTGTTACAGTATCTTAAAGCTTTGGCCATAAACAACACCCCATTACAGGTCACTAGGCATATAAGCAATGCTGTCTGCTGTAGGGGGTTCACAGGTGAAGGACGTCTCCAACAAAAGGGGGACGCATAGCTCATGCTAAGGCCTGTCTGTGATCTGAAGGCCCTTTCACTCAGGTGTCCTGCTCTACGTGAGATGCTGCCCTTAGCAGCAGAGAAAGCTGGAAGGGGCGATGCAGCAGCCCGTCTTAAAGTGGCAGATTGAAATGCAATGAAAAGGAGGAATTTCACTTCCCTCCTTTGCCTGGAGTTTCATAGATTTTGTTTTGTGCCTTCTGCCCATGTGGGTAGGGATAGTCTTCTGTTTTGCACTGCACGTAGGGCCAAACAGAAGAGCCTCGGCTGAAAAAGTGGGAGAAAGGAGCGACAGCCCCTCCCTTGCAGTGCCCAAGACCACCCTCCCTGCATCACCTTGGCTGACAGTGCTGGGATACGATGAAAGGCTCTTGTCTTTCCCTGATCTGCCTCGCAGACAGTGAGAGCCATTTCACTCTCGCGGGGAGCATTAGGAGAAAATGACAATGAACCAGGATGTGCTCAAAAAGCTGAAGGAGCTGAGCTTGCTCCGAGGCTGATACAAGTCTCCACACAGTGTCACTAATGAAGGATTGCTCTGCCCATAACTGGGGAGAAAGCCAGGCTCTCTTTTCTGATACTGAAATAAAGCAGCCCCCTTTTAGACCACTCAGGAAAGTAATTGTTCATTCCTCGGGTCGAGCAGCACATATGCAATCTCTTTGTTAAGTAGCTTTCTAAATTTTTGCTCCTTGGCTCTTGCAGTCGCAGCCTGTGTGATTGCCAGCCCCGAACGCCGGCCAGGAAACCCCACTCCCAACCCAGAAGGGGCTAACGCGGCGCACAGCACTTACAACTCAGACAGAGCTATAAATGGGTCGCTGGTTACAGCCACTGGAGGGAGGAGTTATGGGGGAGACAGTCCACTCTTCCCAAATACAACTTCTAAAATTCAATAGAGGTCCTCTGGTTATAGAGCATGCAGAAACCTTAATTATAAGAGAAGGCCAGTGTGTGGAAGAGTGAGGGGAGCCTTGGTGGCTACGGCTGACAAAGGTAGAGATGAGATGGATGAGCTGGAGAACACTTTTTCTTACAAAATAACTATCAGCCGCAACGTCAGCATGCTTTAGGCAAAAAGCCCAGCAGTGAGAAAGAACAGGGTAACTAGTCCAGATAGAAGGGAATTAAATTTGTGGCAAGATAAAACCAAAGCCAAATCTCTTTGCAGTATTGAAATAACTTTGCTACTGCCTTGATCACCAACCTTCAGAGTGGAGGGACTGGAGCACGCTGTGGGGGAGACTGGGTAACAGATATCTTACAGATACCTGTCCTTCTTCTGCATGGTCAGATCTGCAAGGCTGTCGTCTGTTTCTAGGACATGGAAGGGTTGCTTAGGTAACCAAAATCTGGTTCCTACCTAACTTACAGCTCGCAAAGGCACCATCTATCTGTGCAGTTTTGCTGTAAAACACCACCATGTCAGCCAAATAGCATTTTATACTGGTTTGTACAGGCATAAGGGCTTCATGGACTTAGGCCAAGGAGAGGGATAAGAAGTCCTTCTCCCATATCATTATCAGTTTGTTGAGATACTTGGACTTGGACAGGCAAACTGCATTGCTCAATTCATTTCTATTAGAAAATCAATGTGCTTCCACATTCCTGGACAGAAAATGACAGAAGGCATTGGCTTATAAGGAGCTAGTCTGTGATTTTACCGTGACTGGCTGAAGAACTTGGAAATAAGAAGTGTTTTTCCGCATGGGCCCTCCTGAAATGTGAGCCTAGAAGCTTGTCCAGCCAACAGCCGGGGTTCACACCTTTCTTTCTGTACCTGTATTTCTTGGTCCCTCCAAGGGTAGGTATTATCTGCCTGCTTCATAGCTTTAAGGCTGGAGAAAGCCTTGGCTGAGCTGAGGGAATCTGCCTGAAAGCAAATCATACTATTGGGATTAAGAAACAGGCAGCCTTTGTTGCTGGTGCTGTACTCTGATTGCAAGGGTGAATCTCGTTGTTGCATGCTGAGCATCCCAGGCCAGTGGCTAAGGTACCAGGCTGCTAGGCATCACATTCAGGACTGGCAAAAGGGGACAGAGATAACTTTTCTGCATGGTTCTTCTTCCTAACATAATGTATGACTGCTTCCTATCTTCTGTGACCACAAAAATTCCTGCTCAGGTTGCCAGCCTGTATTACTCTGGGGAGATCTAAAAAGATCTTCCTCAGAATGAAACAATGGTTATTTCACCTTTTATGTAGAATCAGAAAAAGTGACCCTGCAAGATCCCGGATCCAGAACACCAGTTCTGAGGCTGTTTACCTACTCTGGGGAAGACATGCGCTCAAGTTCCTCTTCTTTCTCAAATGAAGGGGTTTGAAGTCTTTGCCTCCTTCTGAGCAAGAGAAGAGCTGCGCTCTGGCTAGTGACTGTTGTGAATGGATCCACGGACAGACATTCAGCTTGCAGCTCAGTGTTTGGATTTTAATCTTTACTCTGGTTATTCCTTACACAAAGCAGAACAGCTCAAATGACAGATGATGAACATGAGAGTGAGCGAACCCCAGCATTCCTGGCAGCCGGGTCCTTGTTTGGGATTTTCTGCGCAGACAAGCAATTTGAATTTTCCTCCTCCGTGTACTAAACGAGTATCATGCCCTGCTGGACTCTTCTGAAATACAGCTGCCTCACTCTGACCAGAAGTTTTGTCATGGCTCTAAGAAGATATCCCATGCAGTCAGTATTTTCCTCTTGTTTTGTCGCTGCACTGCTGGTCCAGATGAGCAGTGTTAGCACGTCAGGACTCGGTAGCGGAGAACATTCCATTCCTGCTGTCCTCGTCAGGACCACAAAACCGGAATGATAATTAAAAAAATTGCTTTGGCTTAGACCCAAAGTTTCAATACTTCTTGAGTTTTCAGCAAACCAGGAACTCCACCCCTGCTTGAATGGGTCATGATGTTTCCCTACATGTTTTTTTAAAAAGCACCATTGACTCAACAATCGATTCAGGCACCCTTCACAGCATAGGGGATGGTATCTCTCCTGCACCAGCCTCCAGAGCAGAAGCCAGGGAGCTTGTATGGGCAGGGGAGGTGGGATTTTGCATCCCTATGCCTAAGTCAGAACAGGCTTTCCAACCAAAGCAGATCTGCATGCAGTGCACCCTAGCCACATCGCGTGGGATCAGTGGGGGTAGAGCACTTCCAGTGTCCTCCCCTTGTATTTTACATATATCATTACATATCTGTTGGAGGAAGAACAAGAAGTTGGGTTTGCCATTCCCAGGCTCTTGGGTTGTTGTTTGGTGGGACAAACCAGCACACCAACTGGCATACCTCAGTTCCCTCTGGATGAAATTTACCTTGGAAGGGTAAAAAAATAGTTTCATCACTTCCAAATTTTCACTTCATATTGCTAATTCTTTTGGGTTGACAAAAACTGCTATGTTGCTGTTTCTCTCTTTTTTTTTTTTCTTCTTTTTGGCAAATAAATGAGGTGTGGGGGGAAAATACCTCAGCCTACTATTTATGACTCTACACACAAGGCTGGGGTAAGATTTGGAGGACAAGCAGTGAGAAAGACCATCTCCACTGACACACGTTAATGGAGAGTGTGCATATGTATGACTGAAGGCAGAGGTTCTGTTTTGTTATTTTCTTTCTGACTCTGCTCAGTGCCTTATATTAAGCTGTGCTTGGGAGGAGGGAAAGAAAGCAAAAGGATCCTCAGTCTAAGGTTTGGGGTTGGGAGGCAGCCTGGAGGTTCTGTGGGCTTGAGCTCCATGGGGTGACTGGGGCCACCTTCAAGAGGTCTTGGTGGCTTTGCATGCTCAACTTCTTCAGCATACTAACCTGTGTCCACTGGCTAGTCTTTATGAAGCATTTAATTCTGTAGTTTTAGAGCTGTTGAAAAAGCAAAGGGAAGATTTATAACAACATTTGCTAACTCTAGGCCAACTGGTTTGGCACAGGAAAGAACTATGTTTTTCAGAACAGCTTTTCAACATTCCACTGTTAGCTAAAATGTATGAAAATTACAGTTTTGAAATGACCAGATGTTTTTGCTGAGAAAGAAATAGATGACCTGAAAGGGGAAGATGAGGCCTGAACTCAGGCTTCTATGCTACAACTGTCAACTTTTCAGCTAATGGATGACCTACTACCATCTAAAACTACTAAATTTGTGTGATTAATGCTGCTAAATTGCAGCCACAGTATATTTATAATTTTCTCCGTCAGCTTGATACCATTTGTGCAGCATCACTATAAAAGGTGAAGGAGAGAAAAGGCGATTAATCTGGTGTCCTTGTACAGAACAATATGGCATAGCTCTCCTCAAAGCAGAAGCTTTCAAGTGAAATAAACTAATGGTTTCATCTGTTTCATTTCCAGCTCTATTTTTTTTAAATCAAGAGCAGCAGATCCTTTCTGTGTTGTCTGCTTTTCTAGACAGAAACTGAGACTAGAAACTTTCTTGCTTTCAGCTTCAAATTGCTCACTACAGCATGACCATCCAGTACTTTATTCCTGGGACTTATCAAGAGAATGGGGATCTTATTTTGGCCACCCATAAGAGTCTAATTGGACTGGCCTGTGTTAAAAATCTGTGCTGGCTTGATGGGATGTTTCAAATGCTTTTCTTATTGCTCTGTTGAGCTGTTACCAGTCAAATGAGATTAAGAACAAAGAGAAGGACTCTGGAGAGAGATGTGATGGTGTTGGGTTGCAATCCTCCTCCTCTACTTTATAGCCATTGTTTAAGGTGCCCAAAAAAAATCCCGTAATAGAAAATCTCTTTTTTCCTCTTCTCCTTCAAAGCAGACATCTGTTAAGGGGGGAATTAAATAAAGCTAAAGAAGGTGAAGGAGTTATTGAAATTACAATTACTGCTGTGCAATGTCATTCTCCAGTAAAAAAAGAGCCAGTTCCTTCCCAAGGCACAACTGGCTACCTCCGTGCACAGTTACCAGGGGTTCCTGCATTGCCACCATTGCACTATAGGCAAGGGTAGGAACACCCTGGAGCTCCCTTACCACCCCCCTGAGAGGTTTTGGTCCCACAAGGCACAGCTCACCTCGCTCCAGGCAACGGCAGGAGAAGCCTAGGGCAGTCAGCACCTTGGGGATCAAGCCCAGAAAGCCGCTGCTTCTGCTCCTGAAGAAGTATCATCAGCTGGCTCTGCTCCTCTTCCAAGAGAGCTGACAAAAAAGCTATTTAAAAATCTGTTTAAAATTACGTATTCTCTGCTTTAGGGTTTGCTAAGCTCATTATAGAAGTGGAATGAAATTCCACAGCACGTTTAACATTTTTATTGTTCTTATTTTCTGAGCTTTTCCAACCTAATAGAGAATGACTGATCCCACTGGTGATCCGAGAGAGACGAGGTGTAGGAATTGCAGCAGCCTGAGCACCATAGCAATACTGTGACTACCAGTTTGGCTACTTCATTGTGCACGCTGATCCAAGGAGGGATTAAGAGGATTTCGTTTTCCATTTTTTAAGTTGAATGGGCTGGGACGAAAGCCTTTTACTGCATTTCTGAACAAGTCAGGGTATTTAGAAAAGCAGTAAAAATGGACTTCACCAGAGTTGGACTTTGAGCAATATAAAATCATTTACCACAGGAGATTGACTGTATGAAACCACCCAACTTCCCCCTCTTTGATCCTTTAGTGGTCACTGATGACCTCCCATCTTTCTCCATTCCTTACAGCCTTCTGCAGGGAGCCACCCAGCCACTGTCTAGCAAGTAATGGGAAAACTCAGCCCTGGAACATCTGATTGCCAGGATGTATTAAAGTCTGAGGAGTGTGTGGTGGCTCAGATCAAATACGAATCAAATATAAGCCACAGCTTAAATTCAAGTTGACCTTCACCTTCTGACAGGTTTGAAAATGATTGATTATTTTTCATTTGCTTCCCCCCTGCTTCTCCCCACAGATTCCTAATTAAGGGCAGAAGCAAAGGGAACAACTAATTGTTATCATCAGTTTGGATTTCCAGACTAAGAAACTTCAGTTCAGGGAAATGTGGTCCAAATGTTATGCTAAACTGACCCACGGCCAGGAATTTTCAACACTGCGTTCATCGCTAATCTATATGCATCAAATCCTGCACATTTTTCCCTTTTAGCACCTACCACTTGTGCCTGAGGACCCTTCAGCTCTTGACAAAAGCTTCTGCCAAAGAGGCAGTATTCGCCTTTTCCACTAGCAAAGGCAGCACAGGCGAGGAGGGAGCAAGCCTTGCATTTAATGAGTGATATCTCATTTTGGATGACCTGGAGTACCTGCCACCGCAGCCAGCTGGAGACTTTGTTGACATGTTTGCAAAACCAAAGCCTCACTGCCTCAAAGGTATCAGCTTTTGTGACATTCTGAAGGCTATTGTTACTTTATTTAGATAACTTCACCCATATACCTGCTGTTTGATACCTACTTGTTCTGTGTGATTAAAGCAATGTAACTACAAAGCTCTTTATCAGCACAGTTTTACAGAAACTGAGTAACAAAGCCATACAAATGGCTGGTAGTTCCAATCACACTTTTGGCTAAGCAGGTGCTCAACTGGGCAGATTGAAAAGGGAAAAATACCCACATGATTTGGGTCAAGCAAAACAGTGTGCAATTTCTGATTAAACATCTGTTGCAATCCCCAGCAGTTTATATGGTAGGACAGGCACATTGTGGAAGAGAAGGTTCATCAACTGGCTCCCAGAAGGGAAGAGAAGGTGGGTTGTCTGGTCTCCCTTCCTTCCCCTGTCTGTAGCCCAGCAGTCAGCTCAGCTGGCTTATGTTATAAAAGACCCAACATCAAATCTTGCCTGTCTCATTTGGAGGGCTCTAGAGGGTTACCCTAGCTTTTAGCTTCTCTCACAAGGAATACCAGACATCTATACCAAGCAATTATTTTATATAGCTTCCCCTTTAGGCCATCTTGCAGCAGACTGTTCCTCCTGCCTATGGCCCACACTGGGAATCACTCCAGTCCTAGCACGTGGGGACTCTCAACAGGCCAACACACTGGAGCAGTGTTTCTGCTTTAAGCACTAGCAGCAACAACCTGGGCCAATAAATCTTCTATCCTTCACAGACGCAAAATAGTACAGAAAAATCTGTACAAAATCTTATCTCAAAGTAGGTCACTGCTAAGTTGATGATCACATGTACTAAAGACCAGTTTTGTGCTTAATTGTATTCATCAGAAATCTACCCGATTAAAAAAATTGAAAGTTCTTTTAAATATGTAGATGGAAAAGGTGTCAGAAAGACAATAGATATTGCCAGCAATCACATGTAATAATTTGGAAGCACATTACACCTCTAAATGAAGTATGTCTATTAGCATTCAGACACATAACAGTGTCTGAGTTTATAATTAAAGATCATAAGTCATTACGTAGCCAAAATAAAGTACACACAGGCTATTAACCTAGAGACAGCATGACTGTACTAGTCTTAATTGTCAGGTATAGTTTACAACCCTGCAAAATTTTGGAAACAAAGAGTGTGAAAACTCGCTACCCACAAGTAGCAGGAATTTCTTCTACTGGCTGAGATCAAGCCCAGAGCTGAGTCCCATATGTATATTTGTGTGTGTATCCACACATGCAAACATTTATATGGGTATACATGCATGTGGACATATGTATAAACCCTAAGACCACCAAAGATATTTTTTAATTTTGACACTTTCTAAAGCTAATTTAGGTTTTCCTCTAACTGATGTAATGAATGAGAAACAAAGCAGTTTAAATCATTATCAGGATAACCCATTACCATTCAGAATTTTGAATACTAGCCATAGTTTTAAAAAACATTTAGAAAATTATGACTGAAACACATTCAGCCTATTGTTCAGTACATCTGGAAGCTAACATTTAGTAATACCGATATCATACACATGAATTACAAAGGAATACTTAGTGCAGTTAAATTACTCTGTGTGAACGAGATTATATTTATAAAAACACATACATACAATATGCATAGTTGAAAGACTATATATAAATAAATCTCAATAAATTGTGTCAAAATCTAAATCTTTTTCATGTATTCTTTGGAACAACCCGTACAAACTTCAGCTGTGGGCTTGATCACAGCCAATAGAAGAGATTTGTTGATACTCTATGGTAGCCAGTTTTCACAGTTGTCATTTCCAAACTTCTGCAAAGTAATAAATCACTCCTGACAATTACTACTCATTTGCTGTATTTAAAAATTACTTCGTTCAAAAATCCAATTAAGCTTGTGAAAAGATATCAACAATACCTTGTCATTAGTTCAGACTACAATTTTCATGGAGGGCATTTCTATTTGGGTGTTTTGGGGTGTTGCTGTTTTACAATTGTATGCATGATAAGTAAAATTGACCAGATCCACAACTGGCTGTGATTCTCCTGAACAGACGAAGAGCTTCCTCCACCAGCCAGTGGAAGGTCTAGGATACTTCTGAGCAGACAGTGTAAAGTTAATTATCACCTTAGTGGTAATTCACTAATATTTAAGTGGTTGGGCTCTGTAAAACATGCGATAATTATGTGCATTTTAATATTAATGTTAATCCTTTAGAATATTTTTTAAATACACATATGTGTGTTTGCTGTTTTTTTTGAGGAGATATTTTTTGATATTTTGAGGAGAAACATTCGTTCCCATCACCTCCTGGGTTCTTTTTTCGTAACCAAAGGACAAAATCCACATCCCTTTGAAATCACTGAAGGTTCAACTTCTAGGCTGGATTCTTTGGAGCAGTGTGTTTGCTGTTAATGGCTTTCTCTTGGGTCTTTGTGTTGTTTGGGTTTCGGTTGTAGGCAAGGGGACAGCAGTAGATGAGCCTGGTGCTGTCCAAGGTAATGGCATCCTCCCACCGCTTGCCCGCTCCCAGGGTTGTTCCACAACACAACACGACATGACATGGGTATGTGCTACACTGCCAACACAGCCGGGGAGAGCATTACTTAATCAACAAAACCCTCCAGTGTTTTTGGGACTTAAGTATCAAAGTCATGACTGGGACTATTCCTCAGTTCTAAAGACAAGACGATATGCATGGATCAAGGCTCCTTCTTCTGAACCTCTCTGAATCTTAACAGGCCCCCTCAAAAGAAAAAACCCAAACCAAACAAAGATTAATATCTGTGTTTGAGAAATCTGCACAATTTTGGCCATTGTCTAATTACAGTAAGTTAAAATGCATTCTACACTATTTTAAGTGTCTTTAAACTTCCCAGAAACATACCTCTTTGCTGCCTGAGTAAACCTGGCAGGTTCGAAAGCAAAGTTAAAATTACAAGGACACAAAAGTCACATTTTTAACAGGACTGCATGCAGCCGCAGAGATCTATTTGGCAGGAAAGGAGAAAAAGAGATCTGTGTGTATGCTCGCATACACCTTCACTGTTTCAGGCAACGTATAATAATTTCCCCTGTGAATAGCTATAAAGTTATTGTAGCATTAAAGCTGGATAGACCTACAGTAATGGTATTTCCTGACATTTCCAAATGTTAAAAGGTCAACAAAAACAGTACGTATGGAAACAATCTCTTGTCATTACGTTCTATAGCATGAATTAAATAAACATTTCCTCTTTTTTCTCCCTTCTCCTGTCACTCAATGTAAAAATCTAAACTATGACACCAAAACAGCGTGATACCAGTAAAAGCTTTAATTAAAGAAGAATTAAATAAAAGCAATCTATTCTGTCTCAGTCAGATCCACTTTTTCCTTCGCTTACTGAGGAGTTAATGAAATTCCAGCAGTAACCACTGACACAAACGTGAATCCATCCAGAGAAAGTCTTCCTCAAAAGGAAGCTTCTAATAGCAAAAGCCACCCATCCCTAACCAGTACACAGACTGGTGTCCCCCAGGGCAATGATGTTTACTGCCTTTGCTTTACACATTGTGCAAAAGCACAGCTCCCTGTGAAGCAGTAAGTTCAGCTACTGCCTTGTACACGCCGACAAGCCCATCAACGATAACTTTTCAACTGCTTTTGAAATCAGACTAGGATCCAGCTGCTCCTAACATCAGCCTTAATCTGTATAGGCCACATATTAATAGACAGCTCAGCACTGGGGTGCCCAGTGTAGCTGGGCAATGTCACAGCCCGCTTAACTGGCCCGGGAGAGAAATGCAGCTGGTTTTTTGCAGCACAGACCTGAGACTCCAGCTCTGCATGGTGGTTGCCCTTTCTTAATAGCTTCTTGTATTGCCAGACAGCAAGGATTATGTTTTCAGTGTATTAAGCTGTAAATGCTATTTCATATAAAATCTTGGTGGGCACAGTAATGATCTACTAGAGCATAGAATCATTATCGTTATGGCTGGAAAAGACCTTTAAGATCATCAAGTACAACCGTTATCTGACTCTACCAGGCCCACTTCTAAACCATGTCCCTGAGCTCCATATCTAGACAGCTTTTAAGTACATCCAAGGATGGTGATTCAGCCACTTCCCCAGGCAGCCGTTCCAGTCTTTGATAATCCTTTCAGTGTAGAAGTTTTTCCTAATGTCTAACCTAAACCTTCCCTGGCACAACTTGACACCATTTCCTCTAGTCCTATCAGTTGTAACTTGTAAGGAGAGACCAACGATCACCTCTCAGGTACCTACTTTCAGGTAGTTGTAGAGAGCAATAGGGTCTCCCCTCAGCCTCCTTTTCTTCAGACTAAACAACCCCAAGTCCCTCAGCCACTCCTCATAAGACTTATTCTCAAGGCCCCTCACCAGCTTCATTGCCCTTCTCTGGACACACTCCAGCACCTCAATGTCCCTCCTATACTGCGGTGCCCAAAACTGAACACAGTACTCAAAGTGCGGCCTTACCACTGCCGAGTACAGGGGGACAATCAATTCTCTAGTCCTGCTGGCTACACTATTCCTGATGCAGGCCACGATATCATTGGCCTTCTTGGCCACCTGGGCACACTGCTGGCTCATGTTCAGCTGTCTGTCAATCAACACCCCCAGGTCCTTTTCTACCAGGCAGCTTTCCAGTCACTCTTCCCCAAGCCTGTAGTGCTGCATGGGGTTGTTGTGGCCCAAGTGTGGGACTCAGCATTTGGCCTTGTTGAACCTCATACCATTGGCCTCGGCCCATCAATCCAGCCTGTCCACATCCCTCTGTAGAGCCTTCCTACCCTCAAGCAGATCAACATTCATGCCCAACTTGGTGTAATCTCTGAACTTACTGAGGGTGCACTCGATCCCCTCATCTAGATCATTAATAAAGATATTAAACAGGAGCGGCCCCAACACTGAGCCCTGGGGAACACCACTTGTGACCGGCCACCAACTGGATTTAACTCCATTCACCACAGCTCTCTGGGCCTGGCCATCCAGCCAGTGTTTGATCCAGCAGAGTGTATGCCTGTCCAAGCCTTGGGTAGCCAGTTTTTTCATGAGAATGCTGTGGGAAACAGTATCAAAGGCTTTATTGAAGTCCAGCATGATTGGGCTAAAATAGCAAAGGTGTGACCTACTTGATCTGATACTGCAGTCATGAGTTGTCTGGCAGGCTGGAACAAGGAGAACACGTAGCATGACAGATTCAATGAAATGCTGTCAATAAAGCCTGAACCAGACTGTTTGCAACGATGCTCCCCACAAAAGCTATGGCACTGCAAAGTCCCCTTAAGCTGCGTGAAAAACAGCACCCTCCCGCATGATGAGACTGAAGGACTTTGGACAGAAGACAACCACTGCAGCTGCAAGAGGAGCGGAGATACATATTGGCTAGAGAGAATGAGGGACTGACCTGGTGTAACGTTCTGGAGGTCCCACTACGTTCAGAAGCGTATAGACATAGTATGCAGCCTGTGTGAAGAACTACAATAACAAGAAAGGGTGAGACAGAACATATTTTTATGAAAGCTCCTCCTTGAGCCACTGAGATGACTATTGGTTTTGTTCACTGAAGTTCAGGATGAAAGAGCCAGCCTTTCCCTGGGTCAACCACAGAAGCTGCTTAGCTCCTTTATGCACCCATGTAGAGAAACCCTCTGCCATCACTTCTCTATTGTTTTGGACTTCCATCACCAATCCTTTCATACCCTGTTCTGGTTGTCCTTACCCATTTTCCATCTCTCTTGATTGACCTTGATTTGTCTGACAATGATGACAATATTCAGGAAAACACATCAGAAACACTTGCATTAGGTGCAGGTGTTCAGTCCTATGGATGAAATCACCAACAGAATTCAGAGTAGTGATTTGTGCTGAGAACAGGGGGGCAAGGCCCCCGGGACTATCAGTCCCATGTTACAATGACATCTGACAATCACAGTCACCCAGAGGGATGTGATTGCCTGACAGAGACAAAGAGAGGCAACAGTAATATTCTCTGGTCAGAGAATCACTGCTACGAGAGCCCTAAAAAGTAGGTCTGAGGCATCAGGCAGTTCTGCCAAAGTCAGTCAGTGAGCAAGACTTGGAGATGCATTCTGCTGCTAATTCCTGACAGAGTTTCCTGTGCTTTCTCTGCATTTAAATAAATAAAAAAAGATAGATAAATTGGACTGCACCAAAAATGCTCCTCACTCCGTCACCCACGTCTTTCTTCTGCAGAGAATAACCTGGTAGAGCCCAAGTCAAAGGGGAGATTTCTAAAATGGCACCCCTATGTCTGCACTGTCCAAATTGTGCCCTCCTTAGGTACAACCTCACCAATAAGTTATATTCCAAAAATAATATCCAGCTGTGTCTGTTGAGGAATACCATAAGGGGTGCTGCTCAGCTTTGATTCTGTTGGGAGGCCAGTTTCCTACAGGCACCTCAGAGCTTCAGGTGCAACTCATCAACCACGTCTGGAGAACAGCCTATTCAATACTGAAATTTTACTGTGATCTCGTGTTTTGTGTGGGTGTGACAATAATTCCTCTTGTGGCTCCAGAAGATATTTGCCATGCTGTCTTTGGCACTTCTTGGCCTTCTAGACAAGGCCAAGTTATCTTCAAATTGTTTTCCATACACAGAAAATGCACAAACCCATGCAGCGGTTGCATTGTGCAGTGCTACCTCTGTCTCCCTCTCTGTTCTAGGGTAATTTTTTTTTCCTCTGGAGGACAAATTACCCTTGCAAATATCTGGAATAAGGCACTCGTACTACTTAGACCCACTACTTTAGGCTGCACAGTAGCACACACCTAATCTATGCGCTGAGGATGACACCTCCCCACCTTCCACCAGATATGTAGCCTCACACACATTATGGAAAAAGGCAAGAGTCTGATAATGGAACAGTGCAGAGCATAAACTGCTAGTTATATCTTCAAACACACCCAATATTCCTCAGTTTAGAGGAAGACGCATGAGGCTCTGAGGACAGATTAGGGTCAACTACAGGAAGTTCCATCCCAAACGTTCTTTCCAGGACCTGGACCCAGAATGAATACGGTAGGAAAAGCCTCCCTAATAAGTCAAACTCTTTCTTCTTTCACTAAATAAAACAAACATTTTTCTAACCTGTATTGTTTCTGGCTCTGCTCACCACTCAGCCCCTTACTACAGCTTACTTCAAAATTCCTTACTGGGTATTTGGCAGAGCGAGTATGATCTATAGCGTGACCTCGCAATTCAGTGCACCGCTGTCATTCTGTATAATGCACTGTAAAGCATAGCTTTTATTGGAAATGAAACTGCATAAATAAACACTCTCACTTTAATGTGAAGTAAAACATTTTGCATTACACATGTGCAGATTCAGGTTGGGAGAAATTAGTTACTAAAGAGCCAAAAATCAAGCAGCGATGTGCCTATATTATTTTGATCCTTTTAAAACGTAGCCAGTGTCTAATAAATTCTGTTTCAGTTTTGTAGCCTTTCATTAGGGGGAAGATTTGTCTGCATACTACAGAGAGCTGAATGGGATTAAACCCTTGTCTGGGGGTCTCTGTCCATGTGAGCTCCAACCCTCTGCTCCACCCCAGTGACCATAAACAGTCACTGGTTGCACAAAGTAAGGAAAAAGCATAGTGGATCCAGTTATGCAAGCCCGATCAAAGATGAGCTGGGCTTTAGTTATTTAAGTGGAATCTCTTTGTCTCTACCATAGTAGCTCTACTTTTCTTACATACACTGTCTGACAGCTTGTTGAAAAAACATCTAGCTAATGCATGCACTCTAATACATGCTTTAATTTTGCGCTTTTTCAGTCCATTATTAATTGAGCCATCACTCTTTGTTCAGAATTCAAGGCTGACCGCCTCCCGCGCTCTTAAAAAGCATACAGGCAACATTCGTAGGCATCAGCCTTGCATACCATACAGCATAAGAGGTGACAGTAACAATTATGTGTCTGGAAGGAGACACCCCAACCAGGCTACAGACAGTTAGCTAATATTATTCTAATGTGCCATTTTGAGAGAGGATAAACCTGTCCTGGTCATCAGCTATGTAAAATGCTTGGATCGTTAGGCTAGCTCTGGCAGTATCTTGCTAGTTGGGTTGGTTTTTCGGTAACATACTCACAGTCGTTCAGTCAAATGTTTGTGCCAGAACTTTCACCCACAGAAAACACTGCTCCTCCCTTCTGAGCATCCTGGTGCTCTGCTTAACAGGTTGCAGTGTCACAACTGACACCCCTCGGAGAGCCAGCACCGGGCAGCCAACCTGCTCTCTGCAGCAGACCAGCCCCAGGGAGGTTGTTTGCTCCAGAAAATATACCCCAAACAAAAATAAGAGAGAACATAATGAAAAACACAGAGCCACAGGATAGCAAATACAGCTGCTTTTTCCTTCCTCCATGACTTTGAGGCCATCCCTGCAATATGGATTTCATTAATGGCTCAGAGACAACATTGCAGAATTACAAGTTCAAGATGTTATTGGAAAAGCCACCCCATGACTCTTTTATTTTTATTTTTTTTTTAAATATCATCTTTAAAACCAACTTTTAAAAAGTGATTATTTGGTGCATTGTAACACTGCCAGCGATTGGGCTGGAAGTGAGTATATGCATACGCACTGAGAGCATAACTAACAGCAAAGACTTTCTGCGCAGCTTTCCCCAAAACAGAAGAAAAAAAAGGCAAAAGTATGATACGGAAGCTGGGTTTGAGCAGCAACAGAGTACAGCTCTTGAATTTTCTCAACTGAAAAGTCTCTGGATCAGGGTCAGTCGCTTCATCTGTGCTTATACACAGATGGATGAAGCCCCAATCCTCTATTCATAATTTTCTACTAAATCATGCATACAATTTTTCCACAGTGCCATCATGTTTGAAAGTCAGCTACTATAAGAGTAAAGCATAATGCTATCAGACAGCCTGATGTTAGTGAACTATTACAACACAACCTTTTCATTGAGAGATATATGGATTCCACCTTAAAGAAAGTTTTCAACTCGGCCACTTCTCAAAGTTTCATGTATCTAAAGCAATTACACTGAACCAGAGTGGACACAAGACATTGCAGTTCTGAAATAAGCTATAAGATACTAATTAATACTTGAGGCTGCAGTACAGCCAGCCTCACCGCTGACCTTGCAGCCCAAATAACTGCTGCACTCATCACAGCTGAGGCTGGCTGTGGTGGGTCTTCAGCACGGCACCAGTGCCAGGCTCAACCTCTCCCTTTGATCACACAGCCTTAACTACCACTGTGCCCCACTGCGCACCCAGCGCTCCAGGACAACCAGATCTCCACAATTCAAACAGGTGTTGTTTTTTTTTTTTATTTCACAGCTGGCAAAAGAAAATAATTTTACAAAGCCTGAATTTGCTAGTCATGAAGAAAACTCCCCGGTGTGCAGCAGGACACCATGTCCTCAGCTGGGCACAGTCTGGCTCAGCCCAGCTGCCCTCTGCCTTGCTGAGGCTACCCAGCTTCTCCCATGGAGCATGCAGGAAAGCACAATGGGGCTGGCTGTACCTAACGGGCCCCTAAAGAGCTGTTCATAAAGCAATGCTGCTGGACACATCACCTGAAACGGAGAACAACAAGAAATGTTTCAAATTACTTATTGCACTGCTGCAGTCCAGGACAAAATGACACGCCATGTTTCACCTGCTGAGGCAGGAGAGGACCTGCCCGACAAATGCAGGCTGTCCAATCTCCTGCATTGCATCTAGAAAGCTACAAAAGACAGCTAAGAGGCCTCTACTCTGAGTATATTTATATGTAAATACTCTAGACTTTGTATACTCTATATATACTATATATATATGCCATAACAGGTTTCCTTGGTCATTTATGATGAGCTGTCCTCAGCTGTCCTGGTACTGCCTATTAAAGAAAACACTGAATATTTAAAGTCTGTTTAGGTCTTCTCACACACCACTGGTGTAAGAATATTAAAATCATCCCTTCAGTCTTGCATTATATATCCTTTGCCAGAATATTTTTAATTGTTTTTGTGCGCGCACACAAATCCCAAGGCATATGTGCAAAATAGGATTCCTGTCCCATGCCAATCTGGGCACATGCCTCGTTTGCATGCTCATTTAAAAATGCGAGTCTTGTCATTTCAATCTGCTACAGTAATTTAGTTCTAATGTGGAACTGGTGCCAGGGTTTTGAAGGGTTATTTTTCCTCTCCGTGGACACACTGCTATACTGGAGTGGTTACATTCCTACTTAATGGCATAAAGCCACTTAAAAGAGTTAACCTTCTCTATGCAAATGTTAACAATTTTCTGGTAATACCATTCTACTTAAAATAAAATAGAAAATCAACTGCTGCTGTTACAGAAATACACAGGTACTCTGAACCATGGCACGATGGCAGAGTGCTCTTCAGCTCGCATCTGTGTCACAGAAAAATGCTGGGCACAAGCTCTGAAATAACTGGATTGCTCTGGATATGTTTGCAAGTAAAATGAGCTTACTGTGAGCTCCATGTAACTGTCTCTCACAGCATTCCCCATTCTTTTCCCTTTGCATAGTATCACAGAGAGCAGCACAGGAATCCAGTACTGTGTGCCACGGCTAAAAGAGCATCAGCAGCAGTCTCAGAGACAGGTAGACAGCTCTGAGGCAAAAGCAGAGGCCCAAAGCATACCAGAGGGTAAGAAATGTGCTGGCAACTGAGTGCCACGTCTGGAAGATGTATAACTTCATCCTGCAGATGCTGAGCCGAGTGGCCAGAGCAGTTGTCTTCAATTATGGTGAAAGCCAAAGGGTGGAGAGAAACAAAGAGGGTAACGAGAACTAGATGCTGTTCTGCCAGCTCCTGAAAGATTATATGTTTATCCATCTAGTTAGTTACCAAAACACCAAGCTTTTTCAAGAGAAATCTAGACTTTGTATATGTCTGTGTGCGATACAAGTGCACAAACTAATCTGCATCCAAGATGGTAGTTAGCTACAGCGGATGGCAACGATACTGATGTTTATTATTTATAATACCCTCTTGGTCCAAATCCAGGAATCTGACATATGTACTGAGGCATTCTGAATTTCCCAAAAAATATCATCATGAGTAACTCAGAGATTATTATCCGCAGAGCACCCAAGTATGTGCTTTGTAGCACACACTGTCCTTGTCCTAAACGCTAATATTCCTGTTCTAAATGTCACTCGTCAGAAGAGAGGACATCTGGGCAGGGAAGATTTAGGGTCAGAAATGACATGATTTATGGCAGAAAGATCATAATTCTGCTCAGTAGACATTGGCACCTCTTCAGGAAATATTGATTAGATGGTGAAAAGCTTAGCTTTCTTCTTTGTGGAACAATTCACTCTAGCTGGGCTCTTCACACTGAAATATATTGTATATGAAGCAAATGACAGGCAGAGAACATTGACTCAGACTCAGAGGAGACTGTTAACTCACCCACGTCCTCCCCATCTCCTGCTTTCAGCATTGCCTTAAGCCATGCAAAACATCCCTTTGAGGCACAGGCAGTGCAGCTACAAATCAAAAAATGAGACCAGTTTTAGCTCTGGCCTCCACAGATGCCATTCACAGCTCCCCTCTCTGTACTGCCTCAGGTTTAAGCATAACCTTCTCCCAAGATGGTGCTTCTCCTCATTGGTAGATCTTCTGTCACAGGGCATCATCCCTCCCTTCCTCCTGTCCATCACCTGGTTTGAGTCTGAGCCACACTTCTAGAGATGCTCTGCCACCATCTTCCTCGGTGCAGCATTACCAGAAGGCCACCTACTACTGCTCAAGGCATACCAAGGAGTCAGACCAAAACAGAGCTGTATCAGCCCAGCCTGATTTGTCTTACCATGCAAGGGCAAGTTCCACTGCTGACACCCAAGCATCTTGTGATTAATGTTTTTCCCTTTACCGTATCAGGTCTGGTTTAAGTTGTAGATGTTAATAGTTTACACTGCCCTTTTACTTACACTCTAAGCCACCTTGAAAACTCTGGGTGGCATTAAATAACAAAGTAAGTATGTGCAATAAAATAAATGCATTGTATATACAAGTAGGATAACATATTTTAAATGGCTGGAATCCCAAATGAAGCATGAATAAAGAGCAGCATAACACCTTTGGAGAGAACAAATCTAAACCAGCCAGGCTATGGGTTCTTGGCTTTTCAGCATGTAAGAAATCAGTAATTTTATTTGTCATAACTTAGAACAGGCTTTGAATGTTTTTCTCCTTCCTCGACTAAAAGAATAGATCAGAGAAATTCATGGTGTCATATGCAAATGAAGATACTAGCAGTTCAAAACAGAGGGAACAGCTTAAGGCCTGGCTCTCTGAAAATTTAAACTATTAAATATGAAAAAAAAAAAAGATAAAGACTGTTACAATTAGTTTTGCTACCAGTTCCAGCAAAAAGTGGCTGTAGTAAATTACAGCAAAGAAAAATCTATGGATCTTATATCTGGATATCCGTGAAATGCTGTAAGCAGCAGCACTACAAACTGTGCCCATAAGACCATGCTCTTCTGGTGGATTGAGGGTCTCTTGTTAAGCCTTTAAAGTTTCAAAACATGCTGTTCTGAAGTCCACAGTCTTTTGAATCAATGGTTTGTGAAAATAATTCATCAAGACACACAATGGTTCAAAGGCTATGGCATATAACACAGAGTACAGGCTCACATCAGTCATATTCTTGGTGTTGAGGACACTGTGAGTTTAATACAAATTGTTTACCAAGGAGAACATTGCCTGAAAAGAACAGAGGTTGTATAGATTAAAGTTTTTCTTCCAGATGAATGAACGCCTTACATTTGAAGGTTACTACTATCACCAAATTATTCACATGTGCAGGGCTACATTGTAAAAATGACACCATTGGAGTTCAAGCGGTATTAAAAAAAGCAACAGGTAAAATCCTAGCCAAAAAGATATTTTATCTTTGTAGACAGAATTGGTAAACTGTTTCACATTTTCCTCAACCAATTTCTACCCGATTGACTGTGCAGATGATAAAAAACAACAGATTGTTCAAAGGACGGCTGTCAAAGATTCTTACTTTTCTGCAAACATTAATATAGCCTGTGATTTGGCAAATGAACACAACGTTCTTATGTTTTTATGGTGAATTTTTCTAACTCCGACCATGATGAAAACTTTGAACAATCAATGATTTGCTAGAACTAGAACTGTTAACTAGAAACAGTATTTATTTCTCCCTCTAGCTCCATCCTCTCCTATTTACAATCTGATAATCTGTTTAGAATAGTTAGTTTATAGATTTATAAGAGTCACATGTGGTAAGACAAAGAGCACGCCCTTTAAAATATATATTTGAAGTATTGTCCCAAAATAATAAGGTATATTTATTTACCTAAAATCTGTCTCACACATGCAAAGTATCAAGAGTCATTTGAAACTTAAAGATCCATAATAAAGTTCTGAACAAGAAAAATAAAGGCTATGAACCTACGCTTACAACCACTCTATAATTATCAACAAGGCTTTCTTTATGAAACTCTTGTTTCTCTTAGTTGCTGCTTTAGTTAAATCCACACAGGACTACAGAAAGGGAAATATCTCAGTTCCTGTATAAAATACAATCTTTTCCCTCGATGGCAAGAGGAAAATCATGATGCATAAGAATTCTTTAATATATTTGCCTTTAGAGTTTATTGACTTTACTTCTACTGGTATTTTACCATGTAGGAATAACATTTTGTTACCAAAACTGAATCCTTGCTGACTTAAAAACCCATCCATTCAACTACATTTTTGAACGAGTTGTATTAATTTAAGCAGCATGAAGCTAGCTGGGCAGAGAGCACTAGGTCAACGAACTACATTTTAAGGGTTTTCTTTCTTAAAAAAAAAAAAAAAAATCAAGCCTAAAAACATGTACCGTAAATCAGGATTCAGTGACTGAAAGGTGGAGCAAACATCCCTCTGGGATAATAAATCAAGTTAGTACTTGAATTTGTATCATCTTAGAACATCTTTCAAATTTATTTATTAGGTAGCTGAATGATTTTATCTTATCCATGTGTAGCCATCTAGTTCTGCCTGTATCCAGCTGTTCCAGACTGCATCTCTCTGAGCAGTAGCCTGTGCCGTGTTGGAAAGAGGCTACCATTGATGAATATGGTTTTGATTTTGGAAAAGTGAGCTGTCTGTCTTTATCATGGATTAAGGTATCACTCGGAGGTACACAGTACGCTCAGCTCTGAGCGGGCCAAGGTAGTCTCCATCCCCGCCAGCCCTCCAGCCAGGCTCTCCATCTGGTTCTCATAACGCTCCCCAGCTACATTTCATCTCGTAAGCTGAAGAGACGATGGTAGATTAAAAGCAGGCCCAGCAGCGATAGGTTTCAGAAGTCAGGGCAGGTATTCTAATTATGTAACACATGTAGTCATTTCTGGTACATAAATTGGCTTCTTACCGGTACGTATTTTATTGGTACCAGTTTCTCCAAGAATGGGCACTCTAACGTAAACGGCATCAGCCTGTACCAACGCACCGGGGTAAGGAAAACTTCTGTTCGTGTTTCGTCTCTTTAGTCCGCTTTTAACTACCTTTTAACCACCTTTTAACCAAATACTAGAAGACTAGTAAATAGCAAGGTGCTTAAACCCTTGCAGCCATAAAGACATCATTCCCCGTGCAGGAGGTGCTGCAAGAAGAGTCGCATTTTCTGAACTCTATCTTGTCACTGCCTTTTCAACACTGCAGCCTCCATTTTGCAACAAAATTCACCCCAGCACAGACCCTTAAAGTCACACAAAGCTCCCCGGAGTTCAGTGGGATTCAGGGGCTGTAAGCTTCCTAACTGACAGATCCTATTGCAGCACTGGGGACAATTGTACCAAAGATATCTGATTTACGGTTGCCATAGGTACTATTTCAAGAGCAGCATACAAAGCCATATAGCAAGCATTACACTTGCTCAGCGATATCCTTCTGAGTATTGGTTGAAGTTACTTCCATTGTTTTTGAAATAAAAATGATTTATTTAGGCCCGTGTTCAGGAAAGCATTCAAATATAAGTTTAAATAAAATAAGCTAGAAGTAGAATAAAATAAATCGTCTAAAGTACACTGAAATACCTGGCATGGAAATTTTCTGAACCCTTTTTAGTAGGTTTTTGACATAGTTAAAACAGAGCAGAATTAATGAACACCCCAATGCAAGGAATCACATGGTTTCTCCAGTAAATAAAAGGTAAATAGCCTCTCTGAGTTGAAAACTGACAATTTTAAAACATGACCCCTTCAAAGTCAAAACAAAGTCAGTTTGCTAGAAGTGGTGCAAGTCAGGGGTGACCACGTAAGCTATTTCTCTACCCTAATGAAACCAGCATCAGCCCTTTATATGTCCAGCAGATAATTGGGCTTATCAAGCAAAACACTGAATTTCTATTGATTTTGCTGTACACAAGCCAGCACTAGTGCTAGTGTCATCTCAGGATCTTGCTACAGAAACATATTTGTACCAAGTGCCAGCTCTGGCACGTACCACTGCAGGCCAACCTATTCAAAAGCTATTGATCAGCTCCACGCCCTCGTTTTTCCCCTGGCCCGTGAACACCCAGTGAACTCGCAAACTGTTTGTTTTGATACAAAGTAGATTTGAAAACTCCCCAGGTCACCTCCCCCTAGTAGGGAGATTTTAGCAGATTTCTTGCTCCTACTTACACCAGCGTGTCAATAAACAGAATACCTTCATGCTTGGTATGAATCTCATATTTCTCCTGAACTGTCCTGGAATCCTGAACTTCCACCTGTCCGACATGAAAGGAGCATTTCACAGAATTTACTGTTTAGTGGAATTTGCCCTACAGAATGCCCTTTTTTTCTTATCCCACAGGAGGGTAAGGCTCCAAGGCTGTTGAAAAAGTTCAGTGGGGGACAGCATTATACAACCTCTGTGTACATTGTAGCCCTATATTTAAGAACGCATTTAGTTACAATTTATTTCCATGGCCTGTTTTCTTTTTCAGCAGCCTGTGTGAATTCTTTCAGGATGACATTAAATCATTCAGCTGCACCCATTGTGTTGGATTCAATATTGAGCGGACCAAAGAACGTATAGGCTGAATGCCACTTTGTCTCTTAGGAATTACATGCTTGCTAGAAGTAAATTATGGTGTATTATAATACAAAAATATTGTCATGAGTTATTTGTGGCTAAACACCAAAACAAAGTAATACGTGGCAACATCTGATACACAATTGACTTAAAGCCATTTGCTCCAAGGAATTAGTTACTAACCAAAATTATTGCCATTAACTTGTTCCGTAACAAAACTTTGCACAAAAGAAAAACAAAAGTACTTCATGTGGCCATGGAAAGCTGCATCCTTAAGCTAACACTCAGCTAGATGTTGGGCCATCTCTCTCAGCCTCATCCACTCCACCTAAACTGAATAAACCCAGCACTTTACTTTGAACTTGGTCCTCCCCATCCAGGCTCCAGCTCTGTGTTGATCTTCTCCCGCGCTCAGTGCTACGAGACAGCTTTGCACACCCACTGTTCCCCAAATGCTCTGAACTGCTCTCATCTACTTTTCCTTTTCATTTCACCCCATTTGTTTCCCCCAGCCCTCTGGAGCCATCCTGACCAGAGTCTCTGGATGCTATCACAATACAAATAATTTGAGGTGAAAAAGGCTCCGTTCTGAAAATGGAAGAAAGTGGATTCTTGGAAAGAATGTGAACCTTTCTAGAACAAATAAAACATTTTAAATGTTATTCAAATAACTTGCTTTCATCTCTCTCTTATTTCTTTAAAGTTAATTGGAAAGAAAGAAAGAAGTCACCAGGACACACATTCCAGGAGTCTCCTTGGTATAAATCAGGCAGCACACACACTGCACACCAGTAACAATGCAATGACCCCTTAAAATACTGCATTTCTTGCCAAGCATAACTTCTTCAAAGACTTTAAGCTTCATCACTGGCCAAAATTTGAGAGCTGAAAGTCCTTCTTTTCCTAGTTTAAGTTGGGGCACGATTCAGAGAAAGGAAAAGGGGCTAAAGTAACCCATCTCAGCTGCTGTTTTCAGTAGAAAAGCAGGTCCAATAGTTGAGAGAGATGCTCTCACCCTCTAAACCCCCAAATTCTCCTCTGGGATGAAAACTATCAGGCTCCCTCCATCAGTAATTTGCATCTCTTTCCCAGCATACCTGTGGAAACCACTCATGCTTGCTGCGTTTGGCCCATTCACTTCCAGACAAGGTCCAGCCCTGGGGTCCTCACCAAGCCGGAGTCTGAATTAGAGGACAGAGGAGCAATGTCAGAACCAGCTCGTGACAGACCCTACTTGGGCTGTACTGTAATGGTCCATCAACACACATAAATCAGAATCATGGAAGTTGAACAGTTTAATTTAAAAACAAATGGAAGGCAAATACCACAGAGTCTTATTCCTTCCACTCTTCAAGTTTACAGCTTTGTTACTGTGACTCCTGTGCACTTGATAGATTGGATACTAATGGGCCACAGGAAACAAAAACAGATGACTAACATTAGCCAGTAAGAGTAAGCAGCAGGGAAAGCCAAAAATAGGCTGCTTTTAGCTCCTCCCATGTTATCCAGCTATTCAGAATAAGCACAAACACTGAGAAAATGATTCATAATTTGCACTTAAATGAAATCTTCTATTGGAGGGTATCACAGCAGTTTATGACTATGAAATACTTGGAACTAACGGGATAAGTGTCCGACACTCACCTGCAGAGAAAAATGCATCAAAGGAGACAGTCAAACTGCATGAATGTATTGCACACACCACTGTGGGTGTCACTGAAAATATGGAAAACATTTAGAAGGGAAAGTGAAAATAGCTGAAATATAAAATGCTTTATGTCATAAGACTTCAGGAAATAGCTCCTCTCAAATGTTTTTCCTTCCACTGCTTTCTGTTAGACAAAATATAAAAAATAAAAATAAAAAAAAATCCCCCCTCTCCAAAAGAAAAAGAGTGTTTGATTCCACTGAAACAGTTCAGTGTCATGAAACAGATCTCCATTTTTTTTGAGCAGAGAAAATCCCAACTGTTTTTTTTACCTCTTCTAGTCACAGAACTCAAGTTGCTGTGGGCAGTTATTAACAATATAACCATGCAAACTGAAACACTTAAAAAAAAAAAAATCCAAAATAAGCCCAACAACCCTGTCACTCTCCTTTCACCCTGCACACTCTACCCCAGCAAATGCAAAAGCATCATTTGATACTAACAACTCTCTTGCGGAGTTTGCCTCTT
This sequence comes from Anarhynchus alexandrinus, assembly GCA_008711295.1. Taxonomy (NCBI): domain Eukaryota; kingdom Metazoa; phylum Chordata; class Aves; order Charadriiformes; family Charadriidae; genus Anarhynchus; species Anarhynchus alexandrinus. The sequence goes on along the minus strand of VUYV01000308.1, from coordinate 77,223 downwards.
AGCATCTGTGCCTGTATTTAGAAAAAAAATTAAAAAAATCACCACTGTACCAAACAAAAGAAAATTGTTTAGCACATAAAAGGAAGGTTCCCAACTGATCTATACTGGGACAATTAAAAGGGATGTGTACCAAGCAAATAGAGATAAAGCCTATGAAGTCTGAATGCCTGTTTTGTAGGGCTTCCAGCAGATACCCTTTCACATTAGTCTCCCAGTCCAGTTCACAAAATAAGCTGCTGCCATCTTATGGAAGAGACCTTGAAAAGCATTTGGTCCAAAACCAATTCTGCTCTTCCTCCTTTGCTGCATTTCTTCACCTCTCTTGGTTTACTCTGTCATTAATAACTGGTTTTTCAAAGAATTTCCTTGCTATGCAAAGATCTGCCTACTGTGGCAAGTTATTCTTTGTGGAATTTACTTTCTTACTTATGATTTTACAGTAATTTTCAGAGCATCCAGGAAGCCAGACAAAGTAGTGTACTGAGAAAGGGAACAAACCAGCCAGGCTGTTAATGCTGACACCCCCTCAGACAGAGGTTTCTTGTACGATACAACAAAAGCCAGCTGGAGCCATTCAGACACTACAGGATAAAGTCATCATTTTTGCCCAGTCTTAAGGCAGTCATTCTTTGTGCTCCATTTCGGTCCTTCTCTACATGGCCAGCTCGAAGCAGTTTAATTAAAGGTGTGATTTTTAACATGCTTACTAAGATAAATGAAAACATGCCAGCTTAAGCCTGAAGCCAGAGTTCAATTTCTCCACCTGTAAGGCACAAAGAGCTGCATTTGCAGAGTGTCAGGGAGCTTTGCTGAGAGATTTTGCCTTTGATCTGAAAGGGAAATCCCCCCACAAGCTTCCATGTTACTGCACAATAGAAATGCAAGATTTCAGACAAGGACTGGTTGTGAGAGGAGAGTGGTCAGCAATGCTGAGACATTTTATTTGTGTGAGTGTAGGACTCCCGCAAGTTCGCAACTCTTGATGTGACCTAGGACACAATATTCAACTTGAAGATTTAAATCAAAAACATTTTTGGAAGGAGTATGATAAGCATGAGAATCAGGATAAACCCATGAGAGAAGCCAAGTGTCCTCCTCGGCAACTAACACTGACCCGCTACCAGCAACCTGAGCCCCCAGCCCTCCTGGGGCTAGCACCAAGGGGTAAAATACAGTCACTGGTCAACCACTTACCTCCTTTCATCTAACCTGGCCTCAGCTCTTCATCTTCCTCCTCCCCATAAAAGAGTTTCTAACCCACTGATAGTTAGGAAGAACATGAAACAATTCTCACTGAGAATGAACAGCTCTTAGTACCTAGATTTTTAAGCAATATTAGCTAGATTTAGGTAACTTGCAACCAAGAAACCTGCAAGAGCTAACTGAGGAGATGTCTAGTCTTTTGATAGCTATGCCTAATACTGACTTCCACTAAAATTCCACAAAGTAGAGAAGTTTTGGTGCTGTATCAGTATCCAAAAAGGCAAGGAGGAAGATCTGGAGCTATACAGACATTAATCACAGACGATGCAGTAGACAGATGATACAGTATGTCATTAATAAAGAATGAAAGCGTATTTTAATCACTGTGCTGCTAAGAGGCACGAACCAGAGAGCAGAACTACACCAGGGACTGAAAAGATTGCTAACGGCTTTCACAGCCTGCAGAGCTGCATGTAGCTGCACAAAACAGGTTGGGCGAAGGACAAATGGCAACACGAGACAAGTCAAAAGCATAAGTCTTTAAAGGAGATTGGCTAGAGGCTGGGATAGCTGGCAGAATTAAGCATTTTTAGACACCATTTATTGGAAATGGGTCTTGTCAGAATAATCCACTTTCCTTCTTCGGGGCAAACTCAAAAGTAAGTGGTGAGGAAAATGATGCAGTTTTTAGGAGTTTGACACATCATGATCGGATATTCTAAAGAAAAAGCCCACACTACATGGTCAGCCAGGAACTTCGGACAGTAGTGCAAGCACAACACTGAGGGCACTCCATTTTCATCAAGAGCTTGTAAAAATAAATCATTGCTAGTAACAGTCAAAAAAAATAATACAAACTTTGACTGACTGCTGAGAAGAGGGGCAAAGAAGCCCTACAGAGGCATCAGGATCATTCAGTAAGACAAGACCTTTGAAAGAGCACATACATCCAGCACATTCTTTCTACATCATTCTTCCTAGGAGCAAAACTGTAACTGAAATCTGCTCTAAAGCAGAGGAAGCACAACTGCGTCCTGTCTCTTACCCAAAGCCATAGCACGACAGCAAGAGTGCAGAGCCAGCCTGGGTCAGGCCGTAATCCCTATTTCCCCATACTGCCAGTGCACCTAAATGAAGCTTATATAGAGCACCACAGAACAATTATGGGGAAGCTCCCACTACTGCACTAGGAGAAAAGAACTGGTTGGCATCAAGGACACTCGGTGGGAACTCAGGCACATTAGTTCAAGCTGTGGGTTTCTGTCTCCTTGTGGGATTTTACACAAATAATTTGTACCCAACTACTCGAAGGGAGTTTGCCATCTAAATGCTTCTACAGCAATTAAGACCCAGCAAGCCTATCTCGAAGCACGAGAGGGCTAATTACTAGGGAGAGTTCACACAGCTGCAGGTGCTCAAGACAAATATACCATCTTCTTTCCCTCATATCAGCTTGCAAAGTCTTGTTCAGCAGCATTTCTTAGTTAAGCCTGCAAATATGTTATTATAACGTTCACATTGGTCTTTACATAAAAAAATCCAGCATTTTCATGGTCTCTTACTAACAGAGAGATATAACATTTCACTAAGGAAAGAGGCTGATGGTTTCAAAGATCCACTTGGTTTCTAATCAGAGCATAAAAGAAAGATTTTTTTTTTTAAACATATATTTAAGATATGAAAAACACATTGCCTTTTGTCTTTTTCCTTTACTTTTTTACTTTCCTAATAGGCTCCTCCAAACAGCTTCATTTAAAAAGGTCTTTCTATAGTCCCCGGTGTTTTCTTTGGCAAATTTGGAGAACTAGGTTTTGGGAGAAAAGTAAATTGCACCAAAAGACCAAACCAGGATTAGGAGATTTGACAGGACTTCACAAAAATCAGTTGTGCATGGGCAAAGGGGGGATTTTTCAGTAGGTCATTTTAAAGATAAAAGCTCTGGAGGAAGGAGTTCTGCTTGGTGGCAAACTCCTCTAACCCTTGCAAAGCCTACAGGAGAGTCTGCAAGGGAGGCAGACCTTACAGAGCACAAGAACACACACAAACTCTCACATCTTAAAAGTTATTTTACACGTGATTAGGTATAATTTTTCATACAATGCACACATGCACTTGAGCAATGGCACAGTCTGAAAGACAGACCTTTATGTCAATCTGTCTTGCAAGCTGTTTGGGGCTGGGGAGGCAGAAAGGAGCAGATTCTCTCTTTAACATTCTCAGGCCGTCTTTTTCACACACACACACCCCCCATCAATTTGCTCCCTCACTTCCCCGTATTAGTTATGGTAAAATTAACCAGGGATCAAGGGGGATAAAGAGTGCGTGCTGCTTGTAGGGACAGGCACAGAAGGCTTTGCTCGCACTATAGGTGTAGGTGAAGCTGTAGAGCACTTTCCAGCCCCTCTGCTTTCACTGATTGCTCTGACAGTGCAGGATGGATTTCTGAGCACTGCAGGAGGAGACAGCATGGTCTTCAACACCATGCACATTTCTGGGGCATGATTTGAACAGCAAAACAGTCAGAAGGTACGTAACCCCTTGTGAACAGATAGCAACTGCTTTATTTAATAGCTTAATAGCTCCCCTATTAGAGATATCAAAGTAATCCCTCTTGCAATGCAGACAGTGTTTGCAAGTAATTACAAATACCATGGTATTCTTAAGGATAAGATGCCACGTTGCTGTCTCAGCAGCATGTGATTTCTTCCCTTCCCATTTTCAGCCATGCCTATAAGATGGAACATCCCTAAAATATTTCCAATCTGATCTCCTTTTATTACTAAGTTAACATTAGACCTAGAACTTTCCACTAAGTATAGGGAAACCACACTAATGTTAATCACTTACATGTGGTCGCTAGCTTATTAATAGCAGCCACTCTAAAAGATTTCAACTGCGCAGCACTGCCAGGGCTAAACACGGCAGGGCTAAAGCGTGTGGAGGCATCAAGCGCAGCCCTGGGTCAAGACAGAGGCATAAGAACAGAGCAAACGAGAAAACATGAATTTAAATAACTGAACTGAAACAATTCTCAATTATATGATTTACTTACAGACAGCAAAAACACTCAAACACCATCTGCCATAAAAATTAGGGGCTCTTCAGCATTTGTTTTCCCTTAATGTGTTTTCATGCGTTTCCAAGTCCGCTGACTCGATTCCTGCCGCACTGCAGGGCGCAACTGGGGCTGATCATCCCCAGGGATTTGCCTCAGCTCAGGAGCAGCTACTAACGATACCACAGCATTTTAGGAGTCAGCTAGGAGACAAAACTCCAAGTAGACAGTTTGAAATATGTGGACTACCACAGGGCTATTAAAATAAAACCTCAGGTTTTAGTGAACAAAAAGGGCCTTAAAGGTGTTTTCCTGTATACAAAATAGAGACGTAGAGCAGTTAAGCTGCTTCCCTCAGAGGCACGCTGAGAGCTAAGTCTATTACTAGGTTTAAGCTTTTGGTTATGGTTCATTTCCACAGACACTGATGCATTAGAAAAAAAAAAGAGGTACAGGCTCAGAAAGAGATTACATTACTAGTTCTGTACTGTATTACCCCAAAAGAAAAAAAAAATGAAAAGGCATCACTTTACAACAAGCAGCTTTCCTGTCCAGCAAGAAATGCAACTGCTTCTTTATTTTACCTGTCATAAATGAAACAATCTTGAGCTTGGTTCCATTAGGCACATAGGCATCACCTGGCAAACACAGGTTTCAGTAGAAGCCCTGGCTAAGGGAACACGCTCTCATTACAGCGAAGGAAATAAAAGTTAAACAGAAGGACAAACTTTCCATTATTAAGGTTCCAAAAACAGTGGAAGAGTTTGTCTGTGGAGGCAATAAAATCTTCATTGTTGCGTTACTTGTAAGAATATTTTAAAGATATGAATGGTTTAAGTGTACTTGATCCTTTCTTAGGGTAGAGAGAAAGACGACCATGGTGTCAAAGCCCTTTCCTGCTCTGTTTTCCCAGACTAAGTCTGCAAACAAAGGATGTATTCAGACTTCAAGCTAGTATGATAAAACGTTCCAATCTGTATTCTGTCAAGTAATTTTGACTTCTCTGGCGGGCACAGCAAATGCATTGCTTATAACTACTACTGTGAAATACATGGCAAATAATTTCCACTAAGCTCAGAAGAGTGCTACTCCTGTTTTGAGGAGCACAAAAGAAAGGAAGCGTATCATTGCAGGCCTTCAGGTATCACAGTTGTCTACCTGCATCTTCCCGGGGAAACTGCATTGCACTTCTTTTTGATTACTCCAGCCTCTCACAGTTTGCCTCTCCCCTCTAGGCAACAGGAAATTACAAGACCAAAAGAGGGCCTTTTCTTACTATTTAAAGGGAGAAGAGAAGCAGGCAGGATATTCCCAGGGTTAAACTCACTGCTGGCTCAGTCTATAGAAATCTGTAAGCCTGCCCATCATATTTCATCATGTGAAACGACAGTGAAACGACATAAGTTTCCTTCATTCCATTTGCCAGCTAGCATGCAATCCTAGGAGAAAGAAATAGTGTGGTAGGAAGGTGTTTGTGCCCCTGGAGCAAGATCAGACAGTTCAAACCTCACAGCCGGAGCGGGTCCATTCCCAAATACACTCCCTGTGGCATCAAACCAGACAAGACCCAGGAAGCAGCCCGATTTCTGGAGGACTACATTCAACTATTGAGCTCTGCGTTGCTTCAGCCAGACCTCCCACATCTGTGCCACACTAACAGTCCACTGATGCTTTTCACACCCTTACTCATTCACCATCTTTCTACCTGGATTGCTGTGTATGTAGAGGGAGGCAAAAGCATTCAGACCTGACACAAAAGGGTACAGTTATAGCTTCTGATTCACATCAAGAAACAGCAATATGCTGCAATAATTGCATTATTGCAGCCATTTCACAGACCTGAAAAGGGACCTCTGTGCCTCAACACTTGTCTCTTCCAACTAGGGCTGCTAATTTAGTAAGTCTTCTCTCTCCTACAAAGCTTTGACTCAAACACTGTAGGTTACAGAAAAGCCTGTATGAGTAATGCCTGTGGTCTTGAAAACCAATGATTTGTTAATTCAAACATAATTGCCAAAGCTTGAATGCTGTTAGTGCTCCAACAGATTATGTTGGAAACTGTCCGAGAGACCATTACTAAGACTTCACTAAAAAATATAAGGTCCTGTGTTGAGCAAGTTTGGCTCTGCAACTTTCTGGACTCCTCCTTATGTTCCCTATCGGTACATCTAAACTCTGTCACTTATGAGGACATTTTAGCTCCCAGGCCTGTACAGATCAGCTGATGAAACCTGGATCCGTACCTTTGCCTCGTTCCAGGAATCCCGGCAGAAGGACACCAGGGGTGCAAGCCAAATAGGAGCCCAGTACCCGCCCCATTAGCTCCTCGAGGGAGCAGCCAGTGGAGCACTACCCCAGTGTGCACCGTGGGACAGACCTACTCCACAGCTTTGAAGCATGTGGTGTAGACTCCTTTGTAGTACAGCTTAAAACACGAGAGGATGGGAAAGGAAGCAGCTCTCTGTCAAGCTCTGTAGTAGGAGAGGCTATCTGCTCCACCTTGGAGAGAATTGCTCCAACTCTTTCTAAAACAATTACCCACGCACCTTCCGATGCTTATGCAGCTCAGTTACAGGACTTTCCCAACAGCATTGTCAGCAGCACTCCAAAGCACAACCTTGTGGAGATTAAGCTTCTGAACTTTTAAAAGCAATTCAACCAGTTTCAAGCCAACGTTTTGCTGTACTTGCTTTACCAAACAAACAACAAAAAAAGGCTAAGACAGTTTCCTTCCGTTGGGAAACCAGACATAAGCATGTATGGATTCACTTGCTGAGCAGAACTCAGCTCCTTTCTGTATTTCATACCCTTTGGTTTCCATCGATACAGAAGGGGCATACAGAGTGACAGGCTCCACCTTTTCCTGGATCGTGAAGGACAGTGAAAAAATATATATGCATGCCACAAACTGACGCTATCAGTGGTTTCTCTGAGGCAGTATACCTGTGAAACGTCAAAAAATAAAATCACAAGTTTCACCATGAAATATTTACTCTTCATTAAGACCTGCCTTAGAGGGGCAGCATCTCCAGCCCCTAGCTCCCAGACACAGTGAGAACCCTGCAGTCGGCATCTCAGATGGCTCTCAATCCATGTTCTGAAGTTTATCTGCATTTTGCTTTAATTGCACTAATGTTCACAGCCACACAGGTTTTCAGACTTCCTACAGCTGTGCTCATGAGCACAAAAAGCACATGTAGCTTTGGTTAGAGAAACAGTGCTGCTAACCCACCTCTGAAGTACTAGCAGGTGGCCTAGCATGATGTGGCCCCCAGCCCTCCTCTACTGAGGGAGGTAAGTTGTGAGGACCAGCTACTTCTTCAAATCAAAAGAATTGCATCTTTCCCACCCCACAAGAGGTAATAGCATTTCTTCCTCCCTCCCATCTCTTACAGTATTCTGACACAATAACGCACCAGGTTTGTTGCAGCAATGTGCCAGCAGTACTGATCTGTCACTGTCCAACACACACAGCCACCACCATCAGCAGTTATCAAACACGATCAGGAATTCAGCTCTTCTGAGGAGAGGAGAAAAAAAAAAACAAACAAAAAACAAACAACATCTCAGTCTCTGTGGTGCAATCAGTTAGCGTGTTTGGCTGTTAACTGTAAAGGTTCGTGGTTCAAGCCCACCCAGGGACAAGCGCCTTTTTAAGGGCCAACAGGAACCTCATGAAACCAAACAAGAGGAATGGCCAAATCTTGCCCCTGGAGAAGAACCACCCCAGGCACCAGTAGATGCTAGGGGCCACCCTAGAAAGCAGCTTGGCAGAGGAAGACCTGGGGGTGCTGGTGTACGCCAAGTGAACATGAGCCAGCAACATGTACTTGCAGCAAAGGCAGCCAACAGTCTCCTGGGCTGCATTAAGAGGAGCATTGCCAGCAGGTCAAGGGAGGCAGTCTTTGCACTCTCCTCAGCACTGGTGAGGCCACACCTGGTATAATGTGTCCAGTTCTGGTCTACCCCATACAAGGGAGACATGGACATACCAGAGAGTCCAACGAAGGGCCATGAAGATGATTAAGGCAGTTTCTCCCATGAGTAAAGGTTCAAACCATTCAGCAGAACCTACTGGGTGCAAAGAAGCAGAGCCAGGCTCTTTTCAGTGGCGCTCAGCAACAAGACCAGAGGCAATGGGCACAGACTGGAACACAGGTTTCCTCTGAACATCAGGAAACACTTCTTTTACTGTAAGGTTGACTAAGCACAGGAACAGGTTTCCCAAGGAGGTTGTGGAGTCTCCTTCCTTGAAGACATTCAAAAGCTGTCTGGACATAGTGCAGGGCAACCAGCTCTAAGTGTCCTGACTTGCGCAGGGAGGTTGGAGTAGACTACCTCCAGAGGCCCCTTCCAACCTCAACCATTTTGTGACCCAGGATACTGCTTAGGAGAAAAATTTAAGGTAAATCACACTACACAGATGTGATCTCTGATCTCTGGCACCCTGAGTACCCAATTAATTTAGAACCTCAGCTTTGATTTCATATCAAGCTCAGGTATTATCAGTATATAAAGCCCAAGTCTTGCTTCCATAGGCATCCTTCCTTCTGTTCTTCTGGATGACACATGTCCACAGGCTTTGTCCCTCTACCACACCTACTCTGAATTAAAGCAATTCATTATGTTTAAAGCTGAAGTTCAGAGATGACACATAATCTAACAAATATAAAAATATTAATATAATACATTATATTTCTATATTGCCTTAGCTATTTTAATAAAGTATATTTAAAAGTATGAATTAGATTAAATAGCCTGTTTATTATATAGCATATTATACAATTATATTATTAAATTTTAAAATGTGTTCATAAATTATATTAAATAGCCTGTTTATTATATAATAATTATATTGTTGTTTTGTGTATATAATGTATTCTACATTAAATATATTATATACTATTTAAACTGCTTTCACAGTTGCTACTGCTCTTCCTTGAGCCCCAGTTTACGACTTTGTTCCTAATCCTAAGTAGTAAGTAAGTAGCTCCAAATCTAGCTATGTTGAAGAACAAGATTTATGCCGTCATGAGTATCTTGATAGCCACGCTCCTCAGATCAGAAAGTCCAGCCTGACAAGCATTAAGAAGCAGGATCCAACCAGAAGACTTGTTCCCAGAATCAAGTACATCCAGAGCTGATCATGCATAGAAAACACTAGAAAAGTTTCCTTCTAACTGTAACTTGACACTTTTTATTTTAAGCCTCCTTCTGTTTTTTTTTTGGATCTTCTAAAATAAAGAACAAGAACCCAAGAGCTCTAGAACTTCATTATGAATTTTGCTATCATTGTATGTAAAATGTGCGTAGATGCTACAGCAACTAGTAGCATGAGAAAAAAAAAAAAACCAACCTTCAGTAGTTAATCACCATGACCATTTTAACTTCAACAGAGAGGACCAGATGTTACTCAGGCACAAGGATAAAACTTACTCTTGCATAAAAACCAGCCACAGAATGTACAGATGCAGTAGTTTGGAAACACACCTTCACAGTTCTTTGCCTGTATAACCTTTCATCAATTTTTAATTAAGGTGCCACAGGTACTCAAGAGCAAGGTATGTGGAAACCTTACAAAACTGGAAAGTTTTAATGGACAGCTTCTTCTCTTTTTTCCTCAAAAGCTAACGCTGTTGGACAGTGACCAGGAAAAACACCTTATGTTTTGCCCTTGAAGGCTCAACTAGCTCTGAAACCCATGCAATGACTTGTCTGACAACATGAAAAAGCCCTGCTCATACTAATGTTGCTTCTTCACACCTTCCTGAAGGACAGCAAGACACTGAAAACTACTACAGAAGCTTTGAGCAAGATAGCAAATATGGGCTGGATGCAGCATCTTGAACATTTCTATCAATCCTCCAGTAGCTAAATAGCAGTATCTTATGCTGATCACAACGCAGGCTGCCCAAGTTTTGCAAGTATTTGAAAAAATGCATCCAGTTCAGCCTCAAAACACAGAATTATTACACTAAACTATGAGGCTTGATTAGAAGGATTACTGCAGTTCAATATATATCCTTCCAGTTACTGGCAAACAAGGGAACTAACAAAATGAAGCACACAGAGCGGTCCCCACTATGGTATGCGATGGCAGCAAGACCACCGTTTCCTAAAGTTCTGCCAAGGTTGATGACACAGTCATTGGTATTGTTTGGGGACTTACTGAACTCACGTTTTCATTTTGCTAAGACTTACTTTGAGCCAGCTGTTGATCTCATTATTACAGTAGGAGAACAGGAAAAGTGATGCTAGAGTTTGGATAAANAAAAAAAAAAAAAAAAAAAAAAAGCATCTTGAAATCTCCACCACAAACCTGTCCCACCTCCTTTTTTAGAACAGTGGAAGAAGAAATCCCAGACAAAACCATAACAACATTCAGTAGTATTCTCAAAGTGTTAACTTCAAGAAGATCCAAGTGCTGTGCCATATTCTTCCAGGCTAGCGTCAACACTACAGAAAAACTGCGCCACCCAGAAATACTTAACCACTAGTCGTTATTTTTAATATTGACTAAAGAGTAAATGAACTGGAAACAACTTCAGTTTTAACTGTCTTTCATGACCATGTAAGATTTCTCAGTTCTCTCATGCTGGTTTAGTATTTCCTTATAAAATTATCCGCCATGGAAACAGACACATTCTCATTACTCCATGAAGAACAAACAATAGCAACCCCCATTAGCCCTCAGCTACCTACTGAGGAAGACTGAAGGATCTCTCGTGCATAGCTCTCCAACTGCAATACTCGATATTCCACAAAGACATAGGCTTAAATCAGTATTAAGCAGAGGTTATGATACAGCTTGCAATAGTTTCAGATATGCTTGCCTGACAGCTAAAGTAGTGAAAGCACACTTGGAGAAAGTGGTGATACAATTCTGATCTGCAAAGAGGAAAAACAACTTTGAAAGTATGGGAGCAGTCTTATTTGAAAGATGGCAGCTTCCCTCTGTCACTACCAAAAAAAGAAAAAAAAGTAGCAGAGTAGGAGTAATTGATGCTAGATTTGCTCTAACAAATACTGGAAGCACTGGGACCCACCCCTCCAGTACACAGCTTCTTGACAGAGCAATGAAGAAAGGAGGTGAGACTCTAGGAAAAGCCACTCCTCGGGGACATAACCAAACATGCTTAAAAGATGGAGCTAAAAAAAAATCTAGCTGCAAGTCAATTAGAAAACATCTGCTTTTAAAAAAAAAATATATATATATAGCTGTCTAACTACTCTGTCTCACTAAATACACTGTTTCAGAATACTCCTCTGACCCCAGAAAAACTTTGCAGGGAAGGAGGGAGCAAATGACTTGATTCTTTTGTAGAACAATAGGCGCTATTCAGAGTACCCTGCAGTTCCTTCCTTTGATGAATCCAGGTCCTGTGATAAAAGGACCTTTTGTGAGAAACTGAAAATTAAGTCTCTTCTCAATGAAGGGATGCACCCAGACTAGGAGGAAAATAGGTATGGAAATACCTATACAGGCATCTGCCAGCATTATCATACATGCCCAAGATTACTCAAATACTAAAATAACTAAGTTGTCCAGAGTTTTAATGCTCCTGCTAGTTTCCTCTACTGCTAGAAGACAAAAAACAGAAATCCTTTGACCTCAATGCTAACAAACAAGATTTGCTCAGCCCACATACTCTGCATGAAACAGTTATAAAAATCTAGTATTTTAATACAATATGTATGTATATTTAATATTACATTTACATATTTAAATTATCCTACTACATTAACAATACTATAGATACAATATTTTGTAAAAACAACTAGCATGGTTAAGTCTTCAAATTTTGGTATTGTTTTCTAGCAAGTGTAAAACAGAATAGAAAACAAAGTTTCTGCATGAAGAATAAAGTGTATTTTAGCAGAAGCAGCCAAGACCTGCTGCAAAATACAGATCATGTATGCTGACATTTACACAAAACCTTGCAGTAATAAAAGGTACTGCCATTCACTTTATTTACAAGAAACTGCCCAATGGTTCAGTTATGGATTGCACTACAGTGATTATTTAAATAAAAAAAAAAAACACACAACACAGCATCCTTGTATCATTCTTCAGAAATCAGAAATAATTTGTTTGTAAGAAGTGACCTTGTTTAAACTGTATGTGCTAGAAAATATACAACTCTACAATAGGAAGAGGTTAGAAAAGTTGAATACTGTGGAAAAAAAAATTTATTAGTCTATACAAGTTTTCTGAAACAAACCATTGGCTTTGATACAGTAAATTCAAGTGAATACTCATTGCAATAGTATTTTTCCATACAGAGATCAAGAGGCCCTATGGCTTCCCATTTAGTGTCTGTGACAGGAAGTTTTATTTCTGAACAAGTAGCCGCACAAAGCAGACATGTGATAGAGATCTTCACAGCCACAGTGAGCTATAGTTTGAGATAAAGTTATAGTACAAACATTTAGGAAAATTAGGCATCCATACTGAAGTGTGGCAAATTGAGTCACAATGAAAGAACAAAGATGTCATTCAGACCCCTTGCCAAAAATGAAGACTTTCTACAGCAAGTCTAGAGTAGACCACATCATAAAAACCTAGAATGCAAGAGTACCACAAATTTAGTATATAAATATCACAGGATTAAAACTCCAGTTAAGCCATCAACTGAAGTGATGATTAAAAAGAAAAAAGGGTGTCCCCCAGTTTAGCAAAGGAAGCTTTCAAAGCATCTCTTCAAGAAGGTGCTGATACCAGCTACAGCCTGTTCCAATTTGTATTTTAGACAGCTCTGCTGAAAGACAAAAATTTAGCAGATTTGTCTAAGAACTGTATAATCTTGCTGTTTTTAATACCGTAAAAACACATTTACTAGAAGAGATGAAATGTAACATTTATAGCTCACACTGTTTTCAAGATCTGCGCACACTATATAGTTCTATAATTGCAAGAGTATTTAAAAATAAGACAAAGAGCAGACAATGCAGTAATGTGTTTCTGTTAGATGAATTTGTTTAGAGTAGTTACATGATGAATGTATAGATTCATAAAATTTTTAGTGCATTTGTTCTTGCACATTATTAATGCTACTTATAAAAACCTGAAGATTGCAAATTGGGCATGCTTACCATAACATTTTCAAACTGGGAAAGCTGCAGAACATTTTTTCTACAAGTGTTCACTGCCATGATACAAAACAAGTATGTGCAAACTGCAAGGTCCCTAAAAATAGCATTTAATGAATTTATGTACAGAAAGATGTCACTATCTGTTTAAATATGCAAAGAATAAGCTTCCCAAAGTTTATAACATAGAACAATATCCACCACATCCTCCTCCTCCTCCATATCCTTCTTCCTTGTTTGATAACTTTACACCTCTGTTTTGGCTCTCACTCTCCCACAGTCCAGGAGTCTGAATGATTTTTTCAACAAGTTCTTCAAAGGCACACTGTACACCATCACATGTTTTTGCACTTGCCTCTGGAGAAGGGACACAAGAAGTCAAGTGTTAGCATAGCTTCCAGTAACTTGTTTAGTATTTGCCTTTCAGTTAGATCTCAACCTACAACCTAGACTTACAACTTCTACAAAATATTCTGTAACAATGTAGCAGTGCCAAAATTAGCAGGTATGCAGATTTCTGTCACCACATGAGGCAGTACTTCAAAAGACTCTTAATAGAAGAGCTGCTAAGTTGAATGTCACTACAATATATGGAGACAGCTACTGCTTAGCTTTATTTTCCTGTGGAAAGCACTTCAGTAAGAAGAAAGGACAGTTCTACTAATTTAAGATGTCCGATAAACCTGCCTGCTGTTCTGTATTTCAGTTCTGTACATCAGTCAGAACTGCAGTACCACCGTACCATAAGAAGCAAGGATCCATACTGTAGGATTCTGGGTCAGCCTCCATGACAGAACTCATGTGATAAAAAGCAATAAAGGATCTCATTTCTTCTGCAGTTTGCAGAATTCTAGGTAATTTCACTCAGGAGCCTTACTTTGACTAAGCCCAAGAAATGTGTTCACAGTGTATATTATGAGAGCAACAGATACTATCCAAAACTGTTCAGTCCCACTAGGGCTTGCCCTCTTGTTCTATGCAGCCACGCAGCGACTTAGCGCATGTAGCATGCAGATATATGCATTTAGTTATAGTTTAATTTTCATGTTTCTTTTCATCTTCCGTGTACTTAAGAGCTTGTGCCTTAACTTTGAGCTTCTGTTTCCGCATCTGACACTGTAGCCAAAAAGAAACACAGCAAGGTACTAGACAAAGATGTCGTCAGTCAGAGAGGAGGAATGTAAGTCTAAGTACAAGACATTTCAATGAATTGCTTTGCTACTGGAGTCATCCTGTAAAGTAATCCCTGCTGATCCTTAAATGAAACATGCAATAAACTTATGCATAAAGAATCACTTCACCACCCACTTTAATTTATCACTACAAGTCTTTGCCTACAAGACCCATCTCATTTTGCAGCAAGATGAGACCAACATATTTGTTCCAGTCATGATTATGTCATTATTGAATCCCACCCACCAGTTCTAAGTTAATTAAACCTCTTTTTACATCCTAGTTCTAACACAGGTTTCTGTCAAGTACCAGCTCTTTTGTTATACTGAAAGCTGGCCACTAGTACCAGTTTTCCCTCTTTCATTTTGCTTCTGTTATTAATTTAGCAAGTAGGCTGGGAAAAGAAATCAGACAAAACCCCAAACCTAAAACAAGTTTTGTCAGACTACAGTAGAGCCTGTATTCCACCCTTAGTTGTTATGCATTTCAGTATACTCATCCACAGTTAGAATAGATATCTGGACATATTTAGGGACAATTTTAAGAAAATGAAAATACCCATTATCCTTGTACATACTGCAGCTGAGAAACACCATTAATTGGATTGGATGTATAAAGACATATATATATGTGTATATATATGTATATCAGTCCTACAGAAGTGGTACTTTTCATACATAACAAAACCCATAAGATCTCTGCAAATATCTGTAACATACCTATGAACAACATGGAATGTTTTCTTGCAAATTTGAGACCTTCATTTCTGTCAACTTCACGGTTTTCCTATAATAAGACATAGCATTAATATTCATTATTAATAAAATACACCAAATTACTTACTGCAATTGAATTCATTTACCTTATCAATCTTGTTTCCAACTAGCATTTTCACTATGTCATTCCTTGTGCAGTACGTTTCCAGTTCATTTAACCAGTTATCCAGCTTGACAAAAGTATCTCTTCTCGTGACATCATAAACTGAAAGATATCGGCAATATTATTTCCACACTATTTTTCCAGGAAATACAGCTTATGTTACAAAAGGAGCAAAAATTATGGCTTTTTGAACTTAAACTGAAGGAGGCTCAAGGATTCCAATTTACTTACTACAAAGACAACAACTGGAAAAAAGCTGAATATCCACCAGCTCAAATCACTGACAATACTAATGCAGAGCAACTCTAAGAATCAGTCATCTACTGTTCTCAGACTAATTTAAGTTGAGACATCCCAGCATACAGGCAAAACACTATCATTCTCCAAAGAATTCTAGATTTGCAGACCCCTGAAGTAGGATACTTATTCACATCACTACACAACAGATATGCAAAGAGGATGGCATGGCCTTCTTCACTGAGTTAATTATTAGTGATAATTAAGACTTGTATAACACCACTGCTATGCTACTGATTTAGCTAAAAAAGTAAACTGGTCACCAAATCCTCACAAATACCAGTGAACTACTGAACTTTCAGCATTTTAGTATTTCAAACTATTTAGCATTTGTGTAGAATATAAGTAATAAGCCATGCTAGGAGCAGAAAGGGCAGACAAAAAGCAAACCCTGTTAAACCTAAAATCCACTACCCAGTGACTATTTAACAGCTACCATTTCAAGCTATGAAAGTATTTTTTCCTTCATTCTCACATCCCACATGTATACAGGCATAAACAGTTGGTTTCAATCAAATCTATAGCTTGGCTTGCATGAACAACCTTATTTTATGAAGTACTTTAACAAAGAAATAGTCAAAAGAAGATTATTTTAAAAAATGAGTTCACAAATCTCAACAGCAGAACTTTCTAGCTCCCACACAGTGCTTGCTTACTTTTACAGCTTTCAAAAGCAAGTGGCAGGTTCGGTGCCAGCAACTAAGTGACTTGACAAGACATGCCTTGACAGCATCTTCCTATACCAGGAAGATAATGCAACTCAGACTTGTGAAACAGTACATACCTAACAAAACCTACTAGGAAGTCCCATGACAGAGGTTATTCCAAGTTAATCAATTTAACTGGACACAGTAACTTACCAAGAATCTCTCAAGTCACACACAACTTCAAAAAAGGTTAAACTTACTTCCCTGCCCTTGCTTTAGTTAGCTCCTCACTTCTAGCAGCGGAGAAGCAGAACTTCAGAGCTCAGTACCTAGTTAACAGGTTTCCATATAGAAAAGAAAAGCAAAAGAGACCTCGCTGTGAAGTCATAATTATGGGGTTTGGCCTGTGTTTCTCTCATACAGAATGATGCTTTTAATGCTCCAAGCTAGTCTTTTCTAAGTGATTCTGACTAACACCCCATCAGTATTGAGACACAAATAGCAAAAAATCCCAGCCAGACTCCAGTGTTTATATTAATTTCATTAGGAAAAAGGAACAGGCAGAAGAAAAAGAGAAAGCTCTATACATACTGATACAGAAAGAATACACTGAGGAGATTTTTTTTTTTTACTCTGGGTTTAGTAAGCATAGGCAAAAAACCAAAAAGAAATAAAAGGCAAATTCCTGGCAGCGCAGGGACAGCTCCAAGCTATCTCTTCAAACAGCAGCAGCTTTTAATCTCATGCAAAAATCAGTACTTCTCAGGCCAGTAAGACTAAGTGAGAAAGAAGTCAGACATCAAATTCAAGATCCTTTAATATATGAGTTGTTCAACACAGATACAGTGATTTTTAATATCAATTAGGCATTACAGAAAGGTTATGTGAGTTTGTGTAATTCCAAAGCATGAGAAAACCACAAACTTATTCAAAATAGCATGCAAAGCTATACTTACCTAGGATAACACCTTGTGCACCTCTGTAGTAACTGGGTGTTAATGTTCTGAACCGCTCCTGACCTGCAGTATCCTAAAAAGCCATTCAGAAAGTTCCATTATTCAGAATTTGAGCAGAATCTAGTTTAGTTCTTGGTTATTCTGCTTCTAATGAACACACAAAATAAGAGTCAAAGTATATTCAACTACCAGATCACCTGAGTTTATACCCTCCCCTACTGTTTCACTGCACATTAACTTTGAGATTTTACGTAGTCTGTCCTGGTAAACACCTTTAAACTGTTAGGTGTAGTAAATATCTGGACTACATAGAAATAAAATAGTGATTTCTGCAGAAGCATTTGTTCTGCAGCTAGCACAGCAGCAATGAGCAAGAAAGAAGCATAGCTGCAGTACTAACTAAAATTTTCTAACAAGCATCAAAATCCATGGCAACAAAGCTAGTTCCCTCACTTCAATCGCCTTGGTCCAATTAAATTTGATTCAGTGCCAGGGTGAAAGCATTTAACATGCTATGACAGCGCATAAGCAGAAATAAGTCAGAAATTTTCCAGTTTTTAACTAAAGTTGAATTTACATCCTCAAATTTGCAGTGTCAATGGCTCTGCAACAACACAAGTATTAGGATGCTGTTTTCTTACCAGAGATTAAGTTACAGCGCACACTCACTGCAGACTTTAAGCACAGAAGATTTAATTAACTTCAACCAAGTTATCCCAGGTTAGAAGCGACACATGAAACACTGTGGATTCAAAATGGTTTCCTGCCAAAGAACCTGAATCACTGAACTGGACTTCCAATGTTCTACAAGTCACTCAGTCAATCCCACACATCTCAAACTGGCTTTGTGTCATGATACACCTTTACAAGCTTTTCTTTTTCAGTTTACCTCAGAATTATTTCTTCATATTCACCAATATGAAAGAAGATAAACCCTAAGTTAGTCCTATGTAATAGTTTCCATCCCATGATCACTTATCATTCTGCTATCAGTCTGGTTTTCCTCCAGTATGTCTATTTGTCTGTCAAGTTGTTGCAGTTATTTTCCTTGTCAAACCCATTTATTTTAGTGATGATTATTATTGTCACACTAAGAAATAAGTCCTGTTTGTTAGTTGAGATATGAAACATCATCAAAGCAACAGAAGTATTACAATATACATTTCATGTTCCACTACTACTGCCAAGGAAGTAAAGGTCAGGTATCTTGCTTATATGAGAAACAATGTTTTATTCTTCTTGCTACAAGAAGATCACAACTGAGTCTGAATATTCAAAAGGTGCTTCAAGTCACACAAGTGTGGAGGCTGGTTTGCAGAAGAAAAACAAGAAAAACAGTTTAAAAAAAAATCTTGGAAGTACTTTTTCTTTCTTCACTTGCCATGAATTTAGATGTTCTACTTTTAACTAGAGTAGATGTTGAACACTCTAAGGCTAAGATTACAAATACTGCCTCTCCCCCTCTTTCAGCTGCATCTGCTGCAAGTAACACTGACCTCAAGCCTATAAAAATCTTTGTATGAGGGCTATGAAGTTTTTAGGCTAAAAATTCTTTTGACAGGTAACATTTGAGCATGAATTGAGCATACAACAGTAATTCTTAACCCATTAATACGCTACTAAATTTTGCCTAAAACTTTTAGGTTAAGAAGTGCACACTTTTAAAACCTGTCAAGTACAGACAAGAACGATGCATACAGGGCAGTCTCAGAGTAGTGAGGGCTAACTTTTTAGAAGTTAAACAACTCTAAGTTGTTAAGTTAAACTCATTTTAAAAAAATAAATCAATCTAGAAATAGCCACATTCACTGTTTTAAATAGTCTGATTTAGTACCATTTTATTCCTCCTCTTCTCTACTCCTATCCCAACCAGACCTGGAATCAGTGCTGCAGAAGCAGCTCATAGGCAACAGAATTGCCCCATTAGACAGTTGTCCCACAGTTCATTCCACCATCTGAATGGTTCAGTATTAACCTCCCACTCGTCCAAATTTTCCTCCCTGTTAAATAGAAAAGGATTCTACACAAACTGTTTATTATACAAGCCATCACTATTCCAAAAGCAAAGCAATACATTAAGAACTTAGGAGACTTACCCATATCGCCAGTTTAGCTTTGTTTCCATCAACTGAAATAGTTTTCACCTTGAAGTCCACACCTAGAGAAGGAAAAGTATTTTAGTTCTTCAAACATACTACAGCTATTTTTGAAAGACAAAGTAAAGAGAACAGAAAAAAAAAATTGAAGCTCAGAAAACAAGTTGTGTTTTGACAGGAGCAGGAAGAGTAAGTTTCATTGGCTATTTATGAACCTTGCTCAAAACTCAAGGTTTTGTTGCTGACAGGCTTTTGCAAAAGCCTAAGGGCCTTTTAAGCCATGGACTAAAATATTTTATGGAATAAGGCAAATGCTACATTTCCTGTATTAAAGCACATACTCTAGGACAAATATTCAAGTTTGCAATTCAAATGGATTAACTTTCTATGCGTTGCTCAAACATGTGTTCTCCTTGAGTACATCCGTGGTCTTGAGGAACATCACACTTTCAAAATAAAGAAGGAAGCTGCATTGAAGTAGCTATTTGCTCTGTTTCCCTATCTCAAACAATCTGACCAAGTCCCACCAAGGCGATCATGCGGAGGTAAACCGATAGAGACTCATCTACTACATGATTGCTATCCTGTGAGAAGTAATCTTAGATGACAGTAATTCCTCTAACAAACATGTCAAATAAGCTTTGGATGACTTGAAAACTCAGTATATCTCTTACAGGGATTTCAGCAGCATCAAGTGACCAAGAAAAAACAGACAACATGCTGTTGACAAGTGATCTACCTCAACATCTGACAACTCCCCCCTCTCTTTTTTTTTTTTTTAAATACACAGGAACTATCAGCCTATCGCTTGCCCAAGGACAAGCTGCACAAAACTCAAGCCAAGGAAGACAAGATGTTAATGACTGTGCAAATTTAAAGGATATATCAACACACATCAGTTTAAAAGGCCGAGTACAGTTATGACCCCTTTTGCTGTAATTTAATCCTCTAGGTTACCAATAGGAAGTAACTGAAAGTATGTTTCAATTATTTTGGAGTGACTCACTCCCCACCAGACAGCAGCCCTGAAATAAAGTAGTAGTGTGGAAAGTTGATCATATAAAGGTATCAAGTGTAACAGCAAACTTTCTGCACTTCAACTTAAAATGGTAGTCATCGTACTTGCTACAAGAATAAGAATTTCTGTTTTAACTATTCTAACACAAAATGTTTAAGTAGGGCCTCAGGATAAGTGCACTGCACTTAGATTCCCAAGACCACACAGATTACAAACAAGTGCAAACAGCTGTAAAAATACATATGGGTATATCGGATGCTTAAGAAACAGCACATGGCAAGCAGATTGAAGACTTCACAGCAACTGAGATTTAAAAGAGCTTTATTAAAAAATAATACACAATATTTTTATTCTGCTGTTTCACAGCTTCAGCTCACTACTGTTCCCTGAAGTGTCTAGTAATTTTCAGACTACATTCTGCACTGGAAGCAACCCATACTCTTTTATTTCAAGCAAATTTTGCCAAAGTACATTAACTTTTGCAGTAACTGAACAGAACTCCATTTTTTCAGGGACTAAGACTCGTAGTCCCTAACTTAGCAGTAATATAATGCTCCATCCCATGCACAAGGATGGTACATTATTCCAGACTTATATTTACAGAAAAGAACAGTCACCATTAACTTTGTTTTAAACACCAGTTCTTAGAACGTTACCTAGCTCATAGAAGACTGCTATGCTAGCAAGTTGACTAAAATTGATCCTAAAGAACATCCTGTCCTGCCAATTTTTCAGCACTCATCAGTAACTTTTAGACTAATAGAATCTCTTCTTCCACTCTAATTGCTTATTTCTTTCCCTAAACTGTAAAAATCACCATTGCTCAGCCAGGATGTCCAACAGCTCACAGTGCATTCTTTTATCCATTAGTCTGACATCAAAACTTGTAACTGTAGATATTAAAAGCCTGTCAGATACTTAACATAACAAATCAAAATTATGTCATAGTAGTGTCAAGAAGGAAAACTTTTTACCTTAGGGCAAGCATATTAGGTGTATTTTGAAACCACAGTATCCTTCTCCCATTCAGTAAGTAGATTCAGTATCTTGTGCCTGCACAGTTCTGCAATTTTTATTTAATGGCAAGTGCATATACACCTTTATGTTAGACCTTGGGGCTAGCTTAAAATTAAAAGATAATGCTTTAAATTCTGCATGAGCAATGCAAGTAAATTAAGAAATTATAACAGTGAATAAACCCCATGTGTTATAGACTGATTACTGAAAAGCAGAAGTATGCAAATGAACTAATAGCACACCAAAATACATCCTCTACAGTGATCAAGACATGGCAAATATAATTCTAGAACACCAAGGAGCTCAACACATACAATGGCCAGTTAACAAAAAGAAATCTTTTAAATAACTAGGTTTTTTATTATCAATCTGCCATAAGAGGACAAGTAAAAAAAATGAAGGGCTTAAGAGTATCTTGTCAAAATTGAACAAACAGGGTACTTACGTTCCCTAAATACTTCAGTGAAATACAGACAGTGCTTTCCACTATGCCTTGGAAGGCAGCTGGAAGCAAGGCAGTACTACTAGACTGTACTCCTGTGTTGACACCTACCGCCTCAGCCAAATGAACTCAGCACTATACACTAACATACTATGGACTTACAGTCTGCAAGGAATAGCTCTGTCACCTTCATGCTGCTCTTGCATTTAGGCCAGTATGCCATGCTGTATTTACAGGAAGCGCAAAATCAGCCAGATTGTACTATTTGTTTTGTAGGTAACTGACAAGTTGGACAGCTTAGAGTCAGAGGACTACAAGTGCAAGGAAGGCTAGAAAATTAAAAGACATCAGATCTGTGCAATACATCACTTACGAAATAGGGATTGCACAGAACACTTATCTAGAATCTTTCATACAAGGAGCAAGCAAGTAAAGACAAGCATGAGCAGTAAGGACAACAGAAAATACTGGGGTATATATAGTCTGTTAAGATCCATGTGATGAAGCCCAGAGAACAAGTCAGCCTCAAGAGAATGCAAGAAGGACGGGCAATCTGCTAGGCTGAATAAAGCATGGTTAATCCAAGTGAAGCTACTGAAGTCAAAATATTTGCCCAAGGCATCTTATTCTTCTGAGAATACCACAGGATTTTTACAAAATTCTGAAGAGAAAAACCCACATAAAACAATATTTTAGGTTGTCATTTAAATTGCACCCAGTAGGTCTGTGCAAGCTACAAAGAAAAGGTACATCTCAACAGGTCATTGCAAGGCACCAGTGGTGCTGCAGCCAAAGCTTTCCCCAGTGTTGTGGCAAGGCTACCATCTAGTAATTAAAAAAAAAAGAAACAAGAAAACAAGAACAACCCAGATTCTGTTCCCCTTCCAGTTAAGTGGGGAAAGAAAGTGAAGACCAAAGAATCTGCTATCCCACGTGAGTGCTCCACACACCATGCTACAGGACTTTCACAGCTAGGGCAGAGTAGCTGTACTGCACAATACTATGAACATCAGCCAGCGGGGCCTAACAGCTAGGGCAACCTAGGCCACCATTTGCTCAGTCTCTAGAAACTTCCTTTTCCTGCCAAATTATCATGTTCATTCCAGATTAGTATATTTGTTTCAGAACTCAAACTCTATTTGAAGTAATGCTCACATTGAATACACTTCCTCCTTTGCCACATCAGAAAGAGACCAGGGTAGGACCTGCCAGTAGATCCTACTACTGGCAGGGTAGGATCTGCCAGTAGTAAACCTTGAGTTGTTGCTATTTAACAGCCAACAATTAGCTACTACACATGCTGTCGTGCATTTTGACAAATCCCAAAGAGGAAGAATTACTTCACAAAATTATTCCTTAGTTTCTCAAATAGTGCACTGATGTCAGTTTTTGACATTGGTAAAGGGTATTATGTATGAACAGCAGAATGAAAAAAACCAAACACAATTAAGAAAAAAACCAAACCAAACCAAAAAACAATAGATTCCCACACTGAGACCAAACTAGTCTACTGGTATCCAAAACATCATGAAAGCTAAAGTAGCTATTCTGTACTGACTTCCTGGCTCAGATGGCTGACATACCATGAAAGTAATGTGATTTGAAGTACACCCAGTGCCAAAACTATTTAGATTAGAATACAAGACCACC
This sequence comes from Anarhynchus alexandrinus, assembly GCA_008711295.1. Taxonomy (NCBI): domain Eukaryota; kingdom Metazoa; phylum Chordata; class Aves; order Charadriiformes; family Charadriidae; genus Anarhynchus; species Anarhynchus alexandrinus. The sequence continues at coordinate 53,700 of VUYV01000308.1, read as the reverse complement.
ATCTTCACCACCTGGTCTGCTCCATTCCTGTTTCCTTCCACCCTATACTCCCTCCTGAACTGAGGCAGGGCTACTTGTACAAGTTCATTTTTCACAAGCAATGAAATGAACAAAAATAGGCCATGTTCCTCCCATCGGCTGCTCAGTGCTTTACAGGAAACAGTAGTCCTGTATCCTATTAACACTAATGAAAAATAGATCAATTTATTGACTTCTTAGCCAATTAAAGCTGGCTTTGTTTACCAACAGCTGGACTCAAGGAAAAAATCTGATACAAGTCCTTAGACAGAACTCCTTCTACAAAGAAAGTAAACAATGCAATTGAAATGCATTGTGTGGAAGTCATCTCTATTTTCCATTACTTCAGTTACTAATCTGGCATAGAGCTCCATCACATTCTTAGAAGTTTCATTTTGCTTCCTTTGACAACCATCTACATAGTCTATCCTGCATTCTGGGTCACTCTCCTCCAACACAACTGACTTCACTGTTGGTAAGTACCATACCAACAAAGCAATGACACATCACTGCTTTTCCCAGCAGCTCTAGATTCTTGGCTCTCTTCCATTTTTCTCAAGAGTCTAGCTGCCAAGGAGGACAGAAAAGTAGGAGAGAGTCTCCTACTCTCACTAAGTAGGAGGGAAAAAGCCACATTGTAATTTCCTTCCTATAGAAGAAAAGCAGAAGCCACAGATAGCCCAGTAAACTCTAGTATTGTCAGGAGCCAAAATCCCCTACTGAAGAGGGTCTTAAGTCTTCTTAAGACAGCTAACAAGTATCATATTACATAGACCACAAGTTCTGGATAGCAGTATTACTATTCAAACAACTTGATAGCTACCTTGCACAGATAAATCAGTAGAAGACATAACAGTAGCTCTTACATTTCCATTTGAGCCTGAAATGATGAATTGCAGTGAATTGCAGGTTATTCCACCAGAGCTTTTCACTGCCCATACCTATGACTTGCATCTTCATGGTGAAGGGTGACATTTATGCCTGTTTTCCTAGACAAGGATATATTTTTGCATAAACGGGAAAACTACAGGCCAGTACAGTCAACGCTCTACACCAGTGAACGCCGCATGCTAAAACTGTGTCCACATCATTCTTTCCTTAAAGAGAAGCTGACACGTCTGAATTTCACTACCGGTTAGGCAAGTCTGAACAAACTACAATTTTGTACTGAAGTTGGTATAAATTTTTCTAAGGTAGCATCAGCACATACTTACCAATAGTTGCTGCAAGTTCCGGGTCGAACGTGTCATCTGTGAACCGCAGCAGAAGGCTGATAGAAAGGGAAGTAAAATAAGAGTTACTATTATTGCAGCATATCCGTAGCTTGCCAGAAGCCTAAAAATTACAGGTCTGAAAGTAACAGCAAGATCACATAGCGAAATGAAAACACATCGCATTTTTCTGCAATTTCTCTCCTACAAAAAACAAAGAAGGGAACACGAAAATAATACAGTAGACACACCCTGCTAGAAGAGCCCAGGCCTCTTCTCTGCATCTATTACTACATATGTCTCTCTGAAAACAAAGTAACACAAGTTGTCAAATCAGTTGCCTAAGCAGTCACATGGTCTGCTTCTCAAAGCATTTTACTTCTATCTCACTCTATTTTTGTTCTCCCAGAATTCAGTACAAAAATAAGATTTTTTTTGTTTCATATTGCCTCACACAGTATTTCTGTGAGTTTGAGACGAAAATTCCAAGTCAGTTTTTCACCCCAGAAATAACTCCTCAAACTGGGAACGCAGTGAAATGGTAAGGACTACATCACAGAAGTTTAAGAGTAGAATTGGCTCATCGTTGTTTATGATTTTATACATAAGGACTTTCACACACATACTTCCCTCTATCCTGATGGACATGTTTGCTAGCAACGGAAGAACAGCTACAACTTAAGATTTACCAGTACATCACACTACAGTGGTTGGGTCCCTCGAAGAAGTGCCCATAATGCCACTGTACTTAATAAAAAATACTATGTAAATATTTTGGCAAGAGACAAAGATTCTCAGCATACAGTTATTTAAATCACCAGTCTTATGCATCTGTGGCAAGTGTATATTAACATGTGGCAGACAGCTGTTTGCTATGACTGACAGCTGCTATTCATTTCCAGGCTAGAGAAACAAAACAAAGCCCTATTTATTTTTTGGTCTTCCCACCCAACACATTTTTTTCTCCTCTCCTCTTTTTGCATGTGAATTTGGCAGCCAAGTCTTTTTTAGCATTTGGTCACAGTCCTACATTGACAGAAAAGTGACTACTGAAATCCCTTTACTTTAACAAGGCTGGGTGACAACTCTGAAGTTAACCACACACCAACATTTTTTTCCTCACTTCAAAACCCTCAAACAAAATGGTAGCTTTATTTACCAATTAAAATTAAAACAAAAATTGACAGCACATAGGTTTTTACTGGTACCTTCAGACGGTTGTGTCAGGATGTTATTTAAGAGCAGCAATTTTTAGTTACAACCAAAACTAGTTTCACTCAAAACAGACAAAATATGGAAATCTCATACTGCCATTACAATAAAAACCTCAGTTTACAAGTTTTGAGTGCTAAGTCCAGACTTCTACTTTCCCCACCTTTCTTTCATATGCAGATACCGTCTTCTACAAAATACAGCACACTCCCAGGGACCAGGTTTAAGACAGCATTTGGTTCAGAAGTCATGACTCCAACCACTTACTACACCATGCTAATGCAAGTTTAACATCTGAACTTTCTTACTGAATAGGCAAGCGACACAAATTCAGGAATAGTTCAATATTAAGTTCCTGTACCTGAACAACTGTAGTGTTATCGTTTCATAGGAATTTTATTTCCTCTACATAAAGTTTCTTTCAACAACTTTTCTCATGTGAACAAATAAGCATATAAGTAGGTATACAAAGACATTGTGCATACTATCTGGTTCAGGAAAAATTCTTCCATATGGCCACATATAAAAGAGATGACCTCAACTAAAAGAAATTTGCTCAGATCATGTCTGTCACCAGAGACGTACTGTACTAGTTTATCAATTCAGCAGCTAACTCAAAGGAGTGACTGACAATTTTTTTTTAGCAAGTAAGGTGGATGGTGGATTTATTTTTTTTTCTAATTAGCAACTCTCATGTTATTCATAGTCATGGTAGAAGACTCAGACTACTGCCATAAAAACATCAAATCTGACGTGACTTAGTGTGGTACACTCCCAGATGCCCTCCTGCATTTATATCCTTCTTCCTTTATTAAGATCTATGGCACTAAAAAAAGTTAAAGAAAAGAATACTAAAAAAAGGTACTTTAGACAAAAGCCATGAAAAGGGCAAGGGACTGGGGGAGGTGAGGAAATCAACCTCAAAGTACTTGAGAAAGAGTATAATTAGTCAGCAGAAGAATCAGTGGCTGAACTATTTCACCGCCTACCTCATATGCCCGTCTGCCCCCGACACCCAGCACCGGGTCACTTGTGACTCTACATGTACATATTATGGACCAAATTAAGCCCAAAGTGCTACGGAGATGTACAAGCACACCCATCTCCACACCACACAAGGCTGCACAGGACACAAGGAGGCCCAGATCCCCCCGGCCAGGCCGGCAGAGCTCTGCTCCGTCTCAGTTTCCAACTGGGTCAGGCAGACACCAGCCCTCCCCTCCCCGCCGCGGGGCCGGCGGCTGGGGGAGGGCCGTGGAAGAGGCAGACAGCCCCGAGTAGGGGCAGCCCCCCCCCCGCCCGCAGGAGGGCAGGACGAGAAGGAGCGAGGAAGCTCCCCCCGCGGGGCCTAGCCCTCCTCAGGGCAGGCCGCGCCCAGGCCGGGCGGCCGCCGAGGCAGAGGTGGGGTCGTCCAACGCGGCGCCGCGGGGGACTAGGCCGGGCCCGACCGGTGCCCCGCGTCGTGGCAGGAGAGGCTGGGGGAGGCGAGCGCCCCCTCACCTGGACTTGCCGACGCCGCTCTCGCCGATGATGAGGATCTTCAGGGTAGTCAGCACGTCCTCGTCCATCCCGTCAGCGTGCCCGGCCCGGCCCGGCCCGACCCCGACCGACGCTCCCTGCGCAGGCTGCGGCGGCACCGCCTGCGCCTGCGCGCCCCGCCGCCTCTTTTCACTCGCCCCCTGGCCGCCGGCCCCGCGCATGCGCCCCGGGCACCTCAGGTGTGCCAGCGGCGGGGGGAGCAGGCGGAAAACACCCCCGCCCCTGCGGGTGGCGCATGCGCGCAGCCGCCCGCTGTTTGTTTACGGCCGGGCCGCCCGTGCTGTCGGGGCGCGCCGGCGCGGAGGGGTCAGGCGAGAGGCCTGAAGTGGCGGCGCGGCCCTGCGCCGGCTCGGCTGCCTCTGGCATGAGCTCCGCTCCTGTCCGGCGTCCTCAGGGGGGAGGAGACTGCCCGTGGGTTTTCAGTTTCTGTTGGCGTCAGGAATAGGGAATAGGTGGGGAGAAGAAACCGGGTAGAATTGCGGAGGGGAGGGAGAGAGCTGGAGCCGCGGGTGGCGGGCCCGCGGCCTGTGCTGGGGCGGAGCAAGCGGCAGCCTCGCGGGGTGAAGGACAGAAAAATGGGCGCGTTGGATCACAAACCCCCGTGTGTCCAGCAGCGTAGGCCAGTTGATGCTATGTACTTTCCTGACAGCAGAATCCTCTCTGCTCCATTAAAATCCCTAAACGTTCTTTTAAAACCCATTCCAGTGAGAAAGCCTTTTCATAACCAATTCGGCCAACCTGCTATTATGGCTCGAAACTTACCTCAGACTGTGTGTAAACAAGTGCAACTCTAATTAAATTAAGCATATGCTTGATGTGGGTCTGAAATCGTCCTTGGCCTGTGCTATGGCCCTTGGGCCAATGGGGCAGCCTCTCTTCATCTCCAAAGGCTGACAAGGTAGTTCAGGTGAAGGGCCTGGGGCTCTTCTGTAGTCACATCAAATGAAAGCAATCCAGCTGTGACAGTGGTTTGCACTGGGCAGGTGTGCTTTTGAGACGGTGGTGGCTTGTGTCAGAACGCTGGCTGCAGAGGGCACAGTTCCCCGAGCAGAGTCCTGACTTCGCTGGGCAGTTGCCTTCAGCTGAGTTACGGTGTCAACACGGTAACTGTTCTTTTGCGTTTGTGTGGTAAACCTCTCTGGTGGCTTGCTCCTTCTGCTTTCAGGATCTGCTCTCCTGCATCTTTTACCTCAGAAAACTAACTCCTAGGATGAGTACAATAACAATAATAATCTGTTAAATTATGGAGGTATATTCTATAATTAAACGTGCAAATGGCTGGCTGTGTTTATACTAGGACTGTGCCTGTTTATTAGTAATAATCTGAGATTTGTTGAAGGTGTGACTCAGTTTTCGTGGTCTGGATTGTGTTTTGCAGAAAGCAGTATGTCTATACTCTGCAGATTTTGTTGAAGTGTATAGGAGCTGTGGGGTCTTAGCATGGAATGGGATGAGAATTTGAATTTGGAAGGTGGACCCAAACAGCACAGTATTCTACTAAGGATACTGAATCCCTTGAAGTCAGAGAGTATTTGTATTCTGGGATTTTATTTTTTCTGTTGTAGCCATAGAATCAAACTATTCAATATGGATATTAGTCCTGATTCAGATTATAATTCTGTACCTCACTCAGAATGAAGGGTTGGCAAGGATGGCATGCAGATCCTTGACCTTAATGATGAGAAGATGCAAGAAAGGTGGCAAAACCTGCTCTAAATGAACAGTCCCATAGCTCGTGCTTATGGATGTGGTGCTTTAGGCCTTCCTGAGCATGCCCTTTGAGAACAGGTGTTTCTCCATGTTGTCATCCTCCAGGTGGACCTATGTAGTCCTCTCGCTCTAAGATTGGATCTGGCTGCTGCAGTCATCCTGTTTGCTGCCTGTGTATCTATTTTAACTCTGGAAAGTCAGGCCGTATGGTGCGTTTTTCTTCCCTTTTACAGGAGCCAGTGGTAGTGGATAATTAAAGTAGCTCAGACCTATCTCCTTCAAAATAAGAGTATTATTTAATCACTGAAATATGTACAATAATCAGGACAAAATATGTACTTGTTTTCCTATCAAGCTTTTGTAGGGTTTCTTCAGTGAAGCCATCTCTGAGTTGGGAGGGACATCTATCTAGCCTGCTGTAATTTATGGGAGTCTGACTGTTTCTTGTGTGCTTTTCACTACCTATCAAGACTCCTTGGTTACTCATGACAACTTACCCAATACCTTTCTTTAATAAGGCTGGAGGGTTTTTTGGTTTTCTTTTTATCATTTACTATCCCATTTGATCCCGACCTCAAATGAGGGAAGATCAAGCTGGAACAGCTTGGTTAGACCTCCCTGATAATTAGTCTTCCTAGAAGAACACTGGAGATCTTTTGACTGCATTTTTTTATGCTATTCTGTTTCCTCTTGATTTCTTTCTAGTGATCTCTCTGAATTTCTGTCAGAATAGCATGCCTTTACCGTCTTGCACGAGGGCTGCCTGGTTCCTGGCCTGATACAGGGCTCAGAGAAGTAGAAAAAATGTCAGCTCCATCTCAGCTAGCGCAAATGCACGTGATCAGTGTTCCTCAGGTTTTGATTACTTCAGGGATGTGACAAAAAAAGGGAAAACATCTTAACAATAGCTCCTGTAACCATATTTTCAGCATCAAAATTCCCTCTCCACTGTCTTACAGACTTGACTATATCCTTAACCATGAAAACGGGTCATTGGGACTGAGTAACTGTGATTACCTTTCTCAAAAGATGAGGAATTATTTACAGTCCTTCCCTTAGGGCTGGGATTTCTAATGAAAGGGCCATTGCACCTCATGTGTCCTCAGGGGACCCTAGACCAGTTGCATAGCACAGTGCCCTTAGGCAGCCACTGAAAGTGAGTAAAGGCTAGAAGGACCTCCATCCAGTTTGTTCCTGCTGAACTAGCTGCAGTGTAACCTCAGCAACAGAGATGAACATGTCAGTAATGAGTCAGTAACAGCCTGGAATAAACAACAAAGGGCTCCCTCAGTCTCATTCTGTGTCTGAAAGACACCTGGAAGCCTTTGGTAAGTTCACTTGAACCACCTGCCTTAGTTTCCACAGCTTAAACATGGGGATAATGGTATTTGCTATAGAAGACTGTAGTAACAGCAAGGGCTGATATGCCAAGGGAGGTAAGGGTTTGTGTTTTCCCTGCCAGCGCTGCCTAGTTTAGCATGAGCTGTGAAATTCGTGATGAGAGAGTGGCTACATAACTGCACGGCTATCCTCTCTCTCCCCCTTCACCAGGGCCATCACAAGTAAAACCAGGTCTTGAAATGTATAGGTTCTGTTTAGGTTGTTTAAGTACACAAAAGTCTCAGGAGGATGCACGTCTCCAGGTGTCAAAGTCCTTAATTCATTGGTACTTTCGAAGATTTTCTCAGTTATACCAATGTCGTGGTTTAGGCCAAATTGGCTACTGGGGACCTAGGGGACCCCAGATAGGACTGANCATTGGTCTTATCACTCTGAGAAAGTGAACATTCTGCACAATATGCTGTTAATTTCAGTAGTTAGAAGAGGCCCAGCTAAGAAGCGAAGTTACTGAACAAAATTGGTTCAGTTTTACCTCAAACCAGGACAACCAACTACGCGCAATGTCCGGCAGAAGCTGAGAAGCTCAGCCACTTCAGAGGGAGGTTTACAGCAATCTGCAGATCTCCTGTTGCAAGGACTAATCCTGCTGTCCCATTTCCAGTTTGGGAGGTTGACCCATATGTTGTCGTGGCAGTGAGTAAGGAGTTATGATTCACAGTGAAACAAGCATGATTGCTGAGCTCACCGGTCCCTCCTAGCAGAAATTACACACATACACAAGCTCATTCTTTTTTTCTTCTTCATGCAGTAATTTGCAAAGTTTGTAAAAGTGACTGTCAGCATGCGGGTCAGATTCAGGGAGGTTCCTTTTCTGTGTGACATCCTTAAGCGCAGTCATCACATCTGTATGATTTCACATTCAGCAAATAATAGCAAGGAGTGAAAGTGTTGCAGCAGTCCCAGAACTCTGGGCAGGATTTCTCTGGAGATCACACTGCAATGTAAATGATCCTGCTGTGGCTGGCCACTCCTTTTCTAAAGAATGCCTATTTTTATGAAGCAACTACATAATAATGTTTCTCTCTCCCCCCGGCCTCCAACAGCAGCCAGAGCTGGGCACTCCCATCTGTTGATCATGCCAGTGCCTGCTCGGTTTCTGTGAACAGTAACGGGGATTTAAGACTATAAGCACATTAGCTCTGGGCAATTAAAAATGCACTGCTTATAGTCAACACAGTTTAAAAAAGTGGATTACACACAGTGTTGGGGTTGTAACAGACAGGCGTCACCTATTTAGGGAAGAACAACAAGAAAAATAGTGTTTCAACCACTCAAAAAACTATGGTTGAATATGAGAGTGATACACCAGTATTTTTTCAGAGAAAACAACCATGTATTTTGAAGATCATTAACTGCATCTTGCATAGTGATCATGAATAGATTCCTGATTCCATGCTAGAATACTTTGCTTGCTGAAGATAATATGAAAAACTTAGTTGCATGTTTTGAAATGTTATCTTGCTAGATACAAGATGTAACACTCAAGAGACACCACATCTTACTTCTCTGCCGGAAAATGGTTAGCCACCTCCTGCTTACATTGAATTTTGTTCAGATAAATGGATTAATCATTTAATCCCAGCTAATGCAAGTAGTAGTCTTAAAAATGACATCTTATCTTTCTGCATCATGTCACGAACATTTAAACCAAGGACAGCTTTTAAGACTGGGTGACCTAAATTTTTTTTAAAGGTCTCTAAAACAACTATTGAAATATTAAAATAATAATGATACAGAAGTAGATTCCTGTTTAGGATTGTCAGAGTCCTTACATAACATTAATTACATTTTAAATAAGAAGAAAACAGCTTTGATATTTGAAGTACATCTATCATCTACTGCACATCAACAATGAAAAGGGTGAGACAACAGTTTTCAAAGGGTGGAATAAGAACAACAAAGTTTAGATGTTAGAGTTTTCCCACAGTTGCACTTCATGTGCACTTCATGAACATACTGAACAGTGGGTTCTTTTTTTATGGCAAGTATATTTGTATCCAGTGCAACACAATATATATTTACCACTGAGATCAGAAGAGAGAAAAAAAATCAAAGAATATTTGACAGGCCATGTTGATGCGAAGTGTTTCCTCTGGGTCTTAATGAAATAAAAAGTCGTAATACATTTCCAAAGCTTACTATTTCAACATTGGTTCCTCAGCTTTTCAAAGGCCACGTTAGGATTTGCTTTGGACTTCCTATGTCGGTGCGAGAGGTAAAGATGCTTTTTATGAATACAGTAAACTTGCTAAAGGAGCCACAGTAGGCCTGCATCTGTGTGCAGTACCTTTCGGCTTTAGCAAAGTCTGTATTTCTTACAACCAAAACAAGTCAGGTTCCTTCTTCAGAAAGCAGCTGCTCCAAAAGAATTCTTCCCATTTTCAAAGAGGGTACCTTTTAAATGACCATTTCAAGGGAAGAAAATAAGGAATTGAGTGACTTTGCATTTAATAAAGAACATACTCTTTTCTCCTTCTCCAGTTGCTTTCAGTACTTATGGTTAATGGTAAGGTGGGGAGGGAAGGGATAACCCCCTCCCTGCTGTGTGACCATCTTAGCAGTAATCCCCCTGAAGGGATAACATACCTCATCTAGTCTTAGGTCGCATGTGCCTGCAGGATTAGCTGTTAGAACTGGACGGAGTGGATTAAGTAACTGCTGTCATCAGTATCTCGCCCTTGCACAACATTGTGTGAAGCAATCCTGACAAATCAGAGGATCTAGTGGGCAAAGGACGGAGACACAGTATCAAGGCAGGGATTGCCAAGTAAGCCAAACAACAGTCTGTATTCAAACTATAACAGTAATTGGAAGAAATGCACGCAGAAATGTAAATTCAAATGCGGGCAAATCAAGGCCTACTATGGCAACCAGTTTTATCAGGTCAGAACAAAGTCTATCTGTCGGTGAGTAGTAACGGTGAGTAGCTTTGCCTAGGCAACAGCATACGAAGAGGACAAGCATGTAATGATACTTGCCCAGAATGTTGCTGCAGACTTCAGCAGTTTGTGACCCAGGACTTTTTGAGGCCATAGTGATGGTGTCTTCATATATAATAGCTGAATTTCTCTTAAATAATAGCAGTATTTCTCTTATCATGGAATCATAGACTAGTTTGGATTGAAAGGGACCTTTAAAGGTCATCTAGTCCAACACCCCCCTGCAATGAGCAGGGACATCTTCAACTAAATCAGGTTGCTCAGAGCCCCGTCCAACACGACCTTGAACGTTTCCAGGGATGGGGCATCTACCACTTCTCTGGGTAACCTCTTCTAGTGTTTCACCACCCTCATTGTAAAAAATTTCTTTCTTAAATCTAATCTAAATCTTCCTTCTTTTAGTTCAAAACCATTACCCCTTGTCCTATCGCTACAGGCCCTACTAAAAAGTCTGTTTCCAGACTTCTCTTCATAGAAGAGAATTTCTCATCCATATATTTTGAACCCAAATTAGCATAATGAGCCTCCTGCCTCAAAGACTTGTACGGGTTAGCTACATATACGTCTTTATTTTTGTTTTATACTTTCTACCTGCTGCCTTCATTTGATTTACCTTCTCAAGATTAGGTGCAACCACGAGCAACTGTCTATTTGCTTACTCTACGCCACACATGATTTTGTACATCTCTATCATGTCCTCCCATAGTTTTGTTCGTTTCAGCCAGAGGAATCATGATCTATTTAATCATTCCTCATATGGAAGCCATTACAATTTTATCCTGTTTTTGCTTTGCTGTACAGTTGGCTTTCCTGCTGTATCCTTTTTCAGATGAGATGACTAGAACTAGATAAAATACACAAAAAATTAGTGCCCATAGGGCTGAGAATGGGATAATTTCTGTTTTATTCTATGAGTGTTTTCTAATATTTTCTAACAGTCTATTTGTTTTATTGGTCATCAGTTAGTCCTGAGCTGATGTTTTCATAGACCTCTGTATTATATTTTTTCTACTTCCTTCCTTTGGCTACTTATTCCTGTCCTTTTACTCCTCCATTTTAACCAGTATTTATCTGTGTGAAATCCCGCCCTATTTCATTCTGGAGTAGTAACAGCCAGATCAGAGCTCTTAATTACAAATGCACTTTTAGGATATTTTTTAAACAGAATCACAGGATGGAAGGACAGAATTTCTTGCATTTTCATTTGTGCCCATTGTCACTTGTCCTGGGCACTGCTGAGAAGAGTCTGGCTCCATCTTCTTTGCTTACTCCCATCAGGTATTGATACACATTGGTAAGATCCACCCTGAGCTTTCTCTTCTCCAGGCTAAGCAATCCCAGCTCTCCCAGTTTCTCTTCATGTGACAGTTTCTCCCAGGATGAATTACTTTTCACTTACATATGCTTAATTTTGTCTTGCCATTTTGTCTCCCAGTGTCTCAGTAGTACAAGATCCTTGCAACTCTTCTCCAGTCCTCATCTTCACTCTCCTGAATGATTCTGCAGCAGTAGAATCAAACTCTGTCACCTTCTGTTATTCTCCTCATTCAGAAAGGTACATGGTACATCACAGGCCTCAGCCCACATCTTCCTTCTCAGATGCAACTTGTGAATCTCTACCCCCTTTAACTCCTGTCCTTCACTTTCTATCTTTTAACCAGTTACTTGTCCATGTGAGGATCTTCTCTCTTTTTCCATGGCAGCTTAGTTTCTTTATGATCTTTGATGAAGGCTCTTGCTGAACATCTATGGAATGCAAAATAGAATGCATCAACTGGATGTGGCATTGGCTTCTCAAAGAACTCTGATGTGTTTGTATGGAATTAATTAACTTTACAGAAGCCATTATTGTAGCATGAACATGGCAAAGGGAGGCAGTAGAAATGAGGCTCCAACTTTCTGAAGTATGATAGAAACAATGACATTGGAAGGGACCTTTGGAGATCTTTGGTCTAACTCCCCTGTTCAAGTAGGGTCAGCTAGAACAGGTTGCCCAGGACCATGTCCAGACAGTTTTCAAATATCTTCAATGATGGAGACTCCACAACCTCTCAGGGCAACATATTCTGGTGTTTGACAACCCTCACAGTAAAAGAAGTATTCAAATGGAACAATGTTTAATGTGTTTTGATTTGTGCCCATTGCCTCTTGTCCCGTCACTAGGCATCATGGAGAAGCTGTTGGTCTTCTTTGCCATGAGGGATGCCTTCTTAATTCTAAAGTCTCCTGTATCTTGCTGTTTATCCATGTTGGCCTTTTGGATCTTTCAAAAGCTGCTACTGACAGGTGGTTTACAGTTACACTGAGCTTCAAGTATGGTGTCTTTAAAGAGTCTGCATTTTGCCTACACTTTGCCCTTTAGTTTACCCTTTTGTCTTCTTTTAAGTGTTCTCCATCTTTTTATTTATTTTTTTTTTTAGGTACAGGATTGTCTTCCTGTCCTGGTTTGAGGTAAAACAGAACCAANTCTCTTTTTCCTCCTCTGCCCCTCTCTCTGAGGAGGGGTAGAGGGGAGCATCTGTCGGTCCTATCTGGGGTCCCCTAGGTCCCCAGTAGCCAATTTGGCCTAAACCACGACACTTCCTTTTGTCATTTCTGCAAGGTTGTTGAATACAATTGTTACAGTAAGGCTTTTTCATAGTTACATTTTGAACCAGGCTGTTCCTGTCATTCAGAACAGTATCAAGAGTTGTTCTCCCTCTTGTGCTGAGTTACCTGTTTAGTGGAGAAGTTATTTTTGAAATCCAAACCTTCATTCCTAGCACTATGTCTAGACATGATATTTTATGTAACTTACCTTGGAGGTAACTGAAGTTTTCATTATTACTTGAGTTTCCCGTCCTCTCAGCCTCTCTGAGAGACTCACCATGGCTGAGAGGCTCGTCACGTCATTGTCCCTGTGATCACCTTGGTCAGGCAGTCCATTGCACACTCCCAATCCTACACTGTTGTTGTTTGCATGATAAGTAATCAGTTTACAGTCAGGAAAACCTTAATACTACTAATAATAATAACCATGTGGCTCAAAGGTTGACCCAACACACAAGCCAGCTGATAAGATAGGAACGTAGAAACGTATGAGAGAAGCCATATAGCAGTTCCTTTATGGTAGCGTGAATGCGGCAAAGGGAGGCAGTGGAAATGGGCATTGGCCCAGGATGGGCTATCTATCTCTGGCAATCCCTCCAGCAGATAAGTAGTACCTTCAAAGTTTGGACATCACTGTGAATGCATGGACATTAAAAAGAAATACAGTGCAAAGAATGCGACGTCTTCCTCTCCTTCAAGAGCACAGCTTATTTTATCCACCGACACACTCGGCAAAGGACCCTTGTTTCTGTGTCCAACAGAGGACTTGTGCCAGGGTTAGTGTAACTGTGCTGTCTTTATTCAACTTTCTCTTAAGCACGTTCCTCACTAGGTGGCCATGGCAGCGTAACAACAAATATTGTGCATCATTAGATCTTCCCTTATAAAAACTGCAGCACATCAGGGTTTTGGAAGGATTTGCATTAGTGTGGTTGAGTAACTCTTTTGCACTTTCATCACATTTCTCTTGCACTTAGAATACGCTATTCTTACGAAACTTTCTGTTGAGGCATGCTGATAATCTGTTGCAACTCCCTTTTTAGAAGAGGTATAGGTAGTCAGTATTTCTTGCTATCAAGTCTATCATAAAATATTATAATGATTTTACAATATATTTGTATAATCCCTTTCTCCTGTAGGAGAAACTTTGTAGGAGGCTCCTTAACAGCTACTTAACTTCAGTTTAACAACTGAAGCACAGCTCCTTGAGGTAGAAGCCAGAAACCGTGTAACACTTCAACCTTGAAGACCAATTTAGAAGAGAAAGCAAGGAAAAATACAATCTCCATTTGAAACTGAAGCCAAAATGTAGATGGACACAGTCAAAATTTAATGATGCTAATAGTACCCTTATACTGTTGCAAAAATTGCAATAGGAATCTATAGCTCATGTTCATAATCTTTTTCCTTACTTCTCATTTGATACGAAACAGTGCCAGTAAATGAGCAAGCCTCCTTAATACCAAGCTGAGGTACTGATTTCCTACTATTTCTATATTTCCACTGCACAAATGCCTGGAGACCTTCATTAGAACAGGGTCCAACTGTATTCATTTCTGCAAAATCACAGGGCTTCCGAAATTGTTGAAAGAGAAAACTAACCCTACTTATTCAGGCAAAAATTTTCCCCACAACATATTGAGTTTTTCTTGGTGGTATCTGTCTCCAAATGGTGACCAGACTCTATGTCCTGGATGGCAACATTAAGTACAATCTGCTGTCATCTCCTCATAACAACATGTAAGCCAAAACACTTGCAAACAAACCAAAATATTTTCTTTTGGATCAGGAGTTTGAATTAGATGACTGAATTTTCCTGGCATGAGAGGATTATTCCTTGTCTTTCACCTAATCCTCCTCTGTTATACAATATATACAGTTACACATAGTTTTTTGTTTCCCATGGGTTTGAACAGATTACTTTTCCACTGGGTTTCCTGCATCACTCTAATACTTCCCCTTGATTCTCTGGTTTCGTCTGCTCAACTCTGTGTTTATAGTGCGTCCGGTAACCTGACTGAAGTTACAGTTTTTAGATCTGTCGTTTAGTCTTTGGATATACTACTAGAGTCCCCAAGGTCTTGTATTCAACCTGTAAGATCTTTTGTTCCATCGTCCGCCATCCATTGTGTCAAAGTAGTTTTTCCCACAAGCGTTTCAATTATAAATTGATATTTAGTATTTGCTAAGGAATTTAAAGCCTTTGGTTTCCATTTGTCACTTGAGCTTTCCCCCTCAGGTCCTAGAAGCACGCTGAGCTTTGGAAGCAGTTTTGCAGATCTCCTTATATATATTTGATCCTTTCATCTTATGTATCGTTTGCATTCACAGTTGTTTTAACAAGATAATACAGGTTTAAATCATCTCCATTACAATTTGAGCTGATGAGGCACAGTATGTTCACTCCTCTAAGTGGCAGGAGATTTTGAAGTCCTGCAATATGAGTAATTTCCTATTTTCTGTGACCTTTTAGTAATCTGTGCAACTTCTTCAAACAAAATATTTTTTTTAAGGCGCAGTACCTGTGTCTCTGTCTTGACTAACATTTGACAATGCGTGAATACCTATTGCTATTGAATTTCAGCAAGCGTGTTACTTGGTTTTTCCATGGGCAGTCAGGGGTTCTGGGCTTTTCATGAGCTTTTGAGTTTGTTTGGCTGTTGGTTTTTTTTCATACTTTCAGTTCCATAGTGTTATTCAACTATTAATAGACAATACAGTGGTGCATTTTCATCTTTGTTACTGAATATAAAGAGTTACTATCACTTCACATTTTGGCATTTTTTCAGCTCCTCTTAAGATCAGTGAAATTAATCTCTTCTTGACTGAAATGTCAGCACAGCAAAGTTCATATAAAGTTTTTTACTGGCAGATAATTTCTGAAGTTTACAGTCTGTTTCAATACATTTACATGCAACTTTAGTTTGTGAAATTAGAGAAATTCTTCACATGGTATTAAGAAATTATTAGATTTTTCCATAGGGAAAAAATGCTTGATGCTAAATTGTCTTCCAGGAACCTAGCAACTTTTTCTAGAACTATTTAAACGTGAGCTTTTTTATTTTGAATCTGGATATGCTGTGTCTAAATGCACACACTGAGCACCAGAGGATGTAAACTGTCAGCAGTCCAGTACCAGACCTCTTGCTTTCATTCACTACCCACTTATACAGAGTTTGGTTCTGCTCTTGGGGAACTACTAATAAATCTCAGTGTGATTTCTGTATAAGCAGAACTAAGTCATAATGGTTTCCTCTCATATATCATGCATCCTGTTTCCTTCGGAATCCGCAGCAATTTCTTGCACATAATTCCTGTTTTTCAGTCTTCTGTTGGCTTTGTCTCTTTCCTTTTAATTTTTAATTTGGTCTCAACTGTGGTTTCTTGGTGCATCACCTTATGTTGCTTAGTGTTTTAAGACTCTGTCAACAAGCAATTGCAAGCATATATTTTCAGTAAGTTTTTGTTCATTTAATGTGATTCAGTGTGTTGTGTCAAATGGAGAATATGCAATGCTATACACAGGGAAGTATTTTTACATAATGTTTTGCTATTGAGGATGTGCTCATGGACTTGTATAGGCAGAAATGGCCTGCAGTTTGTCTTTATTTTCAAAAATAGCTGGACACTAATTTATTAATGATAACCAACCGTCACATCTCAAGCTATTTGAGATACTCTGGTATTTCTCTGTACTTCTCTAGGAAGGATGATGTCATTTATCAGAAAATGTTGGCTTCTTAGTACAAAGGAACATGAATGTAAGAAAGCATTAGAGTAGAGGTAATCTCAGGGAAGTCTTGGCAGATCTCACCTAACTGGAGGGATCTTGGAAATGGTGAGAGCTGCGGCCTGAAGTCAGGATACAAGGGTGACAGTGGAGAACAATTTGTAAAGGGGAGATAATACCAAGAAGGCTAGTCAGGAAACCAGAGGAGGCTTTTCAACCAGATGGAAGGGTCTGAACAGATTGGAAACTCCCCCTGCCTTGAAATCTAAGCAACAATCTAATTTCTACCCAAATAAGCAAGCTCAGGTTCTATAATAGTATATTTTCTTAAATACATGTGCAAGTCAACAGCTCTTAAAATTTCTTAGAACCTCTTATTATTTTACCCTTTCTGTTTAAAAAAAATAATCTTTCCCTGAGCATGGCTACAGGATGTTTCATGAGATATGACTTCCCATAGAAACTACAGCAATACCACTCTAGCTGAGTGCACCCAGGGAAGGCCCTGTTACATAGCAGCTCGATCACACCATGGGGATTTGGTGTCCAGGGTTCGATTTTGAGACAGTTGGCTGGATGACCTATAAAAATTACATTATGTATTTATGTTATTATATTACCCTCCTTTCTTCATCTGTAGAGCATTTCTAGTGATGGAAAGCATCATGAAAGAGATAGACATTGCTGTAGAGCCATACTGTGAGGAAGAAATAGTGTGAAACTTTAGCTCTGTATGCTGGATTGTGTCTTACAAATGCTACAAAAGCAAAGAAAGTTGATATTAGAAAACTTCCTTTTAACCTTTAGACACCATAAGGGCACATTGGCAGATGTCTACTAGCCGACATGTGAAAGGCACTTCCCATATTACAGACATAAGTAATACTGGCTACTTCTTCATAGCTTCCTTTTATTCTAAAGTTGCATTGTCTGCTAAGATCATATTCTAGTCAAACTCAATCAGATCTTACCTCTTCCTCAATACAGGCTGACGGCATGGCCCTGCTGTGTTGCCTGTGACATCTGAGGAACAACAAAACGAGATTGTACATCATCTCTATGCTTTGGGAGCAGACAGTGCAGGGGCATGCTCTGCCAGATGTTATTGCTACTAGGGAGAACAGGGCAGCCCAGATCTGCCAGCTGTTCCCTCACTAACTCCATGGAATTGCAGTAGATTAGCTGCACGAATTAATGTAGCCCTGAGACTGTACTAGCAACATAGAAAAGGTTCCATTTTTCCCCACAGCGCCCACGGAAAGGCCCTTCCACCAGTATGAGTAATCAGGCTTAGTGCAGGTTCCAGGATTTACCCTTTCAAGAAATAAAATCAGAGGGGTTTTTCTTCCTTGCATAAAAATGTGCTAAATTAAGATGTGTGGCTGTTAGTAGAAATATCGTATCAATTCAACTAGTATAAACAAAATGAGCTTCATCCTGCTGTGTAATTCAGATATTCATATGTATCATGAAAGGAGCAGGTAGGCTCTGCCTAGATGTTACAGGGAACTACAGGCTTTAAAGGGCTATAGACTCTTAAGCAAAAACTAAAGCATGGTTTAATTATTAACTTATACGAGACTGAATAGGTCCAGGGCAAAAGTTGAGATTATAACCATCTATATTTTAGGAATCATGTCATGTTATTATTCTCTCACCTCTCAAAATGAAGGCCTCCTTCCTAATCCATTATTCCTCAGCAGCACTTTATCAGGAGAAAAATATACTTGCCAATACAAAAAATGAGTTACACTATTCAAGTGCTACGACGTGAAGAAAAGAGCTTGTGCAGCTCCTAAAATCTTGTTTTGACTAAAGCTAAGGCAGGGGCGGGGGGGAGCTTTATTAGCTGCCCAAAGAGTCTTAATATATCCTCCACAGCACAGGCACTCGGGGAGCACTCCACAGGCTGCAGAAGCCTCCCTGAGACCATACTGCTGCCAAAAGCAGGGACTTTATTCCCACTCTCAGCTACATACTCCCACTGCTGCCTGATCATGGGCAGTTGGAAAGCTGCAATTCCTGGTTGAAAACAAACCTTGCAGAAGGGTGGTTTCTGTCAGATCAGCAAGTCGGTCTCACTCCCCCATGGCTGCACTATATGGGCAGAGCTGGCGCAGGTGAAGTGGCAGGAGCATATAACCAAAGGGGATGAGGGGGTCACCCACTCTCAGTGGCAGCACAGCCTTAGGTCTGCTTGAGCCATTCCTGCAGTCCTCACTCAGTAGGAATTTAGACCATCGCAGGTTATGCAGACAACACGAAATTGGTAAGCTTTATGTCAATAGGAAAATACCTTTATTTCCACAGCAGTCTACTATTAAGTAACTTGCACTTCTCCCTCTTAATTATGTAAATGAAGCAGAAGAAAAGATTTTTTATCTCTACCAATATTCTTCCATTTTTAGTTCAGCTTTATTTCTGGGAAAATTTGTGCAAATATTTATAAGAGCAATTACTTACCACCAAGATCTATCTTGATTCGTAAATGGAATCTGTAAGTCAGAATCTCTGTCTTGTGACAGAGTGTAGCCATCTGCTTGGAGTAATACTATTTTAGATTCTGCAGACAAGTGATAAAACCAGCCTCTTTTAATGGGAGAGATTAATTCAACCACGCAAAGGTAATTTCAGCCTAGGAATTCCACCCACCAAAACTATGGAAACAGGATACAAAATTGCAAACGTTACATCATCAAAATTATATCGCCTAATAATACTCCTGTGTACATGAAACAGGAATCAGCAGCTTTGGGCAGTGGATGACATCTTCTCTAGACATCACATACACTACTGGGCTCGTTGCAGTGTCCTGGGAGTTCATAGCAAGCAGGTCATATATCCACAGATGATAAAATCTTCCTTTGTTTTTAAATTACTTCAGGAGTATATACAACTCCAATCTTGTTGTCTAGTTTAATTTTTCTTGAGGGGTGATGTGGAGACTGATACAATCCAATTTTGTTTAAGGAAAGAAAGAAAAAGTTCTTACAAAAATTGTTCAAACTGATAAAATCTGATGACTTGCTAAGAACACGTATACTTCTCACCACTGTGTACTACATCATTAACTATTGTTTTACTAGATGTCAGAAGAATTTCACATTGACTATTTCATGTTTAACAGGCATCCAGAATTCAAAAACTCTGAACTAATAAGCCTCCATAAAGGATCCCAGATTATCTTCTGCTACAGCAGAACTCAAAAAGTATTTAAAGTATAGACTTTGCTTGAACTTTTTGAACTCTCAAGGGATAAAATGAGAAATGAATAGCAAGTAAAAGTTGTCATCTTCTGGTAGTGTGATGTTTTATTTAGTGTTCCTACAGCTTTTGGATTTTGCATTTTCTTTCCAAAGCTGATTCAACATGCGTATTGATCGTGCCACAGAATACATCTTTGATCAGCCTGGATATATTAATCATGTCTGTCTGAATAATGACAGAAAAGTACATTTACTGAGATGAGACATAGGTCTGTATATAAATTCTATAAGAATTCTTCTAAGTAAGCAATCAAGGGCTGGATGGACCTTTTTCCATACTTCCTTTAGTTTCATTGTAGATGAAATCCAATACAAAATATTTCAGTAAAAATATATGGGCTTTTCCTCCTAACTCTGTGAAGTCTATGCTACTTCCTTTTTTTCAAAAGTATCATAATGTAGCTTTTTCTGCCCTATCTTTTAAAAGTCTGAGTGCTTAGTCCTAGCTCAGTAAACCTTTCACTGGATAAACAGTATCATCCGTACTTGTTTTTTTTCTCTGCCCTGTACCTTTGCATGTCTGAAATCCAGCTGCTTGGCACATCACCTTCCATCACAGCAAGCAGTATGTATACATGTGTTGGTGAAGAAACCTGACCATGTACTCTCTGTGTACTCAGCATTCAGTCTAGTGAAAAACAGAACATGATAGGTTCATAAATTGTTTCCTGTGATCTAAACTGATCTGTCTAAAGTCTGCTCTTTGCGATTGTTTTATAATTGCTGTCTGGAAGCTTCTTTCCTGTTTGCTTCCTCCTCAGCCCTGGCACGAGCCCATGAGCCTCATCTCCTGACAAGTGTCCTCGCAGCAGAAAAACATTGAAGAGCCTTTCACCTTTTGCTCTCAACTTCATGCTGAGCACAGAAGGTTGGAGGAGGCTGCTGAGGGGGAATAGGAGCCCTTTCTTCTCCCCAGTTGTGTCCTGTCCCTGCAGTGCTCCCACTGGCTGGCATCCGGGAAAAATCAATGGCTCTGCTGTGCATCATGACACACTGGTGCAAATGTTGAGATGCAGCTATGTGAGTCTAATCCTGTGTAATTTAGCCCATCGTCTGTCACTTTTGTGTGCAAATCAAGCTACACTCGCAGACTCGGCGTGCTCATAGTGTAAGTATAGATAAGCTCTGTACTCAGCTGCCTGGTTTCACACTGGCAGAAACCTAGTCATTTTAGTGAAGCTAAAGAGTTACTAAGGAGCAGTTAAAGAGGCTACTGGGGCAGCCACAGGGCCTGTCTGCTCATGTGTGGAGGTTACAGTTATCTGCACTGCACTGGATCTTACCAGACAACCCGTAATACCTGAGTCCAGATGGCTAATTGTGCCCTACTGCAATCTCAGCCTGTATTTCCACAGATCAAAATTTGTCTCGAAATTAAGCATTCTACCCCATGGGCAAAAATTCCGAAAGTTCTTTATGCATGTGCTTGGGCATTTCCCTTATGGAAATTCGTAATGCATTATGAAATTACTAGCGGAAACCATCCAGAATCAACAGGAATGGCAGGTGAAACTCACTATTTCCCTTGTTTTGCTGCTCTTTTATGATCTCTCCTTACTTTCATGATTAGTACTGTTATTGATCTCTTACTGGCTAGCGTGGAAAAACACTATTGGAGCTGGCAGTTTCTAGTGATATATGTGACAGTCTGCCAAAAGCTTTGCAATAGAGCAAACCTACCAGGTTTGGGATTTGTAGTGGTTTTTTCAGTGGTACTAGCCCATACCCCATCAATGGTGATAACAGTAGGAAAACAGTAACAATAATACTAGGAAAGAGCACATTCACTAGACACTAGTATGGGAATCATTTTTAGGTCGCTTGCCTTTTCTGCCATCTTGCTTTTGAGGTCCTCAGCTGGTAGCAAAGGGCTCTGCTGCCAACCTGGTAGCAGAAGTATTGCTGCCTGCAGAGCTCCCTAATGACAGTGAAGCCGTGGAGCTCAGCAGCAGTGGGTGCAGAGCTCACCTCTGCAGCACCCACTGGGTGGGCCCCCCTCACCGCTCAGATAAACCTGGTTACCAGCTGAAACTTTGCCAGGTTCTTCTTCCTACAGTAAGGAGCTAACCAACTTGAGGCGTGTGCACTGATTTTCACCCCAGGTTTTCTTTCCTGCCATCCTTCTGTAACTCAGAAAGTCAAATGCCAAGGCATAAGCCCTTTTGTAGGATTGGAAGTACGAAGGTCTGTTCCCAGAAGTCTCTGTTCTGCAAACTCTGTAATCTGGGTGCGAAGGAGCTGCTCACAGCACCTACACTCTGTGAATGAATGCAGGAAGGTGCTGTCAGAGCATGTTTTCAGGCAAGGCTGTTGGTCTCCTCATGATTCCCAGGACCTAACTCAGTATCTCCTATTTCTTTCCTGCATTCACTTGGGCCAGGGAGAAAGTCTTTGCTGGGTCAGCTGTGAGATCAGGATGAGGTTTTTACACTCAGTTCCCTGTCCTTCTCTGTTGAGAAGCAGGACACTAGTCCAACTGTTAAACAAGCAAGCTGAAATTATGTCTCATTATCACAATCCTCAATATATTTTCAGTATACGGTAATATTATTGAAGTTGGTGTACTGAAGAGAAGAGGAATATATGTGCCATTTTGTGGCATCCAATGCTAACTGAGAGAGAGAGACACATGGCTAGATGATTGAGAACTTTTGCTTTCTTAGAGCGGCAGTGTCTTAAACAGCTCCTTCCCCCACAACCACTCCTGATCCACCTCCCCAGCTACATTTTGGTGGTAAGAGTTTGTTATGGCTGACAGTTGACAGAAAAAAAGGAGAGGTCTGTGGAAAGGAAAAGCCAGACAGTATTTTCATAACGCTGTTTTTAGAGTGATACATCCCTTATACACTTTCAACATTTAAAAGGCTACTTAGTGGCCTAAAACAGCAACATCCAGCTAGCACTCAAACAAAAAAAAAGTGGTTTAGCCCTAAGCACCAGTCATATATTATAATATTTACCATCATATATCACCATCATACCTCTTAGAAGCTTATAAATAGAAAAGTCCAGCAGCAGCATAGACACCCTTTTACCACAGTAACAGAAAAATTGTTAATAGATGTGTGCTCCAGAAGGGTCTACAGACCATCTGCTCCACTGTGTGACACAAGAACAGTACTTACCAGAGGAGGCTTCCCCATCAGGGTGACCAGTTGAGGGGTTAGTGTTGAGTTCTTTTCCTCTGCTC
The DNA here is from genome assembly GCA_008711295.1 of Anarhynchus alexandrinus. Classification (NCBI taxonomy): domain Eukaryota; kingdom Metazoa; phylum Chordata; class Aves; order Charadriiformes; family Charadriidae; genus Anarhynchus; species Anarhynchus alexandrinus. Next base: position 30,895 of record VUYV01000308.1, on the reverse strand, counting down.
TAGACTTTGTATCAAAGACATTCTGGTATAGAATGAGGTCCTGCTGTTATCCATCAGTCCAGTGCCCTTGATAGCTTTGATAGCTAACTGATGTCATGTGGCATCAGGGTGACTCTGCAAATTGTCCAGCCTGTTCCAATACAAACAGGTGGCTTCAAAGCAGCCGGAGGTCTGGTTTTGGCCTTGGCCTTCTCATAGCATGCGAGAGCCTTCATGAGGTATTCTTCACGTGGCACGGATTTGTGTACCAGATGTGACATTCCTTAGCTTTTCCTTTCACGACTTCAGTGATTCTTCACAAAGACATCCTGAATATCCACTTTTTCCAGAAGGCACAATGTGCCAGGCCTCTGCATTGCTTTCGGTAGAGATAAGTGACATGGCAGCCTGTAACTCTGTTTACTGAAAGGTTAGTGTGTGCTCTAATATGACCCTAAGAGCACGCCACTGCAAACAGACTGATCCTAACCGTGCATCAGCATTGAAGTACAGAGCTGTCATCTGGTCAGCCTCACCTCAGTGCAGTGTTGGGCACAAAGGGTCAACATATGGGGCAGTCCTTGTGCAATGCTGGCAGGGCCAAGCAGCAGCTGGAAACGCATCTCCTGAGCCAGGAAAGTTGCTGTGGCCTTAATGTGATTTGAAAGAGCAACATTAAACACCTCCTGCCTTGCCAGCTAATGGCACCGTAGTACTGCAGGGTCATTTCAACACAGCAAAACTAAGCTGAGTAGACCCTCTGCCACCCACGAAGGAGAGCTGAGAAGGTAGGCTTTTGAGCTATGCCCTGTAGAAGTAGTAAAAAAATGCATCTGTGGAAAGGTATAACAAATTTACTGATGATCAACCTTTTTTGATGTAGTAAAAATTTGCATGAGTTTTTATATTGTAGCAGGCACTAGTCAAGCCCTAACTCTCACAATTTGTTGCAGACTTTGTAGTCAGGTTGCAGAAATAGCCAGCTTTGTACCCTTGGTTTTCCTCAGGCAACATATGGAATTACAACAAAGAGAATGTTGCTGGTAAAATCTAAGCCATGATCAACATCCAACATACTATGTAAATGTTTGTAGATAGAAATATATTAATCTGCAGCAGTAAAACATTGCTTTGTACTGCTTAGTATTTTTTTAAAATAGGAATAAAAGTAGGATTGATACAAGGAGAAAATTTACACTCATTTCTTTGGAAATATCATGAAAGTTAAATCTGGTTTTCCTGGGCTTTTTTTAATAAAACAAAAAAAAAACCCAAAACCTCTGGCATTTTTATCCTTTAAGTAGATCTTGATATTGAACCACAGAAGATCAAGAGATCAAGCCATTATTGCTTGGTGAATCAATTCTGTACAGAGAGATTTTTTTCTCCCACTGAATATAGTTAGTTTGCTTTTCATAGAAGCTACTTACATCTCTCCTTATGGGGTTTGTCTGGGGTTTTTTTCAGTATTTCAGCTCCCTTACAAACCAACGTTATTTGCCCATTATCATTGATATTCTGCTAGTTCTGCGGTTGGCCATAGTGTTCTTCAGGAACAGCAGGACATTGCACAATTGTATTTTGGATGCAAAAGTATGCAGAAGAAGTCTAAACCCGATGAAACCTTTTTTTTTATTTTATTGTCTGGCCATAGCTCCTATAGCTATCAAAAACTTTTGATCTTGCAAGAAAGAGCTGGTGCAATAACCTTTAACTAAATTAAAAGGGGAAAATGTTGATGCAGCCTGACTCTTAGAAAAGAAGATGTGAAAATTGTCCTGAAATTGTACACAGTGTTAAAGTATTTGTTGTTTTCCAAGTGCGAACCATATGTAAGATGCAATAAATGTACTTCCAGTCTCTGATGGAATCATAATTTTGCCTGTAACAACTGAACAGCCGTCTTTCATAATGTCTACAGAAGGAGAATAACTCCATTTTCTGACAGGGTAAGACAATACTCACATGTCTTTGGGATAATAGAAAGAGATTACTTTCAAGCAGGACCTTTTAAATCCTAGAAGTTCAGAGACCCTTGAAAGAAAAAGATCTGGGCACCAGAGCAGAATTCGCCCTGTCAGTACAGTCAATTAATCCAGTGCCATAAAAGCTCCTATTACTTTATACTGACTTTAAAGGATGACCAGCACAAATATAGGCATCTACACCATAGATGTTAAATTGAATGCATCCCCACTGTGCTCACTGCTTGGCCAAACAGGGCCAAGCACAGCCACGTGGTGAGAACTGCACCGAACCACCACCTGTGCCAGCAATTCCCAAACTGAGGTTGCAACCCAAAGTGGGGCTGCAGCAGCCTTTGAGTGGAGTCATAAGCCTAACAGAAATGCAGTTACTCATGCATAGATTTTTTTGTGATTCTGAACCTGACAGATGTGGAGCTGCTGGTGGAAAAGTTGAGTACTGCGGATCCAGTCCCAAAATAGTTGGATGCCCTGATCAAACCCACTTCAACAAGAATAGAAATTTTGTGGCTATCTTAGGAAATGAAGGACCCACATTAGATTTCATTGTTGTCCGCTTTGTTCCTGAATGCTTTTGTGATCATATATTAAATGGAATGAAGAAAGTGGTGGCAGCAAGATGTTGAAGGGAGCTGCTGTATAAAGGAAAATGTCTCCTTTCTAAAATATTCACACAAAGAAAGGGGAGGGAGGCATTTGAAAGCGCCCGGGAAACACTGTACATAGAATAATGGGACATAAATGGAAGAACAAAAAGCTAAAGCTATTAAATTATGTTTTGTCTGTCCTTGATGCTGAAAATTGTTATTATTCAGCAGAACCCAGTCCATATTTGTTTTGTTTTAATGTCTGGAATACTTTGCATTTCACCCTAATAATCCATTCTGTTCTAAATGTTTATACAGGATGATTTACTACAATGTGGATGTGTAATTATAGCGATGATTAGACAAAACATCTTTGACAAGAAAGGAAAACAGTAGTTAATAATGTTTTCCATCTGTTTGGTAAAACCTCACTTAAAAAGAAAGAGCCCCTTAGCATATAGCAGGGTCCAAGGCAACACCTATGTGAGTACATGACAGCAGTATAAATGCCTAATGAATTCATTCTGATCATTGCTCACACATTTTTGAAAGCACTACCATCTGTTTTATAGATAAATATTACAGTAATTAATGTCAGCACATGTTTATATTATATCATTTCCAGAGTCTTATTTTGGAGTTAAGACCTTTCTCTTTTCAGGGAGAATAACAGCATATTTTAAGCTATTGGCAGGAAATGCAATGTTATTAGGATAAAATGAGAGAATTTCAGTAATGGCTCGCTTCTTTATTGGAAAACTTTAGAGCATTTAATGCTTCTGTTCTTCATTAAAGGCCAAATACTGGGTCAGTGCCTACTCATGGAAAGCCCAAAAGAAACTTAAGTACTGCTGAATGAGGTAAAACTATAGCGGATAATACCATGAAACCTCTGAGCTCCTGAAATTGGTATTTTAAGTCCCTGTGGCACCCTCCTGATGACTGGGCATTGAGGGTTTTCTAATGCCTGGCACTGGGCATTCTGGCTCTGGATTAGCAAATGAACCAGGTTTACATTAAATGCATGGGTTAGCTCTAGTAGAGTCACATCCCTCCAGGGCTCTATCATTTCTTGCTGTTTATGAGGCCCTGGCATCGTTGGCTTTGTCACCAACATTGCATTTGCCTCACATGCATTGCAAGAAAGCAAAATATTTTCAAAAAAAATTTACTGCTTCCCCATCCAAAATGCTAGGAAAGGTGTGCACAACAGTGCAAGCCAAAAGAATTAATCTGATTCTCATTTAAGACTTCTGCTTACATGATATGCCAGTCAAAGCCTTGGTGAAAAACCCACCGAAGTCAATTTAAAGACTTCTGTTGACTTCTCTGGGTTTCAAATGAGGATTTATCTCTACTTGTGCTCCAAGAAAAATATGTTCCAAATACACAAAAACGTGGATGACAGTCCTGAAACATAACTGTTTTCATTGTGTTCATTATATCAATAACTTTCTCTCCCAGTGAAATTGAGTCACAGTTGAACATTTCTTGTTCTGTTGCCAATACTCCGTGCACCTGTACAAGGACCTGCTATTTGAAATCTCTGCCTAATGACTGACATGGGTGAAATTTGTTTCTGATATGGTTTCAGTTACATCTTTTGTTCCCTTTCTGGATTCCATGTGGCCAGTTCCGCCTTTCACATTAGCATTGATATTCCACTTTAGCATGGTTTATTAGTATCTTACATTTATTTTTCTTTTATCTTATTTTATTTTATTTTTTAGCAAGAGCTGCAGCACATGCTGCAGTTGCTGAATCTAGTTGAGATTTAAACATCTCTGGAGAGACTTAAATCTTCTAACACTACTCAGTACACTTTGAGCCGCCAATAGATTTTCCTGGATGTCTTCCACCATGGATTCCACTTAAGCAAGGTTCCTAAGTATCCATCTAAGTTTCCAACCAAGTAATTGCTGCTAAGATGTCTTGCAAAGAAAGCTACTCCATGCTTATTTCCATTAGAAATAAAGAAATAACTGGAAAGGGCAAAAGAATTGGAGACGAAAAGGGGAATTAGAAACAAATAGCAGCCCTATCTACTCATTTCCCCTGAGTATCCATTAGCTGCTAGCTAAAACTTCACTAATTACTGGGTGCTTAGAAAAGCTTTCTGTGGGATTATGTTCCCCTGGAGGACCGTCTCCATTTCATTAAGTTAATTAAGATATGGTTGAAATACACAGAACTCAATGCACTCAATGTGAAAATACCCACAAGCATCCAATCTTCTCTTCATGAAAAATCCAAAAAGTTACCATAATTTTAAAAAGGGTCAAGAAAGCTGGCAGCACTCTGCCAGAGGCCACTGAACTAGCACATTGCTCTCAGCGATGTCACATCCAGTAAGAGAAAAAAACAGCTACAAGCTTCCTGTCCCACTCTTTTTCTTCATTTTCATAGTGGTGATGGTGACTTTGGAAGAATGAACTCCAAAAGGACTGGAAGGCCAGTCTAAGGCTAGAAGGGGCTTTGCTGTAGAGGTACAAAGAAGAAATGAAAATTATTTTGAAGATCAATTTGTTGTCAAGACAGTGTGATGTGGTTGCTGGTGACACCGTGGGACTGGATTCTGTGACCTAGGAATCACCTTCTTTTATTAGTCCTATATTCCCTGTGGAAAAAGACCAAACCACAAAACTCACACTCATACCTAGAACTGACCTATTTTATCCTCTGAGGGAAGGGGAGGGAAAACGTCAAAGTTTCAGACTCACAACTATGAGTCTCCTACAAAGTTCTGCTCAAGGTTTAAACTGCTCCCAGCCATGAAAGACATTCAGCTCTGGAGTCATAGAGCAAGTTTTAAAATACACATATATTCACATACCCCTTCTGGCCTTCTCCTTCCTTCAGAGGATGTTGAAGGATGAAATATTAAATGTTATACAGTAGTCCCAAGAGTTAGGGACTCACATCCCAAGAGGGAGAGCAGTAGCTGCTTAACAACGAACAATTTTGAACACGAGCTTAGAGTCGGAAGTAGAAAAGGGTATCGTATACAACTGAAACAGCTGGGGGATTTGGGTAGGTGGAAAGCTATGACATTGATGGGTTTTGGCCACAGTATTGGTGTTGACACTACAAAAGTAGTTTAAGCTCTCTGATGACCACAAGCAGAGAGGGTCTCAGTTTTATGTCTTAACTAAAATACAGTGAGTGCCTTCCTCAGAACAGGGCTTCTCAGTATAGGCGTGGGATGCTCATTGGGTCTGCTCTGATGGTAGAGCGCAATCTATCAAATCACCCATGCCGTTTCCTAAGCTTGTTCTCTAGAGATTTTCCAGTCACGTAGTAACTTGGATTAATTCTGCCTATTGAAAGGGCTACTTAGAGCCTGCATGTAAGGTTCCTTGGTTACAAAGGAAGTATATTCCCTTGCTGATATCAAACAACGTGCATGCAAAATGTATTACAGTGATCAGCAAAAATTTTATGGCCATGTTTTGCAAACATCAGTGTGTGCAAATGGATGAACTGCTATAACCTTTGGCACTCCTATGTTACACACATAAACAGGTTAGCTTTGCTGACTGTATGATTTTGAGCATCCCTAATACATGAAAAACAGAAGAGAAAAAGGAGACAAAACAGTGGATGTACTCTAATTGTACAGAATAAAGGGTTATTTCTATAAGTGTATACAATCGTATTAGTCAGGAAAGCAGAGTCTGGAGTAGAAAATCCAGTATAAATGCCTTACACTTACAAATCCAGGAGAGCTACCAATTGTTTTACCTGCTTGCCTCTATTTCAACATTCAATTACTCTATCTCTCTAAAAAAATAAAAAGAGCTGGGTTTGAACTCCTAAGTCAAAACTCCCATTTAACAGAAAAGTCTTAACTATCAAAATTCAGGCCAAAGGAGCTGTCATCTTGTTATTTAATTTCTCAAGTTAAAGAATAACAAGGAGAATGATCCAGCAATTTAAAGGTTAGCATTACCAACTCTTCCTCTATCACAGCTGCACTCTGTTATTTTCTCAATAGGGTATGACTGTGTGCTTGTTACTGGTGTATTTCTGTATAAATCTATTGATTTAGTTTAACAGCACACTGGAAAAATAAGTAGGATATATGACAGTGGCTGAAGACTGCAAATCTAAGACCACTGATAGAAAGGGTATTCACTTAGATGTTTTACCTTTAAACCTCTGCTGAACTCACCGGAATAGATTTTTTTGTGAACACAGCAGAAAGAGATCAGCAAATTGATGAACACAGCAAATTAAAAGGGCATATGCTGTAAGCATGCGAGAGACTGTTAAAAGCAAGGCAGGCGTGCAGTGCCAGAAGAGTGGAGCAGTTTGGAGCAGGGGAACAGCCCACAGTCTTTAGGAAACTGAAGTCTGCTTGAGATCAGGATGGCAGGTACACACATACATGATAAAAACCTCTGCTACTTTAAATCCTTTTCTCTTAGGTGTTATTATGCTGCTATTGTTAATACAAAACAATGCTTCGATTAAAGAAAGCTGCCTGCTCCCTCTGTTCCTCACAGTTCCTGCATGACTGAGGGGAAGAAGAGAGCTGAAACCAAAGGCACTGCACCCTAAGCCAAGAGTATGAGAAGTGCAGAAATCCCTTCCCGGTCTACAGTGGAGTCCCCTCCTTGGTATATGGTCATCTGAGCCCAAGCTGCCTGATGGTTCACACTGCGTAGATGTTGGCAGGGTGGTCTGGAGCAAATCAGGAGGTTCTCCAGGCAGGGAAAGACAGGCACAGAGTTGGGACTGCTTCAACTTTAAGCTGATAGATTGAGTTCAGGTCTCTTGAACTCTGAAATCTTAAACATACTTACAAAAAGATGGCTAACGAGACCAAGAAGACAATGGAATTGCTTCCAATCTTACACACACTGTGTTTATTCCTCACAAAATATGGTACGTGCCCGACTAAATTCATGCTGTCCCTAGCTCAGCTGTCGCAGACCTACTATCCATTGTAAAAGTAGATAAACTCACTCAATATCATTACTCAACTTCCCTGATGCAAGAGGATATTCAGCCCTCAGCAAGCCTTAGTATGCTTGTAGTATTTTACCTGGACCAAATGGCATGTGCAACAGCTATCTCACAACCTACACATGTGTTTTTGTCAGCAGTTTGATCCAAAGGATAAGAAAGCCAAAGAACAAAAAAAAAAACCTTCTTCAGAGTAAGCATGGAGCAGGCGTGTCCTGGAGACTGGAACAAGTGTTCCTGGAGCCTCAGAAGGATGGATAGTAAATCATTTAGGCCATAAAGAGAAGAGCTGAGCCAACTAAATCAGTCTGGATGGTAATACTCATATTAGCAAGCAGCCAAGAAACTATAGAAGATTGTGATTAACCACTTGATGAGTAATTTTGCATCCTTCATTGTAAAAACAGACCTTTGAAATGGGGCTTTTCAAAACTTGTTTTTTTCTGGTAAATTATTTTTAGACTCTACCCTCTAAATTTTCATACATTTTCAGGCTGTTCCTTCTCCATCAGTGGAGATATCTCATCAGCAGAACACACATTCTCTTAATTCTCAGTATTAGAGCGTCCAAAAGATTTAGATTGCCAATATTAGCAGTTGATGTATTTTTTTCCTCTTATACATTTTCCACTGGTTTTCATAAGAGCAGGTTGTATTCTTCTACTCAGATCATTTTCTTCTGCTGAGAGGGCGAGATTTAAGATTAAAAGGCTTAGTGTATTTTCATTTTCTGCAAATCACTTCTTTAAAAAGACTTGACTTTGACACATGACTTTAAACTGCATGGAGGCATTCAAGTAATTTGTAGGAATTATAATCAGAGATATACATGAGCTCCAAGATGAAAACGTGCATTATAAATATGCAGTCTTGGTTCAATGGTGTTCTGAGCATCCAGAAATAGCAGAGAGAGCTTTGTACCCTGTCAGTTATGCAAACACTATGTACCTGCTCTGACCTCAGACAAAGCATACAATACCCTATTTAAAAAGCAACTAATATTATTTAAAATAAAAATATGGCTTTTGAACCGATTAAGAGTATTAATGCTATTATTTTTTAACTAACTGGTTGCTTTGTTTGATTTTCCATTATTTTTACAGGCCTTCTGCCAACAAATCACTAGAAATAAAAAAGAGGCACACTAGAAACCATACTACTATGCATCTATTTCGCCACTGTGTAGCAAATAGGTATAATCCATCATCTCCAATACCCTTTTCAATAGTATCCTTCATATTTCAAATAATTTAATAGTCCAAGTGACAGTCTAATTCTTTCCTTTGATAGCCAAGATGTTTTCAAAGGTAAGTTTTTTCCCCCAGTAGCACTTTCTGGATTCTCTACTAATAGTCTTTAGATGCAAAATGCCTTCCCTTTTTTGGCCAACTTGAGGAATGTTGGAAAGATCTGGAAAAGACATTTTCATTTTTCAGGTCTCTCCCAAAAATCTTCACAATCTTCCTGTCATTTCTATTCCTTTTCCAATCCATCTGATACTGGATCCTCATCAAATGCCTGAAAATATTTAGGTTAAGTGTTTTGTCAATGGCAACCTCAAGACAGTAGATTGTGAGCTGATTCTTCTCTTCCCTCCCGTCAGGATCCATTAATGGAAATAGAGTATTTTTGCAAGCAATGGGCCATGTATGGCTTATTTGACGGAGCTGGATGCCATCATCCTTAGTGGAAAAAACATGGAATGATCTGAGCATATGACTGCATGTTTGAGTAGTGTCAGGACTTCTGTATTGCAAAGTCTCCCTGCTAGTTTGTACAAATAACACAAACCCCACTTCTTAGTATGATGAAAAGAAACAGAGAAAAGCCAAAATAATTTAGCAATGGAGTATAATTTACTCACTCAACAACACAGTTTGTGTCACCACATCAGCTCTCTCCTAGATTATGCCTGTAAATTGACCTACTTGAAACCTTCTGAACAGGTTTATGCCAAGGAGAAAAATTGGCCCTGAATCTATTGTTTTTAACTTCTTTTCATAGTGTAGGATGGTTTAATCAAGTGTGTTTGTAATAGTGCTAACAGTACGATTGCTTTGAAATGTTATATGCAGCTAACTTTCAAGGTTCAACACTGAAACCCAGGGGACGTATAATGCTAAATACTTGTCATTCTCTAAAGGAAAAGCAGACAAATTCAGGACAATATGTGCTTCCCATCTGTGCCTTGGAGTAAAGTTGCTTTTCTCTATCAGTCATCAGCTTTCCTATGCCTGATAATCTAATACATTTTGCTGTTCTTCACTTAGGCATGGTGATGATTGCAGCAAGCAAGAATTCAGTAAGAAAGTGAGAGATTCACATTTGCTGCTGTGGCACTTTATGTAGCTCGCCTTTATCTTTGTAGTGCTGCTGCCTAACAGGGATTTCACGTGGCAGCTCTTTCTAAATACTGTACTGGAAAAATCCTACGTATCTTATTTGTCAAGACCATTTCCTTTCTGCAGCTGTACAGCATTGCTGATCCAACTGCAGCAATTGATGTTGATATAGCAGCACAGTGTATTGTATTTATATAATATCTGTTCAGTCCAAGAATCCAGATGCTTCTCACAAAGAGGCACCGAAAGGAAAGCTCTGGGAATTGGTTTTGAAGTTACATAAGTGGTCTGACAAAAACTTCACTGAATAAATAGCCCCTTTCAAGAAGGATGAGCTTGAAGTGCTTCTTGTATCAGAAAGCAAAGCATTCAAGAGGGCAAGAAGTTCAGCAGCACCAGAAAGAAACATTTGAAAAGAAAAACAGGAATGGAAAATACTGCTGGTTGCCATGTGGAATAGTATTACTATGAAGACTGTCACTTTTTCACCTCTCACTTGTAAGCTAGCAGCTTTAGATTTAATCTTAGATTTTCCATTTTGAATTCTGCACTTTCTGTAATGAAGAAAAAAAAAAAGAAAGAAAAAAATACCCTTTCCCTCAAAATAAAACTTTATGCTATAGGAACTCAGGGTCCTCATCATTCCTCCACAGCTATTATAATATTCTTGCTAATATTTGTGTGCTATCATCCATTCATTCATGTCATCACTAACCAGGCTATTAACTATTAAATTATAGTATGCTTTAAAAAGTTACTATAAATATGTGTTTTACATTAACCAAACACTTTACACATTGCCTGAGCAAGAGCTTCCCAACAGGATCTGCACAAGGTTTTATACCACCCTTGGTAAGCAAAAAATTCCTGACCTTCTAACCCAGTCATAGCAAGGAGTCCAGTGGTTTCCCAAAACCACCCTCAATATCGTAGGTGCCTGTGATACAGCCCTTGAAACCGCTGCTTCAGCTTTCAGTGCTGCAGGTCTCCTGAGAGGCAGAGAAATGTGTTCCCAACGCTATCAGCACTGATTTTTTTTCCTCAGCTTCGTCTGCATTCAGCATGGCGAGCATCCTCCTCTCTGCTCTCACTGCTCCCCCAGCACCTCTCGGCTGGCGGTATTTTGGAGGAATTGGAGGTGTAAATTCAGAGGAAGCAAATGAATGTCCCCCCAGAGCCAGCCTGAGCCTGGCTCTGCCTCCCGGGGTCACTGCTGGGAGGTTGGTGCCACCTCCTGTGCCTTTTTGATATTGCAGCTCTCCCGGGCAGATGCAGGTCTGCTCCAGAAGGTCCCTGCTGGACAGAAGCGCTGTGATTTCTCTTGGCAGTCAGGCACAATTTCAGGTGATTGTTGTTAGAAAGAGCCTTCCATCTTTTGAGTGAACAAATTTCATTGTTAAAGGACACTATATACAGGATAACATTGAACCACCCACACACGTTTTGGAATAGATGAGCATTTAAAGGCCTGATTTGAAGCCTGGTTTCCCATTTATTGTCCCAGCATCACCAGCAACAAATTAAAAGTTGTTATTGAGAATTTTGCTTTCTGATATTCATGTCTTTGTTTCAACTTTCGAGCTTTCAGTAATAAGCACTAAAAATTGTTATACTATAAAAATTAAATTCTCACATATTCTTTACAATTCAAGAAACTCAGGCTCTTAAGAAGGAAAAAAAAAAACAACCCACAAACAAAAAACTAAAAAGGCTTCATATTTATGATAAAAGCATGAAAAACAGCTACCTGAAGTTCAAAACTAATGTTAGTTATTACATGTGTCATATAGATATTGAGGCATACTTGCAAGTTCAAAAATCAATATCAGTTTTGGAAAGTTCTACCTTAATGAAAACATATTTTAAGTGCTTTAAGGAAATACAAAGATTTAAAATATTATCCACTTCATTCTCTTTCCTTTCATGTCCCCCAACTGGCTTCCATTTTCAGAATTAAATATGAGCAATATACATATGTTTCTGAAATCTCCCCTTAAGGACACCTCCCTTTTGCCACTCCTTCTTTTCCAGTGCCAGAAACAGAGACAACAGATCCCACTCCACCCTGTTCCACACCATTTCTACCATCTCCTCCCAAGTGATCCTGCTGCTAATATCATTAATGGCCACTCAGAAAGCATGTGATGGCTTTGCAGAGTTGACCAGACTCTTAAAAGGAGGAAGAGAAAGCAGCCATGGGGAGAGAAAGTAACGGTGTGCACGAAGAGCATCTACGAGGACTCTGGAAAGGTAATGATTCTCCTCCACAGCAAGAAGGTAAAGGGAAGCATTTCCCTTTCCCAGATCCTTTTTGGTATGCATATTCTAGAATAAACTAATGCTCAGAAGGAACCTCAGTGCTGTAATATCTCCAGTGCTGTAGTCTTACAACCATTTAGAAAACCATCTGCAAGGGAGCAGTTCCTGCAGGCAGCCCAACAGACTATACTGTTGGTGGCACTTCTTTTTTTTTTTTTTTCTCTATGAGCAGATGAAAAGAAGCTGAGCTTCCTCCTAAAATATCGATTCAGGAACTGAAGTGAAATGTAGTTGGACAAATCATTTTGTTTTCACATACATTTCTTCTTGTCTCTCTCCCTCTCTGCTCTGCCTCCTGATTTCCAGCTCAAAGATGTGATAGTGAAGAGGTTTGAGGTGCCACTGTCACTGGTCTGTGCAAGTGTGAGGTAACGCACCTTTAATGGGTGAATTAGGAAGGCAGGGTGTTGGAGATGTCTGAAGCAGAGGCAGGTTCCTATTTTCAGAATTTCAGACCTTTGAGTGACACTGAGAATTCCTTTTCAGCTCCCTCAAAATTGCAATATTGCAATGAAAAAGCACCTTAGGCCTCGCAGCTTGTAAATTTGGTGACTAGTTTAATCCCAAGAGGTTGCTATACAATTTAGCTAACTGGAGCATGGTAGGGAAAGGTGAAAAAGAAAAATCCTTTTGAGTTTGAAAGGAGGCATGAATCATAAGGGAGAGCCAAGAAATTATGAGATGAGCTAAGGAATATCGGTTACAACAGAAAAAGGGCATGCGAGTAATCTGAGAAGAAACTATTGTCTAATGTCATCTTCCACAAAGACAAGTTTTTAAATAAAAAGAAATACACAATTTTCAACTAGCACTTTTCTCTAAGTAAGTGCTGCCAAACAACAGACAAACAGTTTCTTCTGTAAGAGGACTGGGATAACTTTTCCTCAAACAGCTCAAAGGAAGCCCAGAAAATTTGCTATTGATAATTTCTTGATGTGTAGTCACTTTAAGATAGTCCATAATCATTATTTCACAGGATACTTTATATGTGAGTTTTGTTGCAGCTTCTGCACAGGTATTTAGAGGGCAAGATTGGCATATTTTAATAATTTTTAAAAATAAATAAATAAATAATGTCACCAAGGAAGTGTTATGGACAGAGGGAGTAAATTCTTCTCATAGGGACTTGGCAAAGAGTTTTAGTCTTGTTGCAGAAGCTGTTGGTTGTTTCTGCAGAGAACTGAAACATGGTTTTACAAATAAACTTGTGGCAGCCCCACACACAAGCGCTCAAGGAAAGAGCAGGATGTTCTAAGGAGATTTAGGGGTCTGGTGTCAGACTTAGGACTTCACAAATTGCCTCAGACACTGATGAAATCTGGAAACTTTTCTGAAAAGAAGGCTGAAATAGGCAACAGACTTACAAAATTGAGCCTTTGCATGGGGCCCATTTCCGCAGTGTTTATGGGCTATATCAGTGCAGCCCTGTACCCTGCCAGTTCCCGTGTTGGACCCCCCAGCAAGAGGACACTCCTCACCCAGGAGTTTCTCATCCATACACAGTGTGAATGTACGGCAGTGGGTAGATCTAATTATAGGAAAGCTTTACCCCCCAAGAAATGCATTCTTGCCGTATGCCCTTCCAACAAGCATTTAGGGCCATTGCCTACTAGACTCTTCCCCTGCTCCCCAACCCCAAACAACACCCTTCCTAAATTCTGGGAATTTTCCCTTCTTTCTGTTGCTTCTCTCCAACCATCCTCTCTTCCTCCTGTCTCCTTGCAAACTGGCATTGCTTCCCTGACCTTAGAATAGCTTTGGACTTTTTTGAGGGAGAGTGGAGATGACAAAGACTTTGCCGTGGGGGGGTAAAGCCAGGTTAAGCAGCAGTGGACTTGCTGGATGAAGGGAAGGAGCTCGTTTGCAGAGCCAGTTGGGAGGAGGAGGGAAGCACCCACTGCAAGCAGCGCTGTCACCATTCAGCCTCCTATTCATTCCTCTTGGAACGGGGATACTTCTGTTTGGTTTTGAGAGGTTTTCTTTACTGTAACTGCCAAGGTGACTTTAGTCTCAAGCAGGTCAGATAGTTTGAGTTTAATTCAAAAACTCACAAACAGCAAAGGAGGGAGCATGATACAGGAACATGAAGTGGGAATGGACAGTTCTCTGCTTCCAGATCCTGATGTTTTGCTAAATTATAGAACATTTATAAGACAGCATGTGTTCTTCTGTATTATAACTTTGCAGTTGAAGACATCAGCCAAAGAAACCTTCATATTAATCGTGACAATAAATTATTTATATTTTCATGGGGGTTAAAGCAAAGGGTCACCTTTCCGTTTTCCTGTCTTTCCTGTGCCTTCATTGTATATTACTGCTTATCAGTACATAGACGTGAGAGTGATTCCCCCATCAGAGATGAATATTTAGCTTATTTGCTTGCTTCTTTTCAACCAGATACCCTAATGAGCAGACATCTCAAAATTGCTTGCACTTCTATAGAGGTCCCTTCCAACTCTGAAATTCTGTGATTTTGTGATTCTATGATTCTATGTGCACTCACAATGGCAATTTATAAGGGCCGAATTTATAGGCACAAGTCACATATCTGTTCACATGGTGTTCCAGGAGCAACCATGGGAATATCTGCTGGTGTAAATGCATACGTAGACATATGAAACAAGTATGATGACTTTTAAATTCTGGCCTGAGGAAGCTGGCCCTCAGCCTTCTCTCCCTTTCCTTTGGAGCCCACCAGAGAAAAACTCATTCGGGTAGTTTAGTAAATATTACTTGCAGCATTTCTCCAGGACTTTTGCTGTCTTTAGGGAGCCATATGTATGGGACACTATGCTTTTTGACAAAGAGTTGGATTGTCTTTGTTTCTGTGTAGAAGAATGAACAGTCAATGGACTGAGAAATGATAGCTCTCTGTGTACAGAAGTAGCTAGCAGAGAAAGCACAATACCTTACTTGATGTGTCCTTACAGGCGTTTTTTTAAGCATCACCAATTTGACTTTTATAATTATTTTCTGATGAACTGTTATGGCAAGAAGCCAAGCATTGCCATGACCTCTGCTCAAACTGTGAATTCGCCCTGACCTTAGGAAGCACTCATGTGGATTTGGGCCAAGTTCTGTGACGGGATTTGTGCCTGAAGTTAAATAAGCCATTTTCTGTTTTAATCACAGGCCACGGTGAGCTGTTTATGGATTCTGTCATCCAACCGTGCTGCTGCGGCTTAGGCCTTGAAGTGCTTCGTTGCGACTGCTGACAAGAAATATATTGCAAAAAACTCAGATGATCAGTTCACAGGAGCGTTTCCTCAGCACACGTGCTGGAATTAAATTGACTACATCTGGTCTAATTCACGCTTCCAGCAATTCTGGTACCAAGCTACGTGAGGACAAAATTAAGAGGCTTGACTTAATTTAAGGAGTTGTTTTGTTTTTTTAAGTAACTTTAATTAAGTCAAGATAGGAAATTCTTACTCCTAAGTGAGTGTTCGCACATAAACTTACACTGAAGTATGTGCAGCTGTGAAGGAAAACAGATTTGGTTACTCTTAGAAATAGCTCAAGACAGTGTCAGAAGCCCACTTCTTGCATCTTTGCTAAAAACCCCCATGCACCTTGCTTTCCTAGTGGAGGAGCATGTTGCAGGGAC
Organism: Anarhynchus alexandrinus; assembly: GCA_008711295.1. Lineage (NCBI taxonomy): Eukaryota > Metazoa > Chordata > Aves > Charadriiformes > Charadriidae > Anarhynchus > Anarhynchus alexandrinus. The sequence continues at coordinate 15,108 of VUYV01000308.1, read as the reverse complement.
TTCAGGCACCATGGCATGGCCTGGGAAGAGACATGTGAAGACAGTGGAGCTGAGCCCTTTCTCCAGCTGCTGGGAACATGGAAACACGCTGGTCTCGGCATCCCCCACTGCCCAGCTGAACCTCTCTGTGTTGGCCCTGGGGCTGCCACAGGCACTGGTTCTGTGGGGCCATCGACTCCCGATGCAGCAGCCATGAAGATGGTTTGCCTTATCTCAGCCACTGCCTGGAGCTCCTGCAAGTTTCTGCACCAAATCAGCCGGGATGTCTTTGGGAAATATTTCCTGAGACACTGTCCTGCCAGTCGGCTGGATTATCTGAGAAATATCTCCTTAGTTGGCAGGAAAGTGCATACATTTCATCAGCTTAGTGCGATCAGAATCTGTCAGCTTTGGGAGATTTGCTCTGTAAATAAATGACTTAGGCACCAGGAATTAAGAGGGAGAAAGCCAGAAGTCATTGTCCCAAAACATTTGCTCCTCTCACTGTAAATCTCACAGAGAATTAATTTTTTTCTGTGTGGGAGAGATGGATGTGTGTGTATTTCTGACATTACTCTTGCCGCTCAAATACCACCATGCATGCAAGGTAACTCAACAGCAGTAAAAGAAGGATGAACTGAAAGTTTTGCATGGATGTCTCCTTGTATCTTGCCCTTTGGCATGTAGAAGTACAGACGCAGAGTGAGGCTGAGTGAAGCAAGGCATAAATGCTTTCATCAATACAAATGTACATCTCTAAGACAATTCTGGGTTAGGGGCCCAAGTCACTTTGGCATGACTGAAAACATTACTCAGAGATTTACCACTGCATTTGGAAAGTGGAGGGTTCTGAAGCTTTTGAGCGATATTGGCACAGTGCTTAATACAGCAGGGCCCTTAGCCGTGATGGGGTCCCATAGCAATATGGCAGGATTAGTACCGACAATAACAAGAAGCAGAAATAATACACAGCCCAGAGGCTTATGTGCTGAAAATTGTAAGCAGCAAGTGGTTACAAGTGTTGCTTACAAAGTCATTGCAAAGCCTGGAGGATGAGACAAAATGGATGTTTCCTCTCCCTGCCTGACCTGCAAGAAGCAGCAGCCTGTAAGAGATAGCGGCATATTCGTTCCTTGTTTGAACTGATGTGGAAAGTCCTGATTTCTGTTTAAGTTGGCAGTGGTTTAGGTCTTTTCCGTTAAAGCAGAAGCATCAAAGCCACTTATTGTACGCCTAAGGTCATGATGCACTCCTCTCCCTATCTGAAACTAGGACTTCCATCTTCACCATAAGCAATTTCCAGGTATTTCCATGTCTGTCAGAAAGTAGGATATTTAGATTTTTTCCATGCATATCTTCTGTTTTGCTTTTGGGAGCCAACTGCAGGGAACAGAACCAGCGTTCTCTCTTTTTTCTCATGTAATGCCAAAGGGAGTGTAGTTGATCTGCTTTTTAGAGGAAAAAAAAAAAAAGACATTTCAAAAATTTCACTTTGCCATCGGGGGAAAGAAGACATGTCCTCTCCCACCTCATACTTTATTTTTTGTATCCACGGTACAGTGAAAAGAATTTGATTTCTGTTGCTTTTGCTTGTTGTGCAGTAAGTGTATTTGCTACTTCTTTGAAACGTCAGGATGAACATCTGGTTTTGGTGCTCACCACTCTGCCAAGTCGGGAAGCTTTGAATATTTTGCCAAACCATTTACCCAGCTCTGAATTTATAACTAATATCAGGCAAATCACTAGGGGAAAATGTAAGCGACTGTGGACTGTGTAACAGCCAAGGTCAATTTTTAAAGGATAATTTTTACCGTATTAATTTTATCAATGTGGTTCACAGACATCTGCCTCTGGTTCATAGCAGTACATTCATATCAATGAGCTGTTTTAAAAATATGCAACCCAAATAGTTTCTTAATGAATGTACGTTAGTGAAATAATTTCGGGAAATAAGAATGGATTTTGGAACTGAGTCATCAGCAACTGGTAAATATGAAACAAAACAAGTTGCCTCGATGTTTCAAGAAACCAGATATAGAGCTTCAAAGCTTTAGAAGAGCCACATAAAGAAGAAAACTCTTCCATGGCAACAGACAAAATTACAGCAAAGAGGGAAATATGAAGAAGCAGAGCAATGCATTAGGAAATGCTTTCTTTACACCGAGTGTAAGTAAGTGCTGAACCAGGTTACTTGAGGGTGCTGTGGAATTGCCACTGCTGGAATTTTTCAAGGATCACACAAAACAAGTATCTGCCAAGAAAGTTTTCAGAAGAATACGTCCTGCTTTGGATTACCTCTTAGGATCTTTTCTCTGATTTTCTTCAATATGGTAAACAGAAGAAAAAATCCTGGAACAAATCTCTCTACCTTCCCACACACTGCCCAGCGCTAACTGTGCTTTTACTTAGAGGTTTTATAGTTGCTTCTCTCGTTAGCCCCTGTCAGCCTCCCATCCTGTTTTTGCTTCCCGGGTTTTGACGTTTCTCACTCTAGCCAGCGTTTTCAGTATTTACTTTTCATCTGGCTTGTCTGCTCATGACAGATACCTCAAACTTGAGCCTTTAGATAACGCGCTGCCAAGGCTTCAGTGGCAAATAAACATCAGACTGTGAATTAAAAGCAGAAAATGAGCCTTGGGGGGTGGGGAGGTGGTGGTGTATGGGGAGGGGAGGGGGAAGGGGGAGCAGAAAACCAA
>VUYV01000307.1:890135-945145 GCA_008711295.1 Anarhynchus alexandrinus | reverse complement strand
GGGGAAAAAAAAAAAAGAAAATTAGTTATCAAAGGTTTTTCAAAGCAGCCCTGTGAGTAGAAAGTGTTGGGAATTGCTCTTCTGTTGTGATAAACTACTTGCTGTAAGTTGCTGCCTGTCGGAACTCCGGCTATTGGAGGTGAGCCAATATTGAGAGAGCCAAGAGTGAACACGGCACAAGGCTCAGCAGACAACTCTCACCCCTTGCGACGGGTGCAGCCCATAAAGAAAAGATTATTTCTTCCTCGATGAGCTTTTTAGCTGCGTGAGATACTGTCAGTAGTGTCATCTTTGATTTATGAAGGGTAATGCATTAACTTCAGGTTTTGATGATGAATTTATTTATTTTTTTTTTGTCTTTAAAGTCTAGAAAATCTGTGAAGTACGGCAGAGCAGAAGATGCGTCCTCCCCCAGGAGGAAGGGCACAACCCAGGCAGGCGTGATTCATCTGCGAGGACTCCTGGCAAAGGTGGCAATCTGGCAGTTTTGTGGGTGTGTCTGTAACTGGTTTTGTCTTTTTGCAGTGCAATACCTTTATTGTCATCTGCAGGTTCCTCACTGTTAATCCAGTCAGACAGGAAAAGAAGGAGGCTGGTGCCCAGGGGTATTTCTTCATGGAAAAACTCTGAACTGAACCAGAGCAGCCGAGCAACGCTGGGTCAGAGCGTAAGAGCGAGACTGGGGCACGATGGCAGCAGAGGAATAGTTAGACGCTCGCCTGTGATATCTTGAGGATCTCTGCCTGTGTCATTTTGCCTGTAATTTTGCTTACAGGAGCACCCAGACTTCTGAAAACAGTGAGTACTATCATAAAACAACATTTTTTTTTTTTCCAGAACTGCTTGGAAATTATCAGTGATCTGTGAAATGGGCTCATTTGCAATCTAAAATGTGCGTAGCTGCTTAGGCTGTCTTTACTTTGCACTTATTGCCTCAGTTTTATATTACCTTTGCATCTGTGGGAATAATTAGATATCTTAATTATCCTCTGATCTTTTTGCTCAGAGTTTTGTAATTGGGCTTTAATCACAGTGTTGTCACTTTTAAGAAAATCTGACATTTTCTTCTAGCTGAGGTTCCTGTAAAGCTCACCCTCCTCTCAGAACTCGCTTTACTTAAATTCGCATTTTCCAAGTGTGATCCCTTTAAAAATACAACTAATACCATTCCGTATAACGAAGAGCTTTAATTTTTATTCTCGGATGACCATGTTGAGGACTCTAAAGTCTCCCACTGCAGCCTTTTTAACTTGCTAGGTAGCAATGGTGAGTGATCCCATTCTGGTGGTTTATTGAGCTTTAAGCTAGCCATAATAGCCACTCAAGCCCTAAAAATCGTAGAATCATAGAATGGTTTAGGTTGGAAAGGACCTTGAAGATCGTTTAGTTCCAACCCCCCTGCCATAGGCAGGGACACCTCCCACCAGACCAGGCTGCCCAAGGCCACGTCCAGCCTGGCCTTGAACACCTCCAGGGATGGGGCCTCAACAACCTCTCGGGGCAAATGATAGATGATAGTTTAGGTTCTGAAACAATGGATTTAATATATTTTTAAAAAAAGTTAAATATACACAGTGCAAGACTGCAGCATTTGGGAAAATATATTTGTCTAGCTAATTATGGCAAGCCCGGTATAAATTTGTATTTTGTGTAATACGTGCTTGTAATTTTCGTGCAGGATACCTTTACCCATAGGCTTCACTATAGTTCATCTTCTGGAGCCGTGGAGAGGGGAAGGTTGTGACTCCGGGTGATGGAGAACCCTTTGGCCAGAGACCTTTGGTCCACCAGCCTGGGGGTGTAGCTCCCACAGTGGTCGCTGCTTGCGCTGAGCCCTCTGGTAGCTGTGACTTGCGTGCCAGAAATGAAAAGCATCCTGCCAGAAATGAAAAGCGAGAAAGTGCTTGGGGTGGAGGAAAGGAGGGATAGTTTTGCAGGGTTTTACAAAACACTTTGATTTTAAACCAACAGACATTGCAGAATAAGGGCTTTGAGTTTAAGGCTATGATACATTAGCCAACATATGGATTGCTTTTTAAATACGTGATCAGTTTACCTTATTTTTACTCTTTTAAGAGGCTTTTTCGTCTCCTGTAACCACTGTTGAGCCACTCGCTTCTCACTCTTTCCCTGCTGTTGAGGGCTTTGCGTCCCTGGGGTACTGTGACCCAATGAATTGAGCTGGAGAAGGAGGATCAGCAGCTGGTGAAGATCTTCTGAGTTGGGTGGGAGATACCTGAGGGTATGGAATTGTCCTCTTTCTAGTAAGTCTCTTCCATGTTGAGAGGGTTTTGACAACTCAGCTGCTCATACGTCTGTGCCCTGATGGAGCAGGAACCTCTGGAAGAGAGGAGGAACGTGTTTACAGCTTCTTAAAAAGGGAATCAAAGTTAGTAGTCTCTTGCTCCTGCCATTGCCCCTCAAATGGGAATGTATCCAGGAAGGGTGGGTGCGTGGAGGGACAAGGTGTTCTTCATCCAGGGGTCAATTTTCAAAAAGTGTCAAGTTTCTATTTGTGGTGTCTTGGATTAACAGCTTGGTCGCTCTTTATGGACCTTTCTCCAAAAAAAAAGTCGCTCTTTATGGACCTTTCTCCAAAAGTGCACTGCCTGAGCTTGGACCAGGACATCACTGCCTAAAACCCTGCATTCACACTCTGTGTTCCTCTTCATGGCAGCAGATAGTTTGTGATTGCATATCATAGAATCATAGAATGGTTTGGGTTGGAAGGGACCTTAAAGATCATCGAGTTCCAACCCCCCCTGCCATGGGCAGGGACACCTCCCACCAGACCAGGTTGCTCAAAGCCCCATCCAGCCTGGCCTTGAACACCTCCAGGGATGGGGCAGCCACAGCTTCCTTGGGCACCCTGGGCCACGGGCTTACCACGGTCAGAGTAAAGAATTTCTTCCGAATATCTAAGCTAAATTTACCCTCTTTTAGTTTGAAGCCATTCCCCCTCATCCTATCACTACATGCCCTTGTAAAAAGTCCCTCTCTAGCTTTCCTGTAGGTGCCCTTCAGATGATGGAAAGCTGCTATAAGGTCCTCCTGGAGTCTTCTCTTCTCCAGGCTGAACAATCCCAACTCTCTCAGCCTGTCCTTTATCAAAAGTACCATAATTGGATGTTTTGGGGGGAGAGGAACAGCTGTATATGCTTTCACATGCGCTTATGTCAGTATATCCATGTTTTTTTCCGAAAGCGACAGTGACTCGCTGCTGCATTGCTTGTTTTGCTCTAAGTTTCTGTTGCTGCACAGTAGTTACCTTGGCACGTTCTTGCGGTGGTGAGACTGGGAGGTTTCCATGATGAGTCAAGCCATGGGACTGAGCGAGATCAGTGTCTCGCTGGGAACGTGGGCCAGTATCTCGGGGAGCCTTAGATACCTGGAGCTGTCCCAGATTTCTGCCTCACCTAAAGGTAACAGCCCTAGGTGGAGTTACACCCGTGATTAATTGATTCATATTCATTTTGTATTTAATGATGAAACATCATGAGCTCAAGGATTCCCAGCTGTGAAATGGAATTTGGGCCGCGAGCATACAATAAACATTTAATGACTGCAGCAATGGGAGAAGAATTCGATACAATCCTTTGCCTTCAACCTGGAGGTGTTTCCCGGCCACCTCTTGTTCTTCAGCAATATTCATCTGAGTCTCTTGGTTCGCTTCTCCTTATCCATTTTCTTTCCTTAGAAGAGCTAATGGTTACCAGCTTTAAATCCAAAAAATGCTTCTGCTAATACCAGTGCTGTTCGAGAGGCTGGCACGAGGTTCTCCTTTAGAGCTAACTTAGAAATTCAGCACATAAATCTAGCTCTTCCTTTTGCGATCTCTTCATAATTAAGTAATAAAGCTGAAGATCTAAAAATAGGGTAAGGTGAACAAATGTCCCAGATGAAAGGGGCAGCCAGCTGTGTGCCCGGCCCTTTGATGCCCGCAGATGACGTGAGCTTGGCGTTTCTTGGATAGAAGATGACACCTCTGCTCCGTCAGTGCAGGACCCCTTCTGTTTCAGCATCCTCTGTCCTGAACAGTCTGTACCAGGGGGAAACTTGTGTCTTCTATCAAAGCACAGTGACTTGGTGAGCCTTCTCCTGTGTGCATCTTCTGAAATCCAACAAGTCTTATGAGGAACGACTGAGGGAACTGGGGGTGTTCAGCCTGGAGAAGAGGAGGCTGAGGGGAGACCTTATAACCCTCTACAACTACCTGAAGGGAGGTTGTAGAGAGGTGGGGGCTGACCTCCCTGGTGACAAGTGATAGGACGAGTGGAAATGGGTTCAAGTTATGTCAGACGAGGTTTAGATTAGATATTAGGAAATATTTTTTCACTGAAAGGGTTATTAAACACTGGAATAGGCTGCCCAGGGAGGTGGTGGATTCACCATCCTTGGAGGTGTTTTACTTCTTTCCTGTGAGGGTGGCAGCGCACTGGCACAGGCTGCCCAGAGAGGTTGTGGAGTCTCCCACTCTGGAGACATTCCAAACCCGCCTGGATGCCGTCCTGTGCAACTGCTGTAGGTGACCCTGCTCTGGCAGGGGGGTTGGACTGGATGATCTCCAGAGGTCCCTTCCAACCCTGACCATTCTGTGATTCTGTGTTTAAGAAAAGGGTAGATGTGGTACTTGGGGACATGGCTTAGAGGTGGTTTTGTCAGGTTAGGTTAATGGTTGGACTTGATGATCTTAAAGGTCCCTTCCAACCTCAGCAATTCTATGATTCCGTGATCCTATCGTTCTGCTTTGTCACCTTGCAGTCATTTCCTGCTTTAGTGGTTTAGCTCGCTGATTTTATGGATTTTACTTTTTTTTTTAGTACATATCTCAATTCTCTTGAATCCACAGCAGCTATTGCTTTTGCCTTGGACATGTATGGCATCTAATAATCAGATCTGATGAAACACATTATTTTTCCTTCATTCCCTTTACTGGATTATTTTCCTCCAACAAATATGCCTGTCACAGGCTGTCTCCCAGGATATTAAGCTTTCACCAGGGACCATGGGAACCTTCATGGAGGGGCAGAGGCCTGAATCCTTCTGCGAAGCAAATAACGCACTACGTCAGTCTGGTCCCTCTTTCTCAGATTTGGATATCGGAGCCCCAGGGGCCCGAGTTTCCTGCCTCGCATGGCGGGGCTCATCAGGAACCTCTCCAGGAGAGAGAGTACCGGCGTTGAACCCCGTGGAGGCCAGGCTGTCTTAAAGCACTTCGGAAGGCAACCACAGGTGGAACTGCTTTGATAAGCTCTCCATCTCACAGTTCACAGTAAATTATTAATGCAGTAACTTCCAGCGTTGAACAGATTTTTTTATTTTATTTATTTATTTTTTAAAAAGGTTCACAAATCACTCTCAGTAAAAAAGTTAATACATGATAAATGTCTGAAAATCACTTTGCCAGCCTGGTAAGGACAGCCTTTGGGATGGGTTTAGCAGCTCTCTCACGAGCAACCAGACTGTGTTCAAAAGTGAAAACTGAAATGTCTAAATTTCTTTAACATCTCTTTCTTTCAGGAGGAAAGCAGCAAACGGGAGGCGATGGATGTGAGGGTGGCCCACTGCCTGCTCCTCTGGGCTGTGCATTTCTTCCCGGCTGCATCTCGCACCGCGCTCAGGGTAAGTTTCACTCGACCAGGTTGCTCAAAGCCCCATCCCACCTGGCCTTGAACATCTCCAGGGATGGGGCCTCCACAGCTTCTCTGGGCAACCTGTGCCAGTGCCTCGCCACCCTCATTGTGAAACATTTCTCTGTTATGTCCAACCTAAACCTATCCTCTGTGAGTTTAAAACCATTGCCCCTTGTCCTGTCACTGCAGGAAAAAATATTTTGAAGTATCCAATATGTTCAATATGCCAAGCAACCTCTGGCACAACTCTTGGGGTGTTAGAAATCTGCTGTTGGCCCTGCTCTACCCAGCAGTGCGGTTTCCAAGGCATTGCATAGTCAAACTTTGCTTCCAGACTGAGAGGGTTTGGCTGGCTGTAGATGACAGACCAGTTGACCAAGCAGCGATGGAAGCTGTTCTGGATTGCGCCTGGCTGTACGACACGCAGTCCCAGCAAGCGGCAGAAGCCCACCATGACTGCCTCGGGGTTGCTTCCCGATGAGGAGAGGGACAAAGCGGCTCTTAGTGGTTGTACAACTGTACCTTTATCTTATGGCAGAAGTCACGTAGATCGCATATTCTCATCAACAAGTCACATATTCTCATCAACGTGAAAATACTGGAGAGCTTAGGTCTAATACAGACTTTTTGACTGAGTAATGACAGCTGGAGGCATGTGCGATGCTGTCCACTCACTCGGTATGTCACCTCAGCAGAAGGGTGCGACCGAAGGCTTGATACGTAGAGACAAACTGTTAGTAGAGAGTTCTCAATTGGTCTGTAGGAGCAAGAGGCCATGAGCTCTGCATTCTGGACCTTGAAAAGACTTCTGGACCTCAAAAGGACTGTTTTGCCCTTGAAATCACCTCTCCAGTTTGTGCCAAGGACTTATTTTTTACTTACTCATTTTAATGTTCAATCTGCATTCCACTTTTCCTTATTTTTCAGGTTCTCAGTAAGGAATCAAAGACTGGTAATCAGCAAGGTACAGTGAATAGCTCTGTGTCTTTTTAATTCTTTGTGAGATGTTATGAGTTATCAAGACTTTACCCCCGATACTCACCTCACGGACCAGGGTACGCTGTCTTACACCTTATAACAATATCTGCTTCACTTATTTTCCAGATGGGTGCGTAAATCTCATTCCGTGCCAAGATAACGGAGCCATTTGTGTTCAGCCTTGTTCTCCCTCCTTCCACGGGGAGAAGAGCTTTGTCTGCGAGGACAGAAAGTGGCAAATGTTTGCAGATGCCTGTGCAAGCCTGGATGTTCAGTCCCTTTTTCAGGTGAGGGAACTCTTATGCACCTATTTTGGCATAAGCTCATAATTTCTTGCAAAGACACCCCCTTCCTCCATACCCTTTAAATTTTGACCAAAGGGAAGAACATCTGATCCTGAAACACAGATCGCTTTGGGTAACAGGCTTTGACTTCACCTTAAATCAAGTGATGGGAAATGAATTTGGGATAATCCTGCGTGGAAACATAATTAAGAAATGAACTTGCCTTGTTCACTTGGCCTATGTTCTTCGCGGGGATCTAAACCAAGACAATGAACATGAGAAAAGTGCGACACAATTATCTGTAATAAAACAGGTGATTCATGGTAAATTCTCCCCAACTACAAAATAAAGAACTTTTTTCAAGTCACTGCAATAATAAGGCGCTGCATTTAGTTCTTGCCCTTTCCTTTATATGTGTTGTACAAGCAAGACATTCTTCTCAGGTGAGCTTTGGTCCCTGGTTTCAGGCCATCTGGCACGTTCGTTGCACGCCACAGCACTGTACCTCTTGCCTGGTTGTAGTTGTGGCTTTGTTTTCATTCTGTTCATTAATTTTCTCAAATTTATTTTCCTTTTTTCAGAGGATTTCTGAACATGAACTCCTTCCGAGCTCTGGAGGACACGTTGGTGTTGCTGGAGGACACCTTCCTTTTGTAGGGGAAGGAAAGCCAGTGCATGGCAAACCTGGAGATGGAGCAAAATATTTTGGGGCAGGTGACCGCGGGAATAGTGACTGCCAAACTGATTTTTCATGCATCATCCCAGAAATCCTGTCTTCACCAGCCATTCCCGGAAACATTGCTGATATAGTGGAATTGCTAAAGAAGATTTCCCTGCTGTTATCACAGAATGTCAATAGAGGAAAAATGCAGGTATTGACTTTCATGGGCTTCAAGAGGTGTTTCTGAGCTTGCCAGAGCATCCACGCAGTGTTTTGTCCTTAGAGCCATTACCCAATGAAGTGGTGGCTGAAAATCACATGGAGATCACCTGGAAAGAGTTTCCAGGGAGGGTCATGTTTTGTTGTCAGAGAAACCGTTTGACCTGTTCATGTATGGTGCAAATACTCTGTGGAGTAAAAAAAAAAAAAGATAAAAAAGATTTAAAATAGAATAATAATAAAAGCAAATGTTTTCAGGAACTGCTGTTATAGACATGGGAAAACAGTAGAAGGAAAAATTAATTTTTAAAGTAAGACATGGTAGGGAAGGCAGCCTGGGCGATGCTGACCCGCAGCTGTGTTGTCATGTGTTGCACAATGGAAACTGAAATCTTTCCCTGATGAACTCAGAAATCAGAGAGGTGGGGAAAGAAATGTAGGGAGGGTGATGTAAGCAGACCTGCATTGTGGGTCAGTGTCTGGAATAGAACTTAGGTGTCCTGATTTTTGCTTTGTATTTGCTTTTCCAAGCATCTTTTGAGCCATGATATGAAGAGGATAGGACAATTCTGGTAGTGACTGTGCCAATGAGATGTTTGCGTTTGACTGGGATGGATCATGGGAACCTCCTGTTCATTGTCAAAGAAGAATATTCCCTTTATGGAAATCACTCTTGAATTAAATGAGCCTTTCTGGAGGCTCTGCCAGTGGAATAATAGTTGGTTTCTCTTAACATAAAAAAGTAACTTTTTTTTCCCCTGTTTGTTTCAGAGTTACAGCAGGATAGCAAACCATATTCTGAACAGCTCCGCCATCTCCAACTGGGCTTTTGTAAGGGACAGAAATGCCAGTTCGATATTACTGGACTCGGTGAATTTATTTGCTGGGAGACTTCTTCTAAGGAACGGGTCAGAAAGTATACAGGAACGCTTTATCTCTACAAAAGGCTACAGCATACATAAAAATACTTCAGGGAAGAGCTTTGATTTTTCTATGGAGTTCAATAACACAGGCAACATCACTGGGCACATGGTCATTCCAGAAGAAGAGCTTTTGAAGTTACCAAGGACTTCCAAAGCCGTCAGCATTGCATTTCCAACGCTTGGAGCCATTATAGAAACCAGCCGGTTGGACCCTGGTTTTGTGAATGGAATGGTGTTATCGGTGTCTCTGCCAGAAGAGCTCCGGCATATTTTGCTCACCTTTGAAAAGGTGAATAAACTGGAGAACGTCAAGGCTCAGTGTGTTGGGTGGCACTCTACTGAAAGGAGGTGGGATAACAGGGCATGCGCGATGAAGTCGGACAACATCAGCAGCGTTGTTTGCGTCTGCAAGCATCACCACCGGACGTTCAAATCTTTCTCCATTTTGATGTCCCCCACCACGCTGCGAAATGCAGTGCTGGATTACATCACGCGTGTAGGGTTAGGCCTCTCCATTTTCAGCTTGGTCCTCTGCCTGATCATCGAGGCTGTTGTCTGGCGTCACGTTACAAAAACTGAAATAACCTACATGCGCCATTTTTGTTTGGTCAACATTGCTACGTCGCTTCTCGTTGCTGATGTTCTGTTCATCTTAGCGGCTATTGTGCACCATACAGCCCTAAACTACCAGCTGTGCGTAGCAGCCACTTTTTTCCTTCACTTTTTCTATCTTGCCTTGTTTTTTTGGATGTTCACCCTGGGCCTCTTGATTCTCTATGGATTATTATTAGTTTTTTTTAAGATAACGAGATCTGTATTCATAGCTACAGCATTCTCTATCGGATACGGATGTCCCTTGGTCATATCTCTCCTCACTGTTGCTATTACTGAACCGAAAAATGGGTATTTAAGGAGTGGAGCCTGCTGGCTCAACTGGTACGAGACGAAAGCCCTTTTGGCCTTTGTTGTACCCGCTCTGAGCATCATTGTTGTGAATGTGGTGGTGGTGGTGGTGGTTGTGGTGAAGACTGGGAGATCCTCTGTTGGAGAAGGCTGCAAGTCACAAGATTTGAGCAGCATGATCCGAATTAGCAAAAACGTGGCACTTCTGACACCTCTTCTGGGTCTCACCTGGGGGTTTGGATTAGCAACGATTGTCGAGAGTCGCTCCCTGGCATTCCACGTTACGTTTGCGCTACTGAACGCCTTCCAGGTAAACTCTGTGAGACGGGGAATAGTGTGCGCTCAGCCTTTGAGCCTGGGAAAAGGTAGAAGGTCAAAGATGGGCTGGCAGCATGCCTTGTGCATGAAAAACAGGGTGTAAGCTTTCCTTCTAGCTCAACTATTTTACATGGTACGTGCACAAGGCATCCTGCACTGACATAGTAAATGCAGATGGGTGATGGATCAAACCAGTTGGTGTGAAGTGTGGTGAAGAATTAAGGTGACTAATTTACGTTAAACATAAAATACACTGGTTAATGTCGAGTAACTGCAAAGATGTCTGATCCTTATCACTTGACAATCACGCAGAAAGTTCTCACTTGCCATTGAAGTTGGTTTTGTTTAACTCATCGGTGTAAACATCTGACGTTACTTGACATACCGTTGTATACCCGGTCTGCCTTGGCTCTTCTTGGCCAATACTGCTACTGAGTGGGTTGAGAAAGTCCTGGTATGTAACCCATCAGCCTGGTTAGGAGAATTAGCATGGGTTATATATCCATTCTTGACATTCCCGGGGAGCCCGTGTGACCTGGGTGGATAAACCCGTTTTGCACATTGCTGTTATCTGAGTCATAGGTGATGAGATCTATCCGTAAGGAAATGACATCTAGAAGCATTTAAGAAACATCATGTGGTTATGATGTTTTTTTAACTGGTTTTGCAAATTTTTTAGGGATTCTTCATCCTGTTGTTTGGGACACTTCTGGACAGAAAGGTACTTGGGTTACTTCAGCACTTATTCTGGATTATATGAACATTTTTTACACTCTGAGAAACTGTTCCCTTTAATGTTCTTTTTTAAATCTACAGACAAGAGAAGCCTTAAGGATGAGCTGCCTTTCATCAAAGCGGAAGTGTAGTCTAGCAAAGGTAAAGATATTTTTTTTCCCCCCTTAATGGCTTAATTTACCAATTTACACATCTTATTTGTATGTGGAAAGAATGGAACGATCCACTAAATCTTACCTAGTTTAACATTTTTCTAAGGCAAGTGCTTGCTGAAGGAAATACAGGTGTCTCAAAAGTATGTTGAGGATATTAAGCTTCTAAATACTAGAAGTGGCAATCCCTGGATTTTTATGACCGCTACATAACCTATTGCTGTTGTTACAAAATTAAAATTGGTATTTTAATCGAATGTCTTCACCTATAGATATCAAAGCCCTTTAGATAGAGAATGCCACTGACTTTTTTCCCATCTGTAAAATAGATCTACTTTAAGGTTACTGACTAAGTAAGGAAGGAACAGAAGTAGGAGTCCAAAATCCCAATGTAGTGACCTGTTTGCTGCCTTTGCGGGTCCAGAGAGGGCCACAAAGATGATCAGAGGGCTGGAGCACCTCTCCTGTGAAGATGGACTGGGAGATTTGGGGTTGTTCAGCCTGGAGAAGAGAAGACTCTGGGAAGACCTTATAGCAGCTTTCCAGTATCTGAAGGGCACCTACAGGAAAGCTGGAGAGGGACTTTTTACTGGGGCATGTAGTGATAGGATGAGGGGGAATGGCTTCAAACTGGAAGAGGGGAGATTTAAATTAGATATCAGGAAGAAATTCTTGACTGTGAGGGTGGTGAGACCCTGGCCCAGGTTGCCCAAGGAAGCTGTGGCTGCCCCATCCCTTGAGGTGTTCAAGGCCAGGCTGGATGGGGTTTTGAGCAACCTGGTCTGGTGGGAGGTGTCCCTGCCCATGGCAGGGGGGTTGGAACTAGATGATCTTTAAGGTCCCTTCCAATCCAAACCATTCTATGATTCACAGAAATATGGATCTGTATGAGATGTCAGAGGATCGCTCTGTTACCAGCTGAACATGAGCTCAGGATGGAAACCACTCAGAGCCCAGCCAGTATGTTTGGTGCTAATCGATGTTGTGTACTCATTAGAGCTTGAGTTGTTTGTTTGGGTTTTTTTTTAATATCAGGGCAATTCATTAAAAGGAAAAGTTTACATGTTAAGGAAACGACTGTGTTTTAGCAGCTTCCTTGGAAAAAGTTGGCAAAATTGATGTTCTGACATCACTGAGTTAGTGTTTCCTGCCTCTGCTGGAAAACTTTTACCTGCTGTTTGTCAGATTTCTTTTGGTACCAAGGCTTTAATGGTTTCAAGTTATATTTATAAAAGGGAATTCCCTTTACCTTTCTCTCAAGAATCATCTGCAGTGCTCCTGCTATCCACCAAAAGAAACTGTGTCAGTTCAGCCCAAACTTTGGAAAAAACAAAGTTATTTCCTTGCTTTTCTCCAGTCTAGTAATCAATCCTGATTCTAGCATTGAAAGCTGCAGGGTGTTTTTCAGTGACAATGTGTCCAAATGTACTTGGTTTGTGAGGAAAAAAATAGAGGGGTTGAGGAAACTATACCTCCCTTCTGCTATCAGCATTGCCTGGTGTGCTTCGGGTCATTTGGTGCAAGAGTGGCTGTGTGTTTGTGCACCTTCTGCCTCCTCTTCTCTTCCTCCCCAATTCAGTCTTCAGTTGCATCCAGCACTGCTGTTATGTGCCAAGTTTAAATGCAGTGCAGAAGGTCCTCTCTTTAAAAAAAACCAAACCCCAAAACAACCAACCAAACAACCAAAAACCCACAAGTAACAAACCAAATCAAACCCCAAAACCCAATGACAAACAAAAAGACCAACCCCCGAACTTCTGCTAAAATGAACTGTTTCCTACCTAACAGAGGAAAGAGAGAACGGAAGTGCTTGAGATGGCTCCACGTTTTTGATACACTGAGATCACAATTCCAGCTTTTACAGGACCAGGATCCAAATAACAGTGAAGATGTTCTACATCTTATCATGGTTTAGGTCAGGATGGAAAGTTTGAAAGTTGAAATTCTCTGAAGTCACCACCAATATAATAATCTGGAAACAACAAGTGGAAATTTTGCTAATCCCGTGACTCAGCAACATTTGCTAAAAGTATTAAGTGTTCTCACTGGGCAAAACTGGATGTGGAAACCACGGCTGTGTGTGCCGATGGACTTAGGTCCATCTTGTCACTCATGTTGGTGGAAGAGACCACATGTAGGTGTTCACCATTGCGTAACAGAGGGGGAAAATGTTAGTCATCCACTTTTGTAAACTTGGGTGTAAATATGGAGTTTGACTCATGAGAGCTGGAAAAGTTTGTCACACCTGAAATGATTGTTAAAAAAAAATTTAAAATGTTGTTTAGAGAACTTCAGAATGGGACTGTGTATCTGGGGGGTTAATGGTGAATACGTGAAACGTCTAGAAGGGTTATGCAGACTCTTGCTTCAGGTCTCCTAGTTTCTCCAGACTCATAAGAGCCTTTCTTCTGGGTCTGATTTTAAGGTGACCATCTTGTGGCATCTCTTGCAGGACTCTGAGGCACCTTNAGACCTTATAGCAGCTTTCCAGTATCTGATTTTAAGGTGACCATCTGTGGCATTTCTCGCAGGACTCTGAGGCACCTCCTGTTTGAAATGGATCCTCCACCTACCTGGATGATATATGTTATCTGACCTGCTGATTTCTTTTCTCCCAGTCCTAGCAGCGGACAGTTGTCTTCAGTGGATCTGACCAGTGAGAGGAAGCACAGAAATCCTGGTTTGAGATGAGCCGAAGTGGCTGAGCAGCTCGGAGTGTGGACAGCACTGTCTTGGAGCACGACCACGGGACGCATCGTGAAAACCAGAAAAGAAAAGGCCCTGAACCTGCTGTCAGGAGCAGGAAACCATCAGTGTTGCTTCAACCNTTCGCCCTCTTTTCCCCCCTTTCCCCTTCCCCCGCTTCTTCTTTTTTTTTTTTTTTTTTTTCACGTCAGTGCAATAAGGAGCTGTACCGCATGTGGAACTGTTCTAAAATTATTTAATTTTTAATGTCATGTACAAATGTTGAGCGTTATCTAGCTGGTTTTGGCTGTCTTTGATCAAAAGTGATTCTATTAGGTGGCCCTGTATTCATCATTTCCATTTGTCCTCCCGCACTGATGGACAGAATAACTCTATTTCTGCATCACAGCTGTTCTCTCCATCTCAGTACTTGTGTATCAGGAATTGTACAAAGCCCTTTTTTTGGTCTATCAGGACAGAATTGTCATTCTTTTTCCAGTCCTGCAAGACGATGACAGAGATAAACAAGAAAGAGCATTTTGCAAATAATTAGTTTCCCTCTTTAGATGCGGGGAAGCAAGCTTTGAGTATGCTTCAGAGTTGAGTCAAGTGGATGGAGATCTCCCATGTCCCATGCAACGTACTAATGAAGGAAATGGTTTGTCTGTGTGAGATGGTGTATCTGTTTTTATTAGAAAATCAGTCCTTGGTCTGAGAAACCCTTTCTAATGAAAGCTTTGATAAAAATGTTATTGTCTCTTGTCAGGACAAATCGATGCTTTCGTATGGAAATAAAGTTGAAATGTTGTCATTGTTTCTAATAAGTGGTCCTTATCCTCCTTTACCAAAAAAAGTACCTAAATGCCCGTTAATATTAGCTGGTATTACTCCAGTCAGAAAACAATCATCCCCCGGTGGCTTCACATACATTTGAATTATAGAAGATTCAACTGAAATTATGCTGTTATATGTCATCAATGCCCCTTTACTGAAGAGGGAGAAAAACACCCTGGGAAATGAACGGAGGGATGTGGAGTGTCTGATACGTACTGTGGAAAAACCCACAGCCAGATGTCTCGGGGCAGAAGCTGGGGCTCTGGAGGGCAGAGCTCTGCCCTGGGCCATGAGACAGTTCTTGTCCCCACGACTTTGTCACATCCTTGTGTTTTCCTCTCTTATCTTCTTTCCTCATAGACTGCAGTCTTGTTAGAAGAGACTATCCCTGCGACTTTCATACCAGGCGTTTGTATGTTGGAGAGCTCTGATCAAATAGAGGTAAAATTGGGCTTATGTGCTGCTGTAACATAAATTTAAAAAGACCATTACCCCAAAGTCTGCTTCTTAGTGTCAAGCAGCATCTTCTGTGCTTTAGCTTCTGTCTCTCCTTGAACCGCTTAGAGGGTTTTTTCTTTCCTTCCCTTTCCTCCCCTCAATAAGTTACATGTATCTTGCAGTTGTCTCTGTTAAACCTTTCTCAGCATCAGCAGCATCTCCTCCAAGTCCCTCTGCATGGCCTTTTTCAATGGAGTATGAGCTACGTCCCCTCCTGCTTGAGGGGTTTGTTTCATTGTGGTGGTGTTGTACACCTGATTTATGAATCGGCTGCTGTATTTTAAGGAAGAATATTGGCCAGTGTTCAGCCATGAACCTTTGTACAGGTACCTCTGTCACCTCTGAAGGAAGGGGACCACTTTGTGCAGTCGCAGTGTGGAGAAAACTGCTTTGCACCTGAATTTGCTGCAATGTATTTAAAAAGACCTCAATTTCCCACCATTCTTCTGCTTAGGATGGCATTTAACTCAGCTGGTATCTTTTGTTCATTTGGTTTACTGTTAATGGTGACATTTTATTAATGAAACCTTGCGATTTTCTTACAGCACCTGAAAATTTAAAAGAACTGGCTTCAACCTAGTGCCTTACCCTTCTCTCACATGTGCACACATGTGCCTGTGAAACCACAACTGTGGATTTATAGACGGTGTCAGATGAGGCTTCCTGGATTATACACCCCCCTTCCAAATCCCCAGGAAATCCAGCAGGAGTCTTACCTGGGCAGCAGCCCTGCAAAAGGAATCTGTCGCATCTGCGTTTTGCTGAGAAAACTATCCAAACTGTTGATCAAAGGGTGTTTGAACTACAGTGCTTATTTTCAGAAGCTGGCACGCAGCAGAGGTTTACCCTGTGTTTTATGATCATTTAGTACTTAAAAATAACTGGGGGCTTACAGAGAACCGGGATGAGGATGAGCACTGAAGTTTTATTTTTAATACCCCAAAATTAAACTGACCAGGAGCATTTCATGAATGGATGGTTTTGAGAGGTGAAAACCATAGCTGTCCTCTACAGGTTGTGAACTGGTATTTCTTTAAATGCAGTGGGCTGATGGCCCAGTTCTAATTGCAGCTGGGGGGGGGAATATGAAAATAACTAGGGTTGGAATTCTGCAGTTTCCCAAATTATTGGTGTTGCAACAGCTTAATAATGTCAGTGTTGAATGGGTGAGATAGACCCCTTGGTGTGCAGGAGCTTGTATTGGAGCTGTTCCACCCTGCCTGCCAAAGTGGTCAGACTTGGAAACCCCAAGTGCTGCTCTTCACAAGGTGTCACAATTAATCATAGGATCATTTAGGTTGGAAAAGACCTTTAAGATCATTGAGTCCAACCATTAACTGAGCACTGCCAAGTCCACCGTTAAACCATGTCCCTCAGCACCACATCTACATGTCTCTTAAATACCTCCAGGGATGGTGACTCCACCACTTCCCTGGGCAGCCTGTTCCAATGCTTGATAACCCTTTCGGTGACTAAGTTTTTCCTAATATCAATCCTAAACCTCCCCTGGTGCAACTTGAGGCCATTTCCTCTCTTCCTATCACTCATTACTTGGGAGAAGAGACTGACCCCTCCCTCACTACACCTTCCTTTCAGGTAGTTGTAGAGAGCGATAAGGTCTCCCCTCAGCCTCCTTTTCTCCAGGCTAAACATCCCCAGTTCCCTCAGCCACTCCTCATAAGACTTGTGCTCCAGAGCCCTCACCAGCTTCATTGTCCTTCTCTGGACACGCTCCAGTGCCTCAATGTCTTTCTTGTAGTGAGGGGCCCAAAATGGAACACAGTATTTGAGGTGGGGCCTCACTATGGGACAACCCATTTTTTTTCCGGAGACTTACAGCATTGGTTGCATGGCCAAGCACAAAGAGATGTCAGAGCTCCTTGGCCAGGCAGGTAAAATTGAATTTTCTTGTGTCAAAACAAGATCTTGGGTAGAACATTAATTTTCCTCAAATACCTCAAGTTTTACATTGCCTTTCCCGAGACAGCCAGGCAATTTTCCCCCTCTTTTTCTATCCAGCACAGGCACGTCCTTCACGGTTGGTGAATCAAAAGAGAAGATGCCAAACCAGCAGAGCCTTGGCAGGCTGTTAACAAGACTGCTGGGCTGCCTTGTAAAATTTGCTTGTGGTAGACTCTCGCCTGCACTGCGAGGCTTGGCACTGCCAGCTCCAGGCGTGCTTCCAGCCTGCTGCCCGCAGCTCCGAGAACCAGCAGATGCTTGACCTGTGGTCCTTCACAAAGGCATTGCGTGGCTCTGGGTCTGGCTCACTGGTTTGCCTCGCTGGGAAGTGTCGTGATGCCCTGTGGTCAGTCTGCTTGGCTTTAGGAGCTAACGGTATGTGCTGCTAGACAGGCAGGGCTTGTAGGGTTATGTCCTTCCCAAAGTTAAATCTCATTTTGGGGAATGGGGAGAAAGCACAGGTTTGGACATGCAGCACCTTTTCACCTCTGCCCCCATGGTGAAGATGCACCTAAAACCTGTGGTGGGCGTGGTCTTGGGACAGAGACCCCTGGGGGCACTGCATCCTCCTTTGGCTTCTGTTTCACTGTTGGGTTTTTTCCCCTTTTCTTGTTCGTCAAAGCTTTTGATTCCCAGAAAGGCCACCAAGCCTTGGACTTTCCTTGTCTGGCTAAAAGTGGATTCCTTTGCTATTTTGAGCATTTTACTCCTACCTACTTTCCCTGGGATTGGAGTTCCCTCTCACAACTTTTCTCCTGCTGTGAAATTCTCTTTCTGTCTCTTGGCTTTCCTTCTTTCCCCTTTCCCAGTGTCTCTCCCTCTTTTGCTTCTAGTGCCCACCTCCAGTTTTTTGAAGGCTAAGACATGGACCTCTTGTGGCCTTTCTGGCTTATGCCATAGGGCAGCCAGTAGCTGCCCGGTGTACTGCTCGGCTTTCCTTAAGACATCTTCTTTGCTTTTTCCTTTTGCTTGTTTTTGTCTAGGCTAATAGTACTACATGAATGTATTTTCAACATGTCTGTGAATGTGATGGGGTCAAAATTATAGAACCAACAGTATTTCCCCACCCTGATCCCCAGGTGAGATGTCCCATTTGCATCCTGTAGGCAGAGTGATGCTGATGACTTCGCTTACAATTTCTAACATATTTTGTCTTGACTATAAACTAGATTTTGGTTTTTGTTTTCATTCTCGCAAGGGCAATATAATCAATATCTAATGCCATTGGAGTTATATATAATTTAAATTTTCTGTTATCTTTTGGTGTAATCAAATCTTTCTATGGTTTTGCTCTGGGCTCTGTAGTTGGAGGTGTTTTCCTTGAACGACTTCCATCTAGATGTAACAAAGAGGAACCTTTCTAATGGTGTAAAGTTTGTTTACATGCAATCTACATTTCAGGTCAAATTTGGTTGGACACCGTGTTCCTTCAGGCTCCTCACGTTCCCATTGTATCTGAAACCCAGCCCAACTTTAGTGACACCTTGAGGCTAGTTCAAACTTTGGGAAAAGGTGCATGCCTCATCTGATTTTACAGAAATACTTCGTCTGTCACTAATTACTGCAGCCATGTGCTAAGGTTGTTCTTTTTACAACTGGAAAAAGTCATCTTAGGTCAATTTATTTACTTAACTGCAGCCAGTAAATGAAATTGCACTTTTATTTGCTCAGCAGTGCTAAACTTGAAAAGCCCAGGGCTCTCTTGCTTGCTTAAGCATCAGTATTTAATTATAGCTCTTCAGCCCACAGGAAAGACGTACATGTACCCTTTGGGTAGTTTTGTTTCAGGTTGAGACCAGTAATAAATCATCTGTTTTGGCTGTTTGAAGATGAAGTGTTGAACAATGGATTGATTAGAAAGATCGTTCCGACCCCTGGGGACTGCAAGTTGAGTTTTATAATTTACTTCTTATGCTGCAGCGTCTCTGGTCGGGGAGCAGGCAGACTATAACATTTACTGGGCTATTGGAAGATCGAGCTATATTTAGCTTGAGTTTGCCCAGCTTCAAATACCCTTTCTTAAGAAGGACAAGTTAGTAGTGGAACAAAGTATTTTGAGAAGCAGTGGGTTTTCCTTTCTCTGATGTTGCTAAATCAGGCTTTCGGTAAACACTAATTACGAGGATCTGTACAGCGGTGTGAAAGCAGCTCTCCAGGCTGTGAAACGGTCCCTTCTGGCCTTAACACTCAAGAGCTATCCCAGGCCTTTCTTCTCATTGCAGTACTGTCACCAGTAGCCAAACGTGAATCTCCAGTATTATAGGCGGCCACCCTGAGGCGGAGCTCTCAGCTTTGGATGGCTCTTTGATGGCAATTGTAAGGAAAAGGAAGGTGGGGTGATTGCATCAGTATACTTGCATTGGTGTCAACCTTTTTAATAAACCCTCCTATTCATTAATAGTATCTTTGGCCCCTATTCCTGCTCTTGGACTGTTTTTCTTCCAGAAATGCT
Organism: Anarhynchus alexandrinus; assembly: GCA_008711295.1. Taxonomy (NCBI): domain Eukaryota; kingdom Metazoa; phylum Chordata; class Aves; order Charadriiformes; family Charadriidae; genus Anarhynchus; species Anarhynchus alexandrinus. The sequence goes on along the minus strand of VUYV01000307.1, from coordinate 925,908 downwards.
CCATTGACGTCAGTAGTTAATCCTGACTTCTTGTGGTACGGGAGAGCAGAACTGGACTTGGGGTACCACTCGCCTGTTTAAATCACGTCAGATCCATCACACTGCTGTGCATCTCTCTGAGACATTTCTATTTCCACAGTAAAAGACTCGATCTTTCTGGGTAACGACACTTACTCATGCAACGTTTTTTTCTGTTGTGGTGTAGCTGAGAATCTCTCACATCACTGGGATGGTTGGCTTGGGAGCTCCGGGACAGTCCGGGTTTCTTGCTTACCTTCTGCATTATTGCAAAACATTATCTTAATCTCTGCTCGCTGCAGAGAGCCCAAGGTATTCATCTGGCCAGCTGGAGAGGCACGGCAGAAACCCTCTCGTTATCTCCTGTACCGCAAACATAGGTGCTGCTTGGCATAGTGAGAATCGGGCAGTAGAACAGACAATTTTGATCTTTTTATCAATAAGCTGTAAAGCTACTAGAGTATAGTGAGTGTCAGGATCCGCGGAAAGATCTCTTGAAGACAAGACTTGAAGGCTGACTTTGAAGTGTGCTGATTAGCACTAAAATTCCCACTGGCTCTAAAATGCACTGCCAAGAAATAAGTGTCTTGAAAATGTCTGCTTTTGGGAAAAGGTCCACTGATATTAATTTTCTAAGCTTTTCTCTTTTAGGCCAAAAGAAACTGTTGAGATTAACTAGAGCCTTCTCCTGTCAGATGTGATCAAACTGCCTTTCAACCTTATTTTGGGCAAGCTAGATAGATTGACCTGTCTTTTTCGTTTCAGAAGGGGAGTTGTAGTATTGAATTTGTATTGATTTCCATTTTTGCTAGCTGACAGAAGAATTAATTTAGTACACAAATGCATCCTTCAGGTTACAAGCTGTGTTAAAGTAATAGGAATTTGGGTCTTCTTCCTGTAATGAATGTGTGTGAAAACCCGCAAGGAAAAAGGAGAGTCGAGAGAAAATTTTTGGTTACTGAGACTTAAGCTGCAGATACAGGAACGAAATTCATAAAAATTAGCAGTTGTCATCTGAAACAGGTACGAGACAACTCAATCACAAAGAAAAAAAGCTGCAAACCTTTAGTTTTTTTGACTAGTTCATGGGAGGCTTTGTGGTTCAGCAACCAGCCCTTGAAACCCCATCTGGGACCTGCTGTGACAGCCGGACTGTAGCTGGATGTAGGCTTTTGGCCATCAGGCTGCTTCAAGAGAGTATGTGCTGTTGTGCAGCTCCCCGTTGGGTTGTGCAGTCCCACATTGTGTCATGTGCTGTCTTGGGTTGGTCAGCTATAACTTGCACCAGACCCATTTCATGGTGAGGCTCACAGAGGTTGTGATGGTGCAAAGAAGTGGGACCATAATGTGGGGCAGAGGTGGGATGTCCATTAGCAGGTACTATCATGGAGACCTTTGCATTGGGGACCTTTGTCCCAAGGCATTTGAGACATCTGGAGGGTCAGTGTGTGGTGATGGGAGATAGCAGATGCCTGAAACTGAAAGCAAAGGGCGATGCAGAAGGTGATGAGGTGTCCAAAGGTTGCTCTCCAGATGATCTGGAGCTCTGCGGTTGTTTAGCAGCAGTAGAAGGCAGCCTCTGTGTAGGATGCTTTACTATGGAGAGTTTGCAAGGAATAAGCATGCAAAATTGGATGGTCCTGATGAATGCATGACTCCTTCCTTCTAAAGGAATGCTTCCCTTTTTGCTGGTCATGATCCTAAATTCCTTGAATCGCAGAGCTGTGTAATAGCTGGCGTGTGTTCCTGATCACTTGAGCTACTACGAGATTCTTAAAAATAAATGTGTTTTATGGAAATGGAACTTAGAGCCAAAGGGGAGAAAGGACATGGGCGGAGTGAGAAACATTGGCGATGCTTCCAGCTTTTCTATGAATACTAGTTTGCAGAGAGGTGAAAAAATGTGAAGGAAAGCTGCGTAAGTCAAATGAACATGACTTTCAGCTGACATGCACCTAAGATAGAATTGTTCTGATGATGGAATAATTATCTATTGGGCTGCATCAAAAGAAGTGTGGCCAGCAGGGCGAGGGAGGTGATTCTGCCCCTCTACTCCACTCTCGTGAGACCCCACCTGGAGTACTGCGTCCAGCTCTGGAGTCCCCAACATAAGAAGGACATGGACCTGCTGGAGCGTGTCCAGAGGAGGGCCACGAGGATGATCCGAGGGCTGGAGCACCTCTCCTATGAGGAGAGGCTGAAGGAGTTGGGGCTGTTCAGCCTGGAGAAGAGAAGGCCCCGGGGAGATATTATTGCGGCCTTCCAGTCCCTAAAGGGGGCCTACAGGAGAGCTGGGGAAGGACTTTTTACTAGGGCATGTAGTGATAGGACAAGGGGGAATGGCTTCAAACTGGAAGAGGGCAGGTTTAGATTGAACATTAGGAAGAAGTTTTTCACTTTGAGGGTGGTGAGGCACTGGAACAGGTTGCCCAGAGAGGTTGTTGAGGCCCCATCCCTGGAGGTGTTCAAGGCCAGGCTGGACGTGGCCTTGGGTAACCTAGTCTAGTGGGAGGTGTCCCTGCCTATGGCAGGGGGGTTGGAACTTGATGATCTTCAAGGTCCTTTCCAACCTAAACCATTCTATGATTCTATGATTCTATGATCTCTCTCTGGAGATTACCTAAATGGCCGTCAGTCAGTCCTAATTTCTCCCAGTGTGGAAATTCTCTTGGGGAACCTCAAGAAGTGAGGGGGATGTAAGCCCAAATCCTCATTTATCCAATATCAGTATGGATAATTGTATCCGAGAATAGCTCTGAGGCTGGCATCCTCTGTGGAGATGTGTGGGGAGTCTGAGTGCATAATTTAACACTGGACGTACTGGACATGGGCACCAACGCTGAAGCAGAAGTGGTCACAGGTAGAGCTGCTGAAAACTTCATATCTGCTCTTTGGAGAAAAAAAAAACCCAAAGTTTGCCATGGGTAAGGTCCGACAATGGTTTGCAGGCCCAGTCCTGCTGTGTAGCTCCCTGGTCGGGATACAGATGTTTAGAAAAAGAAAAATGTTTTACTGGTGGTGTGGTCAGACACATCAGGCTGAGTGTAATCAGGACTGGGACAATCCACAGCTCATGCTAAATGCATTCAGAATCTTAATGCTTTAATTAATCTAGTCATTCTGTAGCGAGGCATTAGTTCTTTCAAATGTCGATCTACCTAAATGTTTTTTACAGCGACTTACATATGACTCTATTTTTTAACTCTGTTAAACGGATCCATATATCCTATTTCTGTTAGTGAAAGTTGTTGATAACTTGATTTTCCTAAAAGTCGATTAGTCTGATCACTTAGGTGGATGATTACTTACAGCGTTAGGACTATAACCTTGGAGTTTATTTCTTGAAGCTCTCCACAGAGGCAGCTGCATTCTCTGACCGGGGTTAACTTCTCCCTCGGTAAAATGGGGTAACACAAACCTGACCTAATTGCCAAATATGAATATTGAGGACATGACCTGTTGGTTTGTGCTGATTGCACAGAGCTCAGTGTGCTGGAGTCCTGGACCATGGCTCAAGATCCTTATGAATGACACAGTATTAGTTAATAATAATAATAACGACAACACTCACCACCACCATGATGATGGTGATGATGGTGATGATGATGCTAGTGACTCCGTAGGCTTCCTCTTGAATATTTTTAATTATGAATATGTTTCTGAAATTGCACTCCAAAAGGTGTTGGTGACAGGTAGGAGAAATATTTGCAAATATGTCCCTGCTAAACAAAAGTCATTGCACTGTGCAGTTCTAAGTAGAATAGATGTGATTTAGAAGCATAAGATAATCTTCCATTGCAAGCAGAAAAGCAGGTGATTAACAATCACTTACCAAAATCCTTAATTGTTAATTTTACTGATACGAGGGGAAAAGGGTATCCTACAGACATTATGTCTGGAGTCATGTGTTTTTATGAAAGAAACTCTGTTAAAAATTATATTCTTTTCAACTGGTGAACTCTGGGCTTGAACTCTCGTTAGCTTGATGTGATTTGACATAACTAAATCATTGTTTCCAGGAAATAAAAACAAGTCATGTGGCTCAGAGACAGATCGCATGACAACATAAATAAAAGCAAATAGTATTAAAAAAATTCCCGGATTATTTCTTCAGGGTAAACCCATGATTTCCACAATGCTTTATTGCTGTTTTCAGACCAAAGTTATTTTATCGGTGCACTAAAGATAAACCATGCAAACAAGAAAAACAGAAAACAAATGTAACGGGCTTCATTGAGTTCTCTTGTACAGCAGTGCAATTGTCCTCATAAGTAAATAAAACCTGAAAGTTTGAAGGAGCAACTGGGGAAGTCGTTGAATTTATCTTTTGCCCTGATGTAAAGAAGTCTGAAACTTCAGTTGTCTTGCTTTGATATCGGGATCATCTTGGCATTCTTTCAACCCAGGTTCTGTACAGGTTAGGGATGAAGAAGGCATCAGTGCAACAAAATAATAATTTGGAAAATAGCATTCGAGGCAAGTTCCATCTGAATTTCAGCTTTCTTCTCGTCTTTTCCTGGGTGAACCTAAAGCCTTTCTTGCAGAATTGTTGTTAGTGTAATAATTTTGATTGTTCCAGTTGTGTTGATTCTCTGTTGCAAGGTAACTGAAAGACACCAATTCTACTAGTTCTGCGGAAGCTTTTGCCCATGAAGTACCCTGGGCAGGGGCGGTCTGTCTGCACGATGGGTGTTCGCTTCTGAGCCCACGTGTTAGGGCAGTTCGAAGAGAGACTTCGCTGTGAACAGACTCACTGTTGCTGCTTTAAGGTTTCCCCCCCAAAGAGTAACCCTAAATACAAAACTCTTAATGCTGTTTCAGGTTGCATACCTCTGTAGCATCTTTCAGATGAAGTTTATGATTTTAGTTTCTCAAGCAACACTCTTCTCAGAGCGTTAACTTTACATTTTTTAATAATATGCTGTAAAAATAGGAAGTGGTAGATATATTTATGGATGAAAGATATTTCTTTGGCTTTATCACCAGACTTAAAGGTGTGTGTATGTACGTGCCTATATCAAAATACATTACATAGTTTTTCTGTGCGCAGGAAAAAATAAATCTGTCTATGCAATATCAATAGAGGCTGTGCATGGAATAAATTCTTTTGTTTGTTAACATCTTTATAGGGCTTTGGATATGTAGAGCTATTAAAAACAAACCACCAAACCAATGACGTGAAATATCTCTGATAGGATTAAAATTTACCAGTTTGTGGCCAGTAGCAAAGTTGTGATCTGTTAGAGCACGCATGGCCTGGGCTACAGAGTAATGCAATTTTTTGTTGCCTGCACTCATCTAAGAGAAAGATGAGAAAAACATTAGTTAATTTCCTTGTTCTAATTTTTTATCATCAAAGATACAGACAGTAGCTTGTTCAAGAGACTGAGGTGAAGGCAAGAATTTTCCCCTGCAGGTTGACTGAAGGATTTTAAAAATGGAGACCACATGGAAGAATGAAAATATGGAAACAAAAAAATCAAACATTTGGTTTACGAAATTCCCAACTTTTGGTGAATAAACTGAATGGTTTGGAGGCTTGCTGTTTTATTAACAACAAAAAAAAACCCCAGTTTTCTGGGGGAGAAGAACACTCCTCCACCCCCTCTGAAGTGGTTCAAGAAAAGAACTGAAAGCAACTTCATTATGAGAGAAAGTGAAAACCATTCTTGTCTATCCTTTGGCAGTGTTGAATTTGAGATGAAAATCTGACTTTGAATCCTCATTCAATATTTCCTGTGTCTGCAGCGTGAACCTATTAATAGCTTTTCTTACCCTTCTGCTTGCTGCTTTTGCCACTGCAGGAACTTTCTGATATACTTTCCGATGGGCTGTGGTTTTAGTTTTTCTCAGTTTTCAGCTTGTTTACGCACGTGTGCTCGATACAGCGCTAACGACCATCTCTGAAACATCTTTTTCCTGCTGCCTTGTGAGCCGAGCACCGTTGGAAATGGCTGGTCTGACTCTCCATCGCACTGAGAGCACCCTGCTAACGCCGTGTGAAGCCAGAGACGAGCCAAGGGCAGGGCGAGCGTCCCCGTGGTAAGGGAATGGTGCCCAATTAAAAGTTTGGGCTGCTTGCGTGACCTTGATAAAAGCAGTTTTTAAAAGTCAAAGTCATCTTGCTCAGCACATTCACACTTTCTTTTTCCTGACCAGACAGCCACTGAAGGTGCAAATGTAATGGAATCTGTCATTTTAATGTCATAGATTTTTCCCCTCTTTCATCGGTGTTAGCGCAGACCCGCGGGGAATTTGCAGTGTGAGCTCCGAGCTCTGCATCCTGTGAAGCACCTCATTTATCAGCCAGAGTCATCTGCACAAAAGAAATCCAAAAGGTAATTTTTCCAAACCACAAAAATACATTTTTTTAAGGGATAATATCCACGAACACCCAAACTTGCCCTCTTTATTGACTGGATCCTAAACCAAAATGCCAGGATTTCATCCCTGGGACCAAGGTGTAACCATAACTCTTCTCTCCAGATATTAACAGTTCTGGGGAGGTATTCGAGATCAACGTAATCTCAGCTCTTATCCGGGTTATTGACATCAGTCATATAACCACATAAGCCTGTAAGAAAAATGCAGGGAATGTAAGTATAACAATTCTCCATCTCATCGAGCCAAAGTCTTCACAGGGACAGTATAGTGGAAAATATGCGTGGGATTATTAAACATAGCCCATTTTCAGTAATTTCTTTTTATCTTCTTGTCTGTCTGTATGCAGGGTAATAATCCATGCTCACTGCTGAGCGTCTCCAACACTACCTGAATATACCAGGAGTGACACTAACAAGCGCCATCCCCTCACTCAGGATTTGTAGAGACAATTTAGTGGCATCTACAGCTCTTCGTGCCTTTACCATTGGGCAGAAAAAACTTCCCTTGGTGAGCCAAAAGGTGCAACCTGTCAACGTTAAGGCACTTACCTTAAAACGTTGCTTTTATTTCACAATGTTTATCAAAGAACTTGCGTTGTATAAAAAGGCAACACAGCCCAGCTGAGCTGGGGCGTTCGCAGGGTTTACAGACTTGGCATCTTCAAATTGAATGATGGACATTACATAAATATCAGCACAGATGATCATTCTTATTTTCATACATAGCATGATACTGCTGGTATGAATTGTGTTGTAAACTTAGCTGTGTTTTACTGGGAACTCTCAGAAACCTCTGATGTCTGCAATTGGCTTTTTATTTTCTGTAAATATTGACCTAATTATTTAGAGCAAGGATGATGAGGTGAAGACCCCAAGCCACATCTAGCTCAGGAAAAACATTCAGCTGGCCTCCCACCTGCACCTTGCCATCCCTTTCCCTGGGACTCTCACATATTGCCATTTCCCACAGGGAAATTTGGAGGAAATGGAGGAATTTGCAGCTGAGTGCTTTCTTCTGCTTTTGGCAGGGGCCCTTCTGGCCCTTCCTCAGCTCTATGACTGATTGTGCAGCATTGTATGAGCAAAATCCAATTGCCCTGGAAAAAAATACACGTCTGTCTTGTCCTACTGCAGGGACGAACCTGGTGATGCTCCAGGGCATAATTGCATTTTTCTACCACAGGCAGTCATGTGCACTATGTATATCTGCTGGTACCATGGGTGTGGGCCAACTGATGGACAGGGAGAGGGAAGAGGAAGGAAGTCCTGGGTCACCTGTACAAGAAGCTATATGGCCAGTACATACAGATTCATTAATTTTTGGTGTGGATGTTGTCCAGTATGAGTCATGAGTCTTCTGTCTGTATCCTGACTGATGATTAAAATTTAAAAAAACCCAACAGAACAAAGAGTTTGAATAGAACTGGAACTCTATTCTGAATTTCACAACACTGATCTTTTGTGGAAAAAGTTGGGGTTCTTTTTAATTTGTGAACATTTTTATAAACACTTTATTAAAACAGTAAGTCTGCAGTCTCCCTATGAAAGCACTTTTTTTCAGATTTGCTTGATACCAAAACTCAACTTTCATGCCTATGTTCTGCTGAGCTCCTCATTGATGTCAGTCAAGCTGCTCCTGATGAATGCCTGGAGACAATCTGGTAAAGTTAGCAGTCCAGTTTTACCACAGTTTGTAAATGTAACATAAATAAGCAATGTCATCTCCAGTTCTGCTTCCTGCATTAATTTCATTATGTGAATTATGCGAAGATGTTTTAGATGGCTGGTTACTCCTCTCTTGCTCCAATTTTTTCCTTGACACCTGTATTTGTTCCCAGCCCTTCCCACATGGAGTAATTGGTACCAGTTTGGTACCTCTCTGACTGAAGGTTTAACTGAAATTTAGTCGAAGTGTGTCTAATGTAAAAAAAAAAAATGCCCAACACACACTTTCTAATTAATCTACAACCTTCCTCGCCTCCAATGCTTGACACATTCTTCTCTTTTTCTTAATGTCAAGATATGATTTTGCTGATTTGCTGCTGGCACTAAATATACTCTCAGAAAACCACCTTCTCTTAATTATTTTCCTGGATTTTCTGGGCTATTTTGGATTTTATGAAATCCTCTTTCCTTGGGGCTGTCGGTTGTGGTATAAGATGTAATCGTGTATTAGGGAAAAAATGTTTAAAGAAATTCCTCCGGGAGAATAATGGAAACATGTTTTTGTCTTAGCAAGTTAATGCATGATTTCACTTTTGCACGTGTAAAATGGCTGCAGCGGTGAAACATTTTATGCTGTTGGCATTGCACAGCCATGTCACTTGTACTGAGATGTATTAGAAATGGTTTATTTGTTTTCATTAGAAATAGGAGGTGATGTGACTTTTTCCTATTATTATCCGATTTCTCTTTAGGGGAAAATGTCAGTGTGACTTGATTAAATTAACATTCTTGAGGCAATATTTCTGACTGTGAACTTTTCTCAGAAAAATCACCCCTATGTACTAATCATCTTGAACTTTAGCATAAATTTGGAGTGCACTGATCTTGCTGGCAAATTGTTAATTAAACAAACCTTAATTATGTTTAGCAAAACCATGAAAAGCCAATCACAAAGGTATAGGCGAGTATCTCGTTCTTTAGTATTCTCTGTGATGACTTGGGAACAGTAATCTTGGAAACTTGGGATTATTATAGCTGTGTTTCAGGACTCCAAAAATCTCAAGGGGACTGAATGGGAAGGAGGCACCCTGTAATTAAATGGATGGTATCATAGATATAGAAAACTATTACTCAAATAATTTTAAACTTAATTTGGGGTGTAGGGAGAGAACTTTTCTGTGCAATGTCTGTGAGCCTTTAATCAAATAGTACAGTTCTGTGAGAACAAGAAGGAAAAACTTACCTATATCTTTCTGCTCTAGAGAGTCTAAGAGTAGTCTCTTTAGGTGCACAATCTGAGGTAAGAAACAAGCCTTATAGTGTCCCAATAAGTGATTCAAAAGCAAATGAGATTGTACATCTCAAGCACATGTATTTGGCGTCCTATAGATTTTAACCAGAAGAGCTTTCCAAGCTTAAACAGACCCTCATTTTTCTGGTACTTTAGAGGACCGTAATGTGGTAATGGATCAAAATAAAATCCTTATAAGAAATCTTCTCTGTTGTGCATGCAAAGACAGATGGACATGTTTCCAGTGATGCATGAGAGGCTACAGCTTTCAGTGTCCATGTGTAACTGCCAGACGGTGAGTGAAATGGTCTGCCCTGGTAGGGGTGCTTTAATGGCTGAACTGAATTTGCTTGTGACAGTGCAAAAGTAAATCCATTTTCTTTTCATGGCATAAGATGGATAAGTGACCCCATCGAAGCACAGATAAGAATAGTTCGGTGAAGTACCTATAAATATCCATTGTTGCATGAGTGCCTGCCTCCTGGATAATGAGTTTGTGAAGCAGGAATTGCATTTGTGTGACAAGAGCAAAATATTCCCATATTTTGAATGGTTTGAATTCCTTGGAAATTTGCCCAAAAGTCCCCTCTGTAATAGTACTTTATTTATGAACTTTGATGTTCTTGAGAGGAGCCCTCTCCATAGGATATCTCTGTGTACTTCCACGCTGAGTTGGGATTGAACCTCAGTTTGGAGGTGTCACCTTTGTCTGTGGAGCTTATGGACTTACCCTGGACTGGATGCCTAATTTCTGGAGCACTAGGTTTAAGGGAACGGATCCCACTTCATCGCCCTTCACATGTTTTTGTGTACTATGGCACATGCTAGTGCACAGAGAGGGTGACAGAGGTCCCTCCTCATGAATTGTGTTTGATTGCTTTCGCATGAGCCTGGGCACCACAATTCCCAGGGAATTTTGTTGGCTATTCCCAAGCTGGCAGCTCAGGCTGAGGACCAAAGGGATGTGCAGAGGAAATTATAATCTTCTTTACAACACAATGGCCATTTCTTCTGTTTTCCAAAATATGGCAGCTAAGTTCCCCAAGAGATAACAAGCATTAACGCTTCCACTGAATTCAAGATATGGAAGACCCTGGCTCTCCCAGAGGACATCTGAATATCTCTTTCCCCTCCCTTGCAGCAGTATGGCATGAACGCATGATCCTGCTACCACATTTTGTGTGGGACACAAGTGCTGCTTAACTTTCTGTTTGGCCACATTGCTTCGCATCCCTCCGCTGAACCACAAAGTTGAGTTCACATTCTCCATCTTCCCTTTTCAGGAGTGAAAGAAATACTCTGCCTCCTGAATGCTTCACTCACACCGGTGTTTGTACCTCTCTTTCCAGAGGCACTTTCCATAGCAGCTCTATACTTCACTTTTGGTATAAGCACCCAGAAAAAAAAATCTTGCTGGATAGAAGTGGAAAACATTTCTGTTCTTGTTACTAAAAGAAATTGCCAACGTGCCGTTCCAGCCAGTTTGATCTGCATTTCCCATTTTTGGTGGGTTTGATATAACAGAGGGAATTTACCCGTGGTTTCTTTCTTTTTCACTCCAAACGTGAATGGCAAAACACTTTAATAGAGAAGAGCTCAGTGACCTTGGAAATACGCACTGCGCCAGCTCCTACCAGCACATTTGTGTGCAGATGTGCAATGTATATATAATTTATGTTGATGCCCTTGAAATAATCTAAGTGAGTTCAGCGGTGGCTGGTGAGGTCATAATTCCCTGTCATGATATGCCTGAGTATTTTTTTTAAACTCTTTACTTCAGTAGGAAGATGTTAGCCACTTACCAGTCCTTAAGGGACTGTTCTCAAAGTTGTGAAGACTCCAGCTAGAGTTCCAGTAATTATCTTTTTTCCTTCTGTGCCTTCCAGGGAACCTTATGTTGAAATGATGTGTTTACGATTACAAAGAAGTTATTTGTTAAAGCAATTTCTGCTTCATGCATAGACTTTATTTTCAAGTTCCAGTTTGTGTTATAAGGTCCAGCCCTCCCAGTACCCCAGCAGAGATCGTAACATTCATGTGTCACCATTTAGAGAGAGACTGTGAACAGCAAGGGATTTAAAATAAATAAAGAGATCTCGTCTGAACGCTTGGAATGGTTAAGGTGAAGGCTTATCCATCATCATGGGTTTGCCTGTTTTCAAATCTTTTATTCCTTTAGGAAGAAAATATTTTTAGAGGATAACACTTCAGGTTACACATTTTTACTGGAACTTTACTCAGTTGTATGTGGGACATTAGGCACTCATAGTGTGAAAACTGTAAAATTAATCCACTGAGTGTAGAGGGCTCTCTTACTTAGGCAGAAGTTTTCTCCATCCCTCTGGTAGTACGATTTATACTGCAGTGAGAACCTCAGAAAAGAAGGGCTTAGAAAAAAGAAAATTGGTTCTGTTCTCACGGACTTTGACAAGACTGAAGCGGGCTTAGCTGCACACCACGGCCCTGAGCCCTGGCTACATCTTCACCTCTCCATGCTGCGGTCGCTCAGTGCTCCACCTCTTCTTTGGTCTTTGTCTCTTAGTCAATATAATCTATTATGAGTATCTTAAACAGTTGCAATGCCTCATTTGATTTTATTCACCCTCTAGTTTTCACTCTGTTCATTTTGCCATCTTCCAGTTAATCTACTTTGGAGTCAGAACTTCAATCGTCTTGTTAAAAATGCATGTATTATAGTAAAAGAATTTAAAAATATGTTGAACTTGCTTATGCTAAATATATGCTTACTATCTTAGATCTATTACAGCATCAGAAAATAGATTCTCTGCTTCTATGCATGTTGAAGTAATTAAATCCCCACCATGAGCCATAGTTTGATTTATATAAAAGCTTTTTGGATTTAATGATAGCTCACAGTTTGAGGACAATAACAGCATTATCTTTGCAATATTTGGTATAGTGTGAACAAGAATTAGTCATTAAAAAGTAATCCTTTTGTTTGTGGAGAAAAGGTACAATTAATACAATGGCTGTTTCAAGAATTAGGCTACATTATTTTTGTTGTTGTTATCAGGACATATTTCTATAGGAGTGGATATACATTTATTTTCTACTAAGTTAATGATCAAAAAGTCCTTAAAATCCACTTTATGCTTATTCAGAACACTTAGACTGCTTTTTTTTAGACTGCAAAATTTCTTAGTGCTGCTTCCCTTAGTAAGAATTGGAGGAGTAACTCTTTTATTAGAAATGCATCTATAGCGTGATGACTAGTCAAAGAATAAGAATTTATTTGCAGGAATTGATTCCTTCTACTACCTTTAGCATCTTGTGTAATATTGCTTTGGGGTGACACAAAAATGCCACTCAGGATTATTTGAGGACATTATTTTCATTACTGTCTTAAAAAAATACAAAAAAAAAGGAAATAAATAGTGGAATATCTTAGTATTTGGAGGGACAAAGTTCTATTTTTTTAGTAATTCCATATGGTGTCTGTTCTGCAAGCTTTATTCTTTCAAAGGGCATGTACATACTGTTTCTGGAATTCTGTGATGGTCTTACAATTCCTCTGCTGTAGTTATTTGTAGATAGATGTCACAGGTAGTCATTTTTTTTCAGTAGCTTCTCAATGTAAATAAAAATCACTACTTGGCTTCTACAGTGCCATGCTACAATAGTTTGTATTTGTTCATCCAGTATTAACTGGTATCTCATAAATCACTTAGACTGGGAAATTAAAATGTCATTATTTTCTCAGGAACTAACAGACTTTTATGATTGTAGTTCTTTACACCCGCACCTGACTGTTACCGCGGCAAAAGTCATCCTTAGTCCAGAGGTAAATGTACTGCTTTTGGCTGATTTAAACCATCAGCAATAAGTCAGGTCTGCACCCATCCTCAATAACCTTACTTAATCAGGAGGAGATTAAGACAGCATGTGTTGGGTGCATTGGCACTAGGAACTTTGGGAGGATCACAGCTGGCTCTATGGCCCTGATGCCAGCCAGTATTTCGGTGCTATGAAGCTCCTTTGGTCTCCAAAACGGTGTGGCCACATCCAAGCTACCTTTTAGGAATGGTTCCTGGCCCATGGCTGGGAGTTGTTGGTAGGGTCCTTGTTTGTCTTGGCCAAAAATGTGCCAGGCACTACGCAATCAGTTTAATAAGTGTAGGTGACTGAGATTCACTGAGAGAATAACAGCCTAGTAGGAGTATGGCTGATGAAAACAGTCACCCTGAAGTCTGCAATAAGTGGAAATGGAGTGAGGTAGATAGATAGGTACCAAGCACAAGGTTGGCCCTTAGGAGATAGCAGCAGGAATCACTATTATGCTGTTTCCTGAGCTCAGCTTATCTTGACGTAAAGGACTGTCCCATTGTAAGCTCAACACAGACCCTCATTCCACTGCTGTCAAAAAGCTGAATGGTCTCCTAAATTGTATCAGAGAAGCCTTTCAAAAAACACAGGGAGAATGAATCCCCCAGGTATGTGATATATATATCTAACCTCACCTAGGGTGTAGCATCTCACATTGAACACAGACGGATAAACTAATGCAGATCCTGAGAATGACTAACTGTGATCTGAGAAATGGGAATCTCTCTTCATGGGTGGTGAGCCCCCGGCCCAGGTTGCCCAAGGAAGCTGTGGAGGCCCCATCCCTGGAGGTGTTTAAGGCCAGGCTGGATGGGGCTTTGAGCAACCTGGTCTAGTGGGAGGTGTCCCTGCCCATGGCAGGGGGGTTGGAACTGGATGATCTTCAAGGTCCCTTCCAACCCAAACCGTTCTATGATTCTGCGATAAACTGAAGGTACTTTGTTTATTTGGATGGCAAAATGAAGGTTGAAATGATATGGGTCACTGTAATATGCTGGGGAAACAAATGCTGGAACAGGGAAAGAGTTATCAGAGCTACAGAAGAGTTTCAACATCATAACAACTAGGTGTATGTTCAGGCTGGACATTGAAGAAAGGTTTCTAATCATCACTGAATTCAAGTCAGGAATAGGCCTATGGTAAAACCAAAAGGAACAAATAGCCAAGCTGTAAAAAGGAAAAGAAAAGAAGTATGATCAGCTTATACATGGGTTGCCTGCACTGCTGGGTGATGAGAATTCGTAGCTCCAAACATTCTATGTTCCCGCTTCGTCTGGATATTTGTATAGCTCTGTAAATCACATATTAACTGCATTGAAAATAATCTCTGAATATGATCTCTATAGATGTATTTATATACCTTATATAAATGTTTACATGTACATTAAATATACCTATATTTAGAAAGAAGGTATATTGTGCCAGCAGGGGCTGGCAAGCACACAATGGAGCAAATTGCCCTTGGGAAGTGCCAGTGTGTCTGTAGACAAGGCTCAATGACCAGACACTTGAATTCTAGGTGAATAGGTGCAGGTCAGCCAAACTCTTCCATGAACAGCTCGTTCATCCTTTTCTTGCCCTACCTTCTACCAGCCAGAAAGCAGTTTGTCACAGAGTGCTTTGTAGACAGTGATTATAGTTTATCCAGTAGCAATTTTTTAAACACTTTTAGTAATCCATCCACACAATATGAATCATAGAATCATAGAATTGTTTAGGTTGGAAAAGACCTTTAAGAGCATCAAGTCCAACCATTAACCTAGCATGGCCAAGCTACCACTAAACCATGTCCCTCAGCATCACGTCTACACGTCTTTTAAAGACCTCCGGGGATGGCAACTACACCACATCCCTGGGCAGCCTGTTCCAATGCTTGATAACCCTTTCAGTGATTAAGTTTTTCCTAATATCAATCCTAAACCTCCCCCTGGTTCAACTTGAGGTAATTTCCTCTCTTCCTGTTACTCGTTACGTAGAAGAGACTGACACCCACCCCGCTACAACCTCCTTTCAAGGAGCTGTAGAGAGCAAGAAGGTCTCCCCTCAGCCTCCTTTTCTCCAGGCTAAACATCCCCAGTTCCCTCAGCCGCTCCTCATAAGACTTGTGCTCCAGAGCCCTCACCAGCTTCATTGTCCTTCTCTGGACACGCTCCAGTGCCTCAGTGTCTTTCTTGCAGTGAGGAGCCCAAAACTGAACACAGTACTCGAGATGGAGCCTCACCAGTGCTGAGTACAGGGGGAATGATCACTGTCCTTGTCCTGCTCGCCGCACTATTTCTGATAAACACCAGGATGCTGTTGCACAACTTAAAGAAAGAACAAGCATTAATGATTAAGGGAATTATAACCTCGCATTAGCAGGGGAAAATGACCAATTTACGATCTTGAGCTGGTTTAGGACAGTAGCACTGTTTTTGTGGTGAACAAAATATAGGTAGATTAGTGGAAAAATGATCTGAAAAGTCTTTGCTGGTACTTTCTGCTAGGTGGTTTTGCAGCAGTTGAAACATGGGTGCAGAAATGCCATTGCCAGGATGGACCTCTGTTTCATGCTTGCTGCTGGTGATGGCGTCTCTCAGATAGTCATCAAGCAAAGCTGACAATGTTGTCTTCACCTTTTTCTCTCCTTCAGTGGCATGCCTAGACATGGCAGATGTCAGGAGTTTGGGGCATCACACTTGTCTATAGGGCTGACTCCCATTTTGTACAGTTTTTGGCACCACTTTTGTAGCTGCAGAACCTGTCAGGCAGTCCTGGCACCCTGGAGACAGTCACCATGACAGAGATGTCATCAAAGTAGCATCACCTCAGTGAGCCACTATGGCCATTGCATGTCACACATTTTGCAAAGGTGTAAAACGGTAAAAGAAAAATTTGGTTTATTTTTGAGGTAGGTGTTTTCAGCCCGCTGTCTGTGCTAGACCACATACATGGAGAGACCTCTAACATCCATCCGTATGTATAAACACACGGTGCTTTGGATTTACACTTAACGACCCCCAAGAAAGTCACAAAATTTGTCAGCATACAAGAAAACAAGAGTAGATGCTGTAGCCCCATTAAATGAAGGTTTGTGCTCATCTTCCAAAAGTGTGTGAAAGAGGTGCAGAGACAGCTGCCTTTGGGTCTCAGAAATTGAAGAGACTGAAAGATTAGTCACAAAATTTGAGTTTCACATGACCTTTTGCACTCACCTGTTTGCACATGTTATTGGTTTGTCCTTTGCCCTTTTCTGTTCTCCTGTGGTCTTCACTTTAGTCATTGTTTAGTCCAATTTTCTGTATTAATGCCTGATCCTCAAGATATTTCCAAGGCATCTTCTCCCTGCTGGGAAGGTTCCAGTTCTGTGTTGTTTTGTTTATCATAGAAACATAGAATCGTTAGCTCTGGAAAAGGCCTTTAAGATCATCAAGTCCAACCGTTACCTAACTCTGCCAGGCCCACTTCTAAACCATGTCCGTGAGCACCATATCTAGATGGCTTTTAAATACATCCAAGGACGGAAATTCAACCACTTCCCTGGGCAGCCTGTTCCAGTCTTTGATAACACTTTCAGTGTAGAAGTTTTTCCTAATGTCTAACCTAAACCTCCCCTGGTGCAACTTGAGGCCATTTCCTCTTGTCCTATGGGCTGTAACTTGTGAGAAGAGACCAACGGCCACCTCTCTACAACCTTCTTTCAGGTAATTGTAGAGAGTGATAAGGTCTTCCCTCAGCCTCCTTTTCTCCAGGCTAAACAACCCCAGTTCCCTCAACCACTCCTCATAAGACTTATTCTCAAGACCCTTCATGAGCTTCACTGCCCTTCTCTGGACTCGCTCCAGCACCTCAATGTTCTTCTTATACTGCGGAGCCCAAAAATGAACACAATACTCAAGGTGTTGCCTCACCAGTGCTGAGTACAGTGGGACAATTACTTCTGTAGCCCTGCTGCCCACACTATTCCTGATACGGGCCAGGATGCCACTGGCCTTCTTAGCCACCTGGGCACTCTGCTGGTTCACATTCAGCCGGCTGTCCACCAACACCCCCAGGTCCTTTTCTGCTGGGCAGCTTTCCAGCCACTCCTCCCAAAACCTGTAGCACTGCATGGGGTTGTTGTGGCCCAAGTGCAGGAGTCGTCACTTGGCCTTGTTGAAGATCATACCATTGGCTTCAGCCCATCGATCCAGCCTGTCCAGGTCCCTCTGAAGAGCACTCGTACCCTCAAGCAGATCAACACACCCATCTGACTTGATGTCGTCTGCAAACCTACTGAGGGTGCTCTCAATCCCTTCGTCAATATCATCAACAAAGATATTAAACAGGAGTGGCCCCAACACTGAGCCCTGGGGAACGCCACTTGTGACCGGCCACCAACTGGATTTAACTCCATTCACCACCACTCTCCGTGCCCGGACATCCAGCCAGTGTTTGATCCAGCAGAGCGTACATTTGTCCAAGCCTTGGGTAGCCAGTCTTCTCATGAGAATGCTGTGGGGAACAGTATCGAAGGCTTTACTGAAGTCAAAGTAAATAACATCCACAGCCTTTCCCTCATCCACCAAGCAGGTCACCTTGTCGTAGAAGGAGACTGGGTTCATTAAGCAGTACCTGCCCTTCATGAACCCGTGTTGACTGGGACTGATCTTCTTGTTGTCCTGCAAATAGTATGTAAGTACACTCAAGATGATCTGCTCCATAACCTTTCCACACACAGAGGTCAGACTGACAGGTCTGTAGTTCCCTTGATCCTCCTTCGGGCCTTTCTTGTAGACATCTGCTGATCTCCAGTCCATTGGGACCTCCCCGATTAGCCAGGACTGCTGATAAATTATGAAGAGTGGTCTGGTGAGCACACCCGCCAACTCCTTCAGCACTCTTGGGTGTAACCCATCTGGCCCCATAGACTTGTGTATGTCTAGGTGGTGCAGCAGGTCACTGACCATTTTCTCTTGGATTATGGAGGTGTCATTCTGTTCCTCATCCCGGTCTTTCACCTCAAGGGGCTGGGTATAAAAAAAAAACAAAAAAAATTATGATCACAGCAGAAGACTGTTTCATGAGCAAATTCATTATTTTTTGTGGAAAAACAGTACAAAGGAAATTCTCTGTTTTATCCATTTGAATATGTTTGTGAAAGATGCAGGTTTAATATCACATCTTCCATGGTCTTTTCACAAACTTCAAATATGGATGGAAAAATCACACTATATTTTAAACAGGTATCCAAAACCTGTTGTTGTTTTTTATCAATATACCAGTACTCACCCATTCTGCATCACTTGAGACAGTAAGTGGTTTTTTATGTCTTTCATTGTTAATTAATCCACCAGAAATGAATCAATCACAAAAGCTTGCCAAGCTAATATTTCACATTTCCAAGCACTGATTTTGTTTTTTTACCACCTTTTGGGTGATTTGGGAGACTTACCATTTTTCTTTGCTGCCACCTCCTGTTGCATTGAAGGTAACGCTATTTAGGGGTGGGTTTTTGGTGGTATAAAAGTGTTAATTTGATGGTAGAGTCTGCCTACCACGCTGCTGCGTGTAGAGACTTTCCTGCTACCATGCTTGCCCTTACACAGCTGGTACAACCCGTGTTGGCAAGGCATGATGAACACAATCCAGCCCAGGCACAACTTTTTCTTTCTCTGGAAGTAAATAGAGCATAGTAAATAGACCTCAGCCTGACACTTGTGGGACTGGGATGATGAGGAGCCTGTGGTCCAAGGACTAAAATGTGTGACATGCACAGGGAAGCAGCAGTACCTGGGAAGGGTATAGGAAGAGAGGAAAAAAAGCCAAGTGATAAACAAGGCTGAGAGGGGGGCGGGAATTGCATGGGGAGATGAAAAGGGAGGATGTCCCTACCCTGAAACATTAAAGGGGATGTTGGGGTTTGTTGAACCATAGATGATGTAATTTAAATGAATGACAACTTATTTTCAGAAACTCCTTCACTTTCTTTTTTTTCCTTTGAGCCTCTTTAATCTTCTGACTCATTGTCCTTCAAGACTTTTCTGTCTTGCTTTTTAGTGTTTTGAATACCCTTTTTTTTTGCCCACCTGCTACTGCTGTTTCTGCCCATTCTTCTTATAACGACCTTCCTGTATCTGAAGGACGCCTACAAGAAAGCTGGAGAGGGACTTTTTACAAGGGCATGTAATAATAGGACGAGGGGAAATGGCTTCAATCTGGAAGAGGGGAGGTTTAGAATAGATATTAGGAAGAAATTCTTTACTGTGAGGATGGTGAGACACTGGCCCAGGTTGCCCAGAGAAGCTGTGGATGCCCCATCCCTGGAGGTGTTTAAGGCCAGGTTGGATGGGGCTTTGAGCAACCTGGTCTAGTGGGAGGTGTCCCTGCTCATGGCAGTGGGGTTGGTACTAGATGATCTTCAAGGCCCCTTCCAACCTAAACAATTCCATGATTCTTTTCTTTTCCTTTTAATCTCTTTTGCATTCACTCTTTCTCTCTTCAAGAGATTCTGCTTAACAGGCCAGAGTTTGTGTTTTTTCTTGTTTTTTGTACCCAAAGAAAGACTTGAAAATATCATTTACACATATAGTTGCTGTTGGACCACTCAGCTGGTGGCCTCAGCAGGGTCATGCTTGCATTAAACTGGCTGAACTGATGGTTATGGTTTCTTTATCACTGCACCTTGTTGGAGGTCGTGCAGGTTACACAATCAAGATCCTTTCACTGTGGTGAATAAACTCCAGTGACTCCAGTGAAGACTAGTGTGAGACCCTGGGAATGAAGTGCGTAATCTGTAGTCCCCTTTCTCTGTGGTTGCACAAAACTTTGCTCTTACATGAACCCTTGTGTCAGGATACAGCTGCGGGTACCTTTTTTTGGCAGCAATGTTAAGTTTGATGAATACTTATTCTTGCTCTGTTCTCTCATCTGTGTCACACAACTGCTCACAGGGCTGTGGGGTAGGGGATAAATCAGCTAAGGTGAAAAAAAATATTCCCTCTGTCTCTTTCCCCTCTTTCTCCCAGGATCATGGACTTGAGGAAAGCCCGGACCCATGAGTGAAGACACAACAGTTTCAAGGACGTGGGGCTTCATNCATGACATCTTATCAAAACCACTCACTAAAACCACCAGCATAAGTTAACTAGTTTAACAAAACTTACACAAATAACAGGGAAGTTTGTAGCTGAAGTAATAGCAAGTACAAACGCAAGTACACATCTCCGGCTAAAGATGCACAGGAAAGCGATTTGCTGTCACAGAAAGGGGCTGCTCCAAACTGGACATTTGGAGATTCCCCTTGTTGGGGAGACACTGAGTGTTTTGGAGAGAAGGCAGGGAGAGGATTTTTGGATAGAAGCTGGTAAAAAGCTTGGGAACAGAGAATATGGACCTTATCTTTTTTATCCTGTTTTATCATTTAGCCATGGTGCTTAGGGACATGGTTTAGTGGTGGTTTTGGCAGTGCTAGGTTAATGGTTGGACTCGATGATCTTAAAGGTTGATTCCAACCTAGACAATTCTATGATTCTATGATTCTGTGTGTGTAGGAAGTAAGATTCATGTTCCTTATGTTCAAAACTTTGTTCAAGACACACCTGACCATCAACGTCTCTTTGCTATGGAGCACTGCTCTTGGGAAAGGAGGTCAAGGAGTTGCTGTTGGTCACTTTGCAGTGGATTAATTGGACTGTGTAAGTTTCAAAGCACAGAAATTAGCAGCTCTGTGCCCCATTATGTGTCATGTTAAGTCATGCGTTCATGAAGGACCTCAGAGCAGGGAGGGATGTGCATGTGTGTGTGCGCATGCACACTCGCACAAGCAAACATGACCAGTGGAAGAATCCCTTTGTGCTTAATGTGATTGTGAACTGATCAGGGTTGCATTAGCTAAGCTATTCTAAAAAGGACCCAAAAAAGCCTACTGAGACAATACATCCACAATAAAATGGTAGCAAAATATTAAAATTCTTTATGGGGAAAAAATCAGTTTTGGTCTTTTGTCCTAGTTTGAGATCTCCATGGGAGAGATTCTGTTTCTTTTCTGTAAATGCCAAACTGATCCGTAACCTTGCATAAGTCAAAGCATCCTCATTTCTATTAGCTGTTAAGCTATATTATTGCCTTTAGAAAGACTCTGACCATCTCAACCAAATATTAGTTCTTCTAATACTATTCTAAAAATCAGTACCTTAGCTTAGGGTTAATTGTCTTAACTAAATAGTCTTACCTCAGTATTGCCTGGGCTGTTTCAATAATACAATAAATATGGAGTGTTTTAAACACTATTAAGTTTTATTGTCTCCTTTAAATGGAGAGAAACGGAGAGAAATTGAGAAGCTGAAGCTTGTCTAATATACTAGGAAATTAAAAAAAAAAACAACCCACAAGTGTCCTTTGTCCTTTTTTCATTTGCAATGAAGATAGTGAGAGTCTATGGGAGGAAATGATGGATCCAGGGTGACTTGTGATTTTCCCCTTCTTCAGACTGCCACCAATGTGTTTAATAATTAAATGGAGGCAGAATTAGGTGTTTGGACTCCATTTTTTATATCTATGGAAATCAAATAAAGCAAGAAGCTGCCACACTTTCTGGCAATGAAAAGACAAAACCATTGTTGAAACTGCTGGAGGGTCTTTGGTTTCAAATTCAGAAGAAATTCTTCCATCAAAGGAAATGTTTAAAGGGACTATTTCATTATAATTTTTTTTCAAAGTAGAGAGTCCAAATGAAGTGTTAACTATTAAAGCAGTCAAGATTCAAACAGGCGGTTCCTTGTTTCAGATCTGGCAAGAGTTGCCTTTGGGTTTAACGTCAGTAATGTACAGCCCTGTGAGGTTTATCTCTGTCAACAAAAGTGTTTGATTTCTTTCTTGAACTGATGGTATGAAGTAGAGGAATGTATGATGCAAGTAGACACAAATCAATCAAATGCCATTTCATATTCTTTGGAACTTTGTTATTTAATGCATTTCAGTGTCTGTTACCTCGCTTTGATGGCGAAAGTCTTTTCCTGTGCTGGTTAAATCAATATTTACTTGGCATATGGGCTGCTTTCATAAATGCATATAGTTACATTATATAGACTTGAAACAAGAGAAGTAGGGAATCTGAGAAGTTATCTAGTTGATTTCTATTCCCCTAACTCTTCTGTAACCATTTCTACTACAGGTCAGTCCAAGCTTGTTGGTTTTTTTCCTAATGTCTAGTGTGAATCTCTTTTGTTGCAATGTTAGCCCTGTTCCCTTCTTGTCCTTTCTAACATGGGTAGGAAGCAAATTTATTCACTCTCCTAAACATTTTTACACTGTTCAGAGGTCTCTCCTGAATAGTTTCCATTCAGATTAAACAACCTGTTTTTCTTTTTTCTTTTTTCTTTTTTCTTTTTCTTTTTCTTTTTTCTCTTTTTCTTTTTCTTTTTCTTTTTCTTTTTCTTTTTCTTTTTCTTTTTCTTTTTCTTTTTCTTTTTCTTTTTCTTTTTCTTTTTCTTTTTCTTTTCTTCAGTTCTGCTTATTCTGTTGCCTTTTTTCTAGACTCTCAAGTGAATGCATTTCTCATTTTAAATATGGGGTCTACTCATACTTACCAGCCTACCAACCCAAATAGGTGATATGTACAGTTCTCAAATTGGTGAGCTTTTTGCAATTTCAAATAAATACAAACAATTCACGAACAGTGGAATTGATGAAGCTTGATTTTGCTATTATTTTTCATCCATCAATGCGTATCTTCCCTTTTCCCTATAACACAATCATGCGACATTCTTTCCATGCCTCTTAACCTTAAGAGATGTCAAAAGAGAAATATTGTACACAGAAATATTGTTGTTTTAGTTGTCTGGTGAGGCACTAAACAAAGGTTGATGCCCTCATTGGGCATGGTTGATGCCATCAATGGCACAGGTCATGGTTCTGCCTCCTTTCTTTCCTGAGGGTTATAGTTCTGCATCTCTTTTATCTATGTTCTTAATGATTTTTCAAAACATTGAAGGTGGTATAATTAGAGATTAGAGATTTCTACTCATTTTTTTTTTTGAAGGGAATTAATAAGTTCAAAAGTTATTGAGGAAAATTTGGGCAGTGTAATTATGTAGTTCTCATTTCCTTAAGAAACTGAGAAGCAAGTAAACTGTTTAATTTTCATTCAGTTTTCAGAATTAATGTATATTTTCAGGGCTAAAGAAATTAAAAATTAGTATTTAAGAAGTATTCAACTTCAGAAATTTCAATTTCAAATTTTTAAGAAAACTACATTTTTCCTTTTTTCTTTATTTAACCTCTTTTGAATCATTCCATGGTGGAGGTGTTGTTTTCTGTTCATTTCTCATGCTTAAAGACAAAAGGCATATAGGTAATTAAATTTTGATAACATCAGCTAACGTTAGGTGAGACGAATCTCGGCCTGCATGTGTAATTATCTTCATAGTTTATGGAATTAAGTCTAGAAGTCTGCTCACCTGTACACAAAGGGCAGCTGCACTTCATTTGGCCGTCTCTTTGCTTTGTACCTTTCATGCTCCTCCTCTTGGGAGACTGTGGACCACAGATGCCAAGGTGGCGTCATTGCCCGAGACAGGACTTTTTTGAAGTGAGACGTACCCAGATGGCCTGAGTGAACTGTCAGCAGGTGGCCTAATTTAAGGTTGTCTTGGGCAAGTTCTGCAGACCCAGAGGACAGAATTAGGGGCTTGATTGATCACACAGATTTTTTTATGCCTTAGTAAGAGAAAAATATTCCTACATGCATGCGTGTTAAAGGAGACATTGCTTATATTTGCAGTGGAGGTTGGTACAAGTTGTTTTGGAAGGATGTGTACAGGACAAGTTGGAATTAGGACTAATTTTAGACCTAGAAAACCTGGCATTTTTAGAGAGCAACTCATTTTGCTACTTTCAGCTATGCTTTTTATAGTGAGGTGAAACGGCCTCTGGCGATAACGACACTCAAACTGTCTGTTTCTCTGCAGTGACTGATATAAGCTTAATGCAGATGGACCCCATCCCATGGTATCTCAAAGTGGCTGAGGGATATTTGGACAACACATCTGAGAAATGTTGTTCTAGGTGCAAGGAAGAAAGGAATTGGGAGTCAAGAAACCAGGAAGGGCTTAGAGCAAGACAAAAGGTTGAAAAGGGTTATCTGTAACAGGATGAGGACAAAGATAGGCAGAAAACAAGAGAAGAGCAGGGCCTTGAGGAATTCTCCATAGCTAGATATGGTGGAACATGTGGCCCTGAAGGTCCGATTGCTGGTGGAGCAGTGGAGATATAGCCACTTTACACAAGGTATGAGAAACTCATATACCCATACAAGGATTTCTTTTCACATAGAAAATATTCTATCCTCTTAAGGATTACATGCTAAGAAAAATGAGGTTTTTTCTTGAGGCAGTAGAAGAAAAGGGAAATATTTTACCTTCCTACCTGGCTCAAGTTATCTGTCCAAAAGGAATGGTACTGCAAGCAGCTACCTGCACTGTGTAGAGAGAGAGCGAGCTGTGTTTTGATGAAGAAAACACGCTGGAGTTTTCATGCTTCTCACTGCCTTGTAACTTCTCAAGAACTTACAGGTGAACAATTGATAACATGCCAACAGGGAAGGCCTGGGCATGTGCACAATGGCTCCACGTGGTAAATCCTGTCCCAGCATTAATATTTAAAATATCACCCAAATGGTGCTAGTAGATTTAGCATAGTCAATGACTCCGTTAACATGTTTTGGCAGCTAGAAGATGAGGCCCCAAGAAGGGATGGCACCCACCACCACTAAGCTCTTCTGCGCCTTAAGCTTTGCACTGTCATCGTGTTAATTCACTCTGTCACATGTCATGATGTATGTCTTGGAGTTTTGCACAGCCTTGCCCTCTAATGAGTCCTGGCGTCTATTTCTTATTGAGAGAGTGTAAGTGCCATAGGAGTAATCTGGGTGGACACATCCTGATGGATGAGGCTCTTGCACTTGAATTTCCCTCTTTCAAGCCATTGTGTGTAGCCAAGCTGAAACTGCATAAGCAGAGCAGAGAGTTACTTAAGTTTTATCTCAGTTGATCAGTGTGACATTAAGCACCAAGACATGAATTTTTTTTATAGCCATGTGAATGAACATGCTGAACATTTAAGGTAACCTGCAGTTAGCCCATGACTACGTTTACTTTGGACCGATGTTCGACCTGCTGCACCAAGAATACTACATGGTGGTGCAAATGATGCAGGTAACATCGGGCTTCATTGTGCTTCATGTTGTTTGTTGAAAAGGTATTACAGTGCTGTGGTGTACCGGTAACTGAAGTACAACTATTTTGATATTTTTTTTTTTTTTGGCTTTTGTATTAAATATATAATGTGTTATAAGGCTGCTTTAGAAAGAGAAAAAAAATCTATGAATGAACTGGTACGCTGAAGGCTTTTTCCCCCTGTACTTTTGCTTTTCCTAAAAAAAACCCAAACAATTAAATATTCATTTGTGTTCTTGCAAGCATGTTCACTATTGGCTTTCATTTCTCTATTTATGACCGTCTTGACATGAAGGGTACATACCACTTGAATTCTTCCAAGCTTGGGAAGATCAGCAGCTTCTTGGTTCTCTTCAGCCACTGGAACAATCTGATTCCTCATTTTCCAAACTATGGCTTTTTTTTCCCCAACGTTCCTGAAAAAATATTCCACAACTTGAATCTTTGAAGTCTCACATCTTCACTAAGCCCCACATGCCTGAACTAGTTCATCAAACAGTTCACAGCATTTGCAGTGGTACTACATCCTACGCCTGGCCTGGTGCAGCCAAAATCTTCTCATGGACCTTGCACACACATACAAGAATTAATTGCTAGCCAAATCAAAATAAGGCAAAAGCTGCTACTGGCCCAATTAAAATGACACCCATGCATCAATAATTCAAATTGTTTAATTACAACAAAAGGTGAGAAATTACTAATGTAATTAATAGCAATATCCTGGCTGCACTGTCCTCTTGCTGTCCCTCTTCTCCAAGCTACTTTCCCGCCCTGGAGGTTGCCTGTGGTTTCCTGTGGGTGCTGGCCGAGGGCTGTCACGGCACCATGTCGGTGCCCCAAGTTGCCAGCGTCGCTGTTGATGGCAATAGTTTCTTCTTCTGATACTCTTCAGTTTTGCGGTTTGCTTGGGGATATTTTTATACTGTTGTTTGTGAGTGAACTTCTTTCCCAGTGATCTATGATCCTACACTATGCTAGGATTTTCACTCACACGTGGTTCTTTGCTGGACTTTTGCCATATATGATGTGACTAAACCTTACTAAATATGAACAAATCCAAGTTTTAAAGCTACTGAACAAGGACTGTGGTTAAAAAAATAACTCTCTGACCATTTTCTTTTGCTGTTAAGAGTTTAGCCACCTGACCACTTTGCAGTTAGAGCAAGCAGAGCAAGTCAAGACCAGTTAAGACGAGGGCTAAGAGGAGGACTTGAGGTCAGTGGTCTGTTACTAATAATAACAACAACATCGTATCACCAACACCACCTGCAATAAACTGAAGAATAAACTCAGTTTTCTTCCACTGCTGCCTTTCATAAGTTGTTTGCCATGATTTCTGCAACTAAGGAAAGCAAACTCTTCTGAAAATAAGCGGCATGCCCCAGAAGGACTTAAATTTATACTTTACATCTACTGGTGTTTGACTCCATAGCAAGTATCAGAACTTTCCTTAAAAAATGATGTTATAGGTCAGAAGTATCAGTGGGAGCCCTGAAAGTCCAGTTCTTTGTTTACTGCTTTGGAGGAGAACCACGTTCCTGTTGTCTCCTAGTGCCAAAGGCTCTCAGTGATGCTATAAATTACACTCATCTTTCCCTTTTCCTCCTTTTCACCCGTTCTTCTTTGCCCTTTCCGAGTCCTGACCCTCTTGTGTTATACCACTCTCTTTAACCCTCAGTAAATGCTGCTCTTTACCACTGTTCTCCATTTTGATGTGAAAAAAGTGGAGGTGAGGAAAGGAGGGTCATCATGTAGCATCTGTTTTTGGGACTTATCACCTACAGCACAGCCACTTTCCTTGGTCTTCTTCTCTTGAGGCTTGCAGGGTAGCAGAGCAAGAGTGGTTTTGGAGGGGCTGGAGCTTCTGGAGCTTCGCATCTCAAGAGCTTTCCTGATGGCTACAACTGTTTCGGCACACACTGACAGTTTGGAAGACTGAAAATCTTACCTAGAGTGAATTTGCTATTTGGAAAGCTGTGTGCTTTTCATCTTTCTCTGCACTGATTCTTCACCCTGTAAATAAAACATCACATTAATGATGAACACTTTCTGCAAAGCAGCTTCAAGTCAATTGAGCATAAAGCACTGTGTTCCTGTCAATTCTGTAGTGAACTGTCCTAAAGCCTCTTGCCACGCAAGGTTTTTGATAGTGTAGCCTGGATTTTGGGTCAGTTAGTTACTCTCTGGAGTTTCACGATTCCTCCCTCTATATGCTGTGCTTACGGGCTGACGGACCTCTGCGTGCGCCAAGGAAGGCTGCGGTCTAGGTGAACTAACTGGGGCCAGTCTGTAACCAAAAACCGGACTACTCCCAGTCCCTCCATTAGAAGAGGAGAAAGCATGCTGCTTCTCTTTTTTATCACATCAGAGGGTGATATCCAACCTTACTGTAAGACTCTGCCCTGGCTCAGAAGAATTTCCATATTTCTGGAAATCATTTGCTTCCTCTTATCTTCTTTTACCGTCATAGGATACAATCTTTTTTTCTCTTTTTACTTGTTGAATACCATCCTTACACCTCTCAGCATGCATAGAAATACTGATGAAATTGGTGATAATCTTTTCTAAAATGAAGCAAAAAAAGTGTCATAGTTCGTATTGACCTTTTGTGTTAAGATGTCATGTGAAGTTCTTATTTACCAAAATCTTTCAGTGACTTCTGCAGCCTCTTAATTCCTAGCCCCTGGCAGAAAGGTGACAGCGTTAGTCTCTGCTTACAGAGCAACTAAAATGTTCCCTGCAATATTCTTTCCATATCCAGGATTGGATTCATTTTACTGTGTTACCCAGGAAAGCACTTCTTAACGAGGCAGCTGATGAAAGCAAAGCGATTCTGTGGGGCAGAGCTGTACAGACTCAGAAATCTGGGATTGATTCTTCTGTTTCATATTTATAAATTTCTTCTGCAGCCTTTAAACTTTATTTTACTGCCGTGGGCATTGAAAGTCAGGTCTTCAGCTAATGTAAAAATTTACTGAGTTCAGGGTAGCGATGATGATTTACACGCATGTCTTCTTACTATCCAGCCCAGTTTTGCAAGTGACTGGTGGTGCTGGTGAACAGGAGTGAAATACAATGCTAAAAGATGCTTTTATTAACTCTGTCAAAGCACCTTTTAGGACGGCAGTTTTTTTCCCCTCTCTTTACCAGACGGTGAGAATCACTTGATGAGAAAAAACATGTAAGCCTTCAAGTTTAAAAGCCTTCTCCGTTCTGTGGCGCGGGCGATAAACAGGATTACAGCTGTGCTGGCAGGAGGGATCCCGCAGCATGTGACACGTGGTTGCACAGAATTTGGCCGGCTCCGGTAGGTCTGGCTTACGCCCCTTCCTCCGCCAGTGGTACCCTCCCGGGGTCTCTCTCTGAGGTGTCACTGCTTCTTTGGAAAGCTGATCGGCACGGACGCAGGGGCAGGATGCTCCGGAGAGTGATTTTCATGGGGTGAAGTGGATGATCGACAGCGGCCCCGCTGGGAAGAGCGAGAGAGGGAGGAACAGCACAGCATCCAGAGGCTGGGAGCCCCAGTCGGGAAGGGGGGGGAAGGAGAGAGGTTGCCTTTTACTGAGGAATGGCATGATTTTCTCCTCTCCCTCTTGAATTCTAAAACTCCAAACGCCAAAAGCGCTGTGGATTTATGCTTTTACAGATCGCTCCGGTCCGGACATTGAAATAAAAGCAGCTGTGGAGCTCCAGGGGGGATGCTCTATACGGAGTTCATGAATAAGGTACGTCCTGTTTCTCCTCCTGTTCTTGTAGGATCCTGAAAGTATGGGTGTGTACATGTGAAAATTGCAGGTGCAAGATTGCATGCAGACATGCACATTTAGGTGCTTACACTGTGTATTTTCACTGTATTCTTAATTTAGGTCCATCTTCATATTAGCTTCACTAATACTTAGTTTCAGAGAGAATCCTCTTGATTGCCATTCTATTTTTCTTGTCTTTCCTGTGGAATAAAATGTTTTGTCGTAGGAATAAAGATTTTAGGGTGCAGCCTTCTGAAAGGTATCTGAGAAAGTCTGGAAAATTTTCTGAAAGTTTTGATGTATAGTGGTTGCACAGTGTCCTTTATTTCTTTCTGTCCTCCACTCCTTCTGATGGCATTAGGGTCTCCAGGCATGTGTGATATAACCAGGAAAAATTTCATGATGTAACGTGCCTGCACAGCGTAATGGCATTTTGATAAATATTGTCCTTTTTGGACAATAGTTTTCCTTTAGTCTTTTTGGAGTTCTATACAGATCTTTATTATCTTTATTACAGAGTGAATTTGGAAGGGAACCGATCATTTGTGTCTTTGGGGGATATCAGGAGCATAAAGTATTGATTGGTTTGATTGGATACTGATTATCTGATTGATATTGATTTGATACTGGTTATTGGTTGATTTCAGAGTAAGAAATTAAAAAGAATACTCTCTTACAACAAGAGAGGAGGTATTTGCAGAAACTGTTCATGTCCCTTCCTCACAGCTTTGCTTGTTCATAGAGCAAAGGCAATTGCCTGGAGGTGTAAAGCTGTAAGTCAGCACAGTGTCCTCACGGGCACTTCACACCAAAGGAAAAAAACAGCTCTTTGTATTTAGCAGAACTCTAAACTGCATTTAATTGCAAATTAGCACTGAAGTATTCATCTGAGAGTCGGGCATCAGCAAATCCTGGTGTTGGCACACAGTTGGAGAGTGTTCCTGTGCCGGGCGGGATGCAGGTACCCTCTCCGCCCTCCCGCCCCGCGGTTTGTAGGGCTGAACTGCCGCTTCGGCAGCAAACAGGCGGCAAAAGGACCATTTCAATATCAGTCTCAGCCTGTAATAGGAGCGAGGTCCGGCAGAGAGGGTGAGGGAAAGGGAGTCAGCGTTTCCAAGTTACATTCCCAGGCTCTGACTCGCTATATGGCTGCACGTAAATCACTGAGCCACTCTAATTGGGTTTATGAGCTGGAAAATAGCTATGCATGTATTTACTCCAGGCCTTATTGTTTTACATGAGAAAGGAACAGATGAGATTTCATAAGGTGGTCCACCAGAAAGCCACTCGTTTCTCCTTGGGACAGGATCAGGCTTTTGTGTGTCTCCAGGACACTTGTTTAACGGACAAACGGACAGCGATGTCAAAGCTGAGGAATGGGGTTGCCTCTGCAATAGGAAAACTCCGCCTAAAAGTGTTCCAGGACCTAAAACAAAATTTCAGGTGCTGTATCTTGTGACATGGCATTGCCTTTCTATTCTTCTTCAGCTGGTCTTGTTTTCACAGCTTTTCCTTGTTGCTTGCTCTCCTGTGGTGCTCCTATTGGGGTACTGTTTTCTTGGTTAAAATTGCACTTGCTGTGTTACGTAGCTCTGTTTTTGTCTTCTCTGAACCATGCCTTGACCACAAATGCTCGTCCTTTTCTTCGAGACAGTCTCTGCTGATTATGTAGCTCCCACATTTGAGTGGCAAACGCTTTTTTCAACCTCAGGAAAGCAGGAGTGTGAAACCTGCTTTATTGCTGCTGTGCTGTAGGTACCACACAAATATTCGCGTTCAACAAAACCTTTGCAGCCTCTTCAGATCCTGTGAGGTTGGCTCAGTTTTCTTTTGCTTTGTTTTGGCTCAGGTCTGTAGAGACACGCTAATTCCCTCCGCAAGATTAGGAGGGGGGTACAGGCAGATATTTGGCACGTGTAAGTCAGCGTTACTCTGCGGCAGCAGGTTCACACCGCCGAAGATCTGCTCCCCACCAGGACGGCCAGGAAATCTATGGCAAGAAAATATAGCCCTGTCTGCCCCAGACACAACAGGGCTGTGTGACCTGAAATTAGTACGCGGGGTGAACTCAAACATGGATGAGAGGAAATTCTGGTGTGCCAGCGGGCTCCCTGGGGGTACAGTGGGAACGCAGATCTTTTCCTCCTAATATGCCGTCTCTCGAAGTTGCAGAACTTTGTGTTGAGGGCTAAAAGCTGGAGATGAGTTTTTTAATCCAAGCAGAGCCCCTGGTATAACATGTTCTTCCTGGGTAAGTTGTGAGTGAGTTTTGGGTGCAGATTTCCCATGCCCCTCGGCGAGGGCACTGGGAATGTCCTCTGCGGTGGGCACTGGCTGAGGCGCAGGGTGCCGGGTGGCATGTTGTTGTGGTGTTGGTGTGCATGGTGCTTTGCAGTTAGGTTGATTTTATGAACTAAATCCTAAGTAGAAAGAAATCGGTATTGTTGTTTATGAAACTTTCACGTGGCTCTTCATTTTAATTTTAATTCCCAAATTAAATTCCCAAATCAAGTTTCTCTCAATGATTAAGAATCATTGAGAGAAACTTAATCACCTTCTGTTCTCCAGATAAAATAAGTTTGAATTCAGGTTCTTCCAAATTCCTTAATATTTTCTTCTCTCCTTCCTGCATCTTCAACTCTTTCAGTTCATTTATATTTTGTCATATAACGTTATGGTGACTTACATTTTTTTTAGAGCCCCTAAAAAGCACTGTTGATGCCCTTTTCTTGCCAAAGCAATGACACTTGTCACTGTACAAGTGCATGTCTCCATATGTGTGTTACCTCTTCAGGGGACTTGAATTCTCCTTCCTTGTGTACAACCCTGCTCATAATCCGTTTTGCATTAACAAGTCTTTTATCAAGGCTGAATTCAGCAGATTATTCAATCTAAACTAATTACATTCCTAAAATAGTGAAATTAATCCCTAATATTATTCCTCCCCAAAAGGATCTGCCTATATCAGATATTAAGGATTTGGGGGGAAAATGAGTATCTCTGATCTAACGATGTCAGCTGTTTAAGAAGTGGTCTCAAGTTTCTGTCTTTGAGAATTTCAATTAACCTCAGGACAAAAATTGCCTGAGGGCAGCTGTGACTTTTCCATTGTTAAGATTAGGCTGGACAATCACCTGTAACAACATAACCAAAATTTATCTCACGTTGAAATTGGGTAAGGAGTGTTTGCTTGATGTCCTCTCCAGCCCGTTTGTCAGCCATAAGGGCTGTAATGATGATCGTATGCCACAATTGCGTTTCTCAGTGTCTGCCTTCTGCAGGGTGTAAAGACCCAGTCACCACTCAGCTGGGACTCTTGGAAACACCACCCAATCTTCCCAAATTATCACTGAGCGCCGTGGTTCTGGCCTCTTGGAATCCATACACAGGGGGTTTTATTAGCAGACAGAGTAAATAATTAAGAGATTTATCTTCCTAATAAGAGGTGACTGTTGTGAAGGCTGCTGCTTTACCTGTCTTGCTCAAATACACTGCTGTTTTCAGAAGAAGGACATTTTCCATGACCTGCATGCCCCACCACGTTCAGATTCTGCTCCTGGACACAAGCGTGTATCTGGCTGCTGTCAGGGATATTAGCGGGCATTACACCACGGAGAGCATTATTTGTTGTTTTGTTGAGCTATAGGAAAACAAACACACAAATAAATTGTAAAATTCAGATTACTTCAGCCTTGTGGATGTTGTTATGTGCCCTTTGGATATTGAGGACGAGCCATATAAATGCAGCACTTTGAAAACATAATGCTTGTGATTTTTCACATCAAAAATTGAAAACATAACAGGCTGCTGAGGTGAATCTGAAATTTCAGTTTTGATCTCTTTATTGTAAATAAATCAGTTGTCTTCCAAAGCTGCTATCTTGGGGAAAAAAACAGCTTCAGGTCTCCGAGTATGACATCACCTGCAAAATCATAGTCTGTTTTTACCGGACCTAATAAGTTCATTCTTACTTCATAAAAGCATTGTGTGCCTTTACATCTCTTAGGACAGCTTGTGGTTTATAATAATTTTCCAAAACAGTGGAACACATTATTCTCCCTCGTATCACTGACTTGAGAGCCGTTACGCCCGCACACATTGTCCCACCTCTGCCGTAGATACAAATTCACTCTGTTCTCCTCCTGGGGGTAGAGGTTTAGCGATTTGCTGAAAATTGCCCATCAAGTAGGAGAAGGGACGAGACCCTGCAGGACCCAGAGGGTTGCTCTGTGCTTGGTCCTCCACACCTTTCTGCTCCCTCAGGAGGATAGGGAACTGTAAGAATCTCCTTCAGAAGATGGGAAGACAGGTGGACTAGGATGGAAAAGATGGAGAGTGGCAAAGTCATGGTGTGTGATGAAATTTAACGGGACAAAAACACAGCCTGGACAGATTGCGTCAGTGGTTTGCAGCTTCTGAGGTCGCAGTTGCCATGAAGGTCCTGTCTTCTCCAGATGATGTTGTAGAAGCAGATGTGACTTTAAGCTTACAGGCTGGAGTTCTCTTGGGGCATGGAAAGTCTCGTGCTCTGTTTTCAGTGTGCCAGCCACTGAGGGGTCTACAAAACCCTGAAGCCAAATGTCAGTGCCTGATAAATGACAGGTAGTGGTCAGGTCCATTCCGGTTGCTCTCAGTCACCTCCTGTGAAATGTCCTGAAGGTGAAAATTCCCTGGATTTGTCCAAACCTTAGGAAAAGGATCAGGAGGCCAGTGTTCTGCAGGAACAACCAAGTTTTTTCTCCCCCCTCCTTCGGTGCCCTCCCTGTAGGAGGAAGGGAACAGGAAGGTTGCTGCTATTCTGTGGTCTGCTCCTTTCCTGCCAGAGGTGGGGATGGCATGTCCTTACCTTCCTCAGGGTAAGAAGAGCCTGGCCAAGCCACAAAGGACATGGTGAAACACTCCAGCAGGAGATGAGGAGAGAGCATGGAGCAAAAGTGATGTAGGGCTGGTAAAATGGCATTGATTAAATCAAACATAAAGCCTCCGATCACTTTTTTTTTTTTTTCCCTCCCAGTCTTAGAAGTTTTGAGGCTTGATATTGCCTTTTTATAGTGTCTGAGTCAGGATTTTGGATCTCCTGAGGTTGGCTATAGTGGAACAGTTCCATTTTAAAGAATATATTATTTAAAAGTGGAATTGTTTGTATTAATTAAATATGAATGGCTGCAGCACAGGAATAAGCACGAGTCCATTTCTAATAGGAAGCAGCAGATTGGTTTCTTTTGTTATGGTTTTAAATCTGTTTTCACAGGCACTGGGGGCCTCTCAGCACGGGATGTGCCGGAAAGATGGTCTGTAGATGAGCTAGATGGGAGGCTGTGGTGTAGTGCGCTCTGTTCCCACACTTTGGTGATTGGAGACCTACTGCAAAGTGGAATCCTTTGGTCCTGCAAGGGACTGAGAAGAAACCAGTCCTTGATAACTGCTTTATTTTCCAGTGCATGTCCACATATGCCTACCACGCTAGGTGAGGCACTAGTGTTGCAAAACATCTTTTGAGAATTTGGGTTTTAATCTATGCTTATTAATCAGCATCAAGGACTCAATTAAAAAATGGCTTGCCTCGTCATAGAATCCTAGAATCATCTGGGTCGGAAGGGACCTTTAAGATCATAGAGTCCAACTATCAACTTAACACTGCCAAAACCACCGCTAAACCATGTCCCTCAGCACCACAGCTATGTGTCTTTTAAATATCTCCAGGGATGGGGACTCCACCACTTCCCTGGGCAGCCTGTGCCAATGCTTGATAACCCCTTCAGTGAGGAAATTTTTCCTAAGATCTATCATTCTATATTTTTGAGCACTAGTGCTTGGAAAAATGAATGCCCTCAGAAGGACTTCAGCAGCACCCCTTTTGCTCTACAGATCCACTGCTGTTGGTCTGCACTGCTTACTAATGTGAAAGTAGCTGCAGGCACCCACATAACTGCTTGTGAATTTATTATTGTCCCATTTTTTATAATTACCGTATTGTTTCAAAACTCAGTAATGAGTCTTACTGCATACTTTTAAGACTGAAAGGAAATAGAAGCACCTAACCAGGGCTTTAATAAAAAATTTAGGTTTTACCTCTTAGCAGGGTGTTTAGCCTGAGATGGGGGTCACATAAATCTGAATGTAGCTTTTCTCCTAACCATGCCCTTCCAGTTTTGCGATGTGATGCCACATTAGGTTGGTTGGGCAGATCTTTTGTGATAGGCACGTGTAAAGTATTTTCCTAGTATCAACATCCAAAAAGTTGATGTTCCTAAAGCTCTCTGATTCTCTCTTATAGGAGAAATGGGAGACATTGCAATTTTACTGATTTCTGTTGTGATTAGCACAAAAGCAGCGGTCTGATGTGATGAAGCACAGTGCGCACCTGAAGTGTAGGAAATGTTAGTCTAAACTTTTAACTTAGTGGATTCAAAGTGATGATTCATCTTCAACAGGTGTGAAAGAATCTACCCGAAAATAACCAGCAGCCTGGTGGTTAAACAAGTCTACCAATGAGAAACGACAGGTTCCCAGTCTGTGGTTTCCAGTCCATAAGTCTTCAGACTTTTACCCTAAACTGAGATTAAATCAGCCTTTCCTTCTTTCTTAAGGAAATCTCTTCTGCTGCATTAGGAGGTCAAAAAAAAAAAAAAA
>VUYV01000307.1:845334-878738 GCA_008711295.1 Anarhynchus alexandrinus | reverse complement strand
ATCATCTTTGTAGCTCTCCTCTGGACATCTTCCAACAGGTCCATGTCCTTCTTATGTTGGGGACTCCAGAGCTGGACGCAGTACTCCAGGTGGGGTCTCACGAGAGTGGAGTAGAGGGGCAGAGGTATGTCTGTGGTTTTTTATTGTAACTTGTGTTTCAGGCCGAACCTGTCCATTTTCACATTCTGCCACTGAAGTGTGTCCCCTATTCCTTTGCAGATCCCTTCCAAGACATGGTGGCCCCTCCTGAGGATGTCCTGCGTGGACATCCTGATAGCAGAGAGACGCACTAGCTGCGGAAAGGTGGGAAGCCAGGAGGTGGGGATTGCTGTTGGGCATCTTTCTGTGCTTGAGGCACGTAAGGTGCAAGCGAGTTGAAAATTTATTTTAAAAAGGGTAAGAAGCTACACAGTGAGCAAACAGGGCTGGGATCCTACCTGGAAACTCGGCAGAGCTTTTAGGGTCAGGCTGGTTGTACAACTGAAGCGTCGCAGTTTGAAAATATAAGAATATATTTTTTTTGTCTTTAAAGAAAATCACAGGTCTTGACCAGTCTGTGATAAATCCTCTGCGAATGTGTGATCTTTTGTCCAAACTAGTTCATTTCCACGTGTAGTTTCTTAATTGTCTGGGGGAAAAAAAAACCAAACAATCAACGGTACACGTGGTTATAAGAATCCAGTTCTTTTTACTTTGTCACTTCCCCCGCCAGCTTTTTCATCACTGACTTGATTGATTTACTGTACGGCCGGGTAGGGTGACTAACGACTGAGCAGAGACCCGCTGGCTGTCAGCTCCTTTGATAGCCCGTGGCAAGTAACTATTGATTTGCAAACTGTTGTTGCTCGCTTCCTCCGCGTGTTATGAAACAGCTTAATTGAAAACAAAATCCTGAACTATCATTTTTTTTTTCCCCCTCTGATGGTTTAGCACTGCTGTCAGGTCTTATTTGTTCAGATTGCTGCTTTTATACACTTTCACCTTTCGCTGCAGGTTGGCTCTTCCTCTGTAGGTGTCACTTTTTTGATTATTGCGTCTGTGGCTCTTTCTGTGTATACATGTAATAGTGTTATGGTGCCATGGACAGTTGTGTCCTGAACTGTTCGGTCCCAGAAAACAGCCTTTATTTTCTGTCTGAAGAATCTTTTTTCCCCTGTTTCCAAGCCCGGGCTCTGCCCAGGCACCAGCGCCAGCACCTGCCAGAGCTGGCAGTCTGCACCAGCAAGGACTTCAGCCAGCTGTTCGGAAAATCTTTTTAATAGTAGTAAAAATGAAGCACTAGGTGGCTCATCTAAGGAGATTATGAAGTTTCTATCACCAAGGAGTTAAAAAAGACTTCAGACAAGCAATTGTCAGATGCAGGTATAGACAAAAGGCAACTTAAATTACCACTGGATGCCTTCCAGCTGTAGGATTAGGAGGTCAGTGGGCTGAGGCTCTCTGAAACGTTGCCAGTAATAATGAGCAGCTGCTTCAGAGACTTGTCTGATGAAGACATCTCTCTGGACTATCAGTCAGTTGAAAAAGATTCGGGGAAAATGTCGTGTGCTTTCAAAAGTTATTTCAAAGTAAATGCTGGCACACTAGACATCCTTTAGGATATCACTCGAGAGAAAATGGCATTAAGAGAGAAAAGGGTTAAGATATATGAAAAATGCTCAGCAACACTGAGATTCATTCCCTTAGCTGCAAGGAAGAAAATAATTCATATGAATACCTGTGCCTACTTATAATTCAGATTAAATTTTCAGAGCCATAAGAATAGGATGTTCTTTAAATTCAATTCATCAAGGATAAATCAAATTTTCTGAGAAAACCTAAGATTCAATGATAAGCCGGCTTCTGTCCAGTTTATTTTTAAAAATAATGCAGAAAACAATACTGTCAGTATAAAAATAAGAAGTGTTTGCAATTAGACGAGTGTTGCATTTATTACTGAAGAATTCAAAATCAAAGTATTTTTCTCCTGAGTTTGGTAAACATTGTTTCCACAGTTACTCATATTTTTTGAGAAGTAGTCCGGTTTTAGCCTCTGCGAAACATTTTTTTCTCTGCCTCATGGATGTCCCCAGGTTGGGTTTCTTGGTTCTGTGAGGACATGGGCCCCTTGCAAGGCCACTGATGGGCCAGAAAAAAATACTCATTTAATTCCTGAGGTTCAATTCCTGAGGTCTGGCCTCCCAGCAGACTCCGATGAAAACTAAGTGGTGTTCAAAGGTACAATATGTGGGGAGAGCAGTGTTGCTGGGCTGCTGGGGGGCTGCTGGGGTCTTTCTGAAACATGGAATATGGCTGAGTTTGCACCACCAGAGCCATGTGTAGGAAGGCACCATGAAGGGTGACTTTTCTGCCTCATCAATAGAGGAAAGTTGGGTTATTTATGACTTTTTTTATAGTAGTGTGGAGGGTTGGCCTCGGCCAGCAGCCAGGCACCCAGGGCAGTCACTTGCCTACAGCCCCCGCAGTGGGACAGGGAGGAAATAAGACGAGCAAAAGCAGTGGAGATAAAGACAGAGTGGAGGTAAAGACAGGGAGATCATTCACCAGTTACTGTTGTGGGCAAAACAGACTCATTGTGAGGAATATAACTTAACTGAAAACACTATTTGGGTAGTGAGAAACAAAGATGACAAACATAAAATACTGAAGGAAAACACCTTTTCTCCCCCTCTCCCAGGCTGAACTTCACTCCAACATCTATCCTTCTCCCTCATCGCCATTGTAGGTCCCTTTGGTGGGTCAACGGTGGCAGAGGAGGTTGGGGTCTCTGGCACTCTTTGCTCTTCACTCTTTTCTTCCGTGTCTCCCTCCTTCTTACTTGTCTCCTCTGCTCCGGTGTGAGGCCTCCGTGGGCCATGGTCCCTTCGGGGTGTTCACCTTCGGGGGTGACTCTTGCTTCCTGAGGGGGATGTTGTGTGCTGTCCTATGCAAAATGCTCTCTCCAGGCTCAAACTCTTTCTGGAAACCCTCCAATTTTTGGTACCAGTGTGATTAGCTCCATGGCTGATTAACCACTTGCAGGGTTGGTCCCTGTGGGTTCTTGGGTGGCGATATGGCAAAAAAGATGTCAGCCAACATGAACAGGATCCCTCCTCCTGCACTGAATTCCAGTGGGAAGTTAAAATCAGATATGTTTTATCATTTTTCTTCTTCGTGATAGAAATAATTTTTTATTGTAAAATTTAAGATGTGATGTTAATATCTTAATTTACATTGGTTTAGAAATTTATCCCTCAACCTCTGGTTATAGTATTTAATAAAATTAAGGTTGGTCAGAGATTGGGGTTTTTATTCTCATGGCTGCATAAATGTTTGAGAGACAAATGGTGTTGGTGAGAACAGAGGAAATATGGGATTTTTATCACTTTCATTCTGTCAATAGTTGTGCAGGCTCAGGTGGTGAAGGCAATGCCCTGCTGCAGAGGGGAAATTAGCATTTGTTGTGGGAGGGAGATGTCTGCAGTGGATGTCTCTATGAGCAGCATAATGAGGATGAGATGGTCATGTTTCAGAATAAAATGTCTAGCCTTGGGGCCACAGGTTCAGGCTGAAAATACCAGAGAATTTCACAAGGAAGCTTGGGATCGAGATATTGCTGGTTTTGAGGAGAATTCTAATTTGATTGTTCTTCTTTTTTTTCATTGTTATAGGGATTCTTTCAACTCTGGGAAATGGGTATGTTATTTTTATGTCCACAAAGCGAAAAAAGAAGCTGAGACCTGCTGAGATAATGACTGTTAATTTAGCAGTATGTGATCTGGGCATTTCAGGTAATTTCATGTCTTATTTTCACTCATTTTTACTATCGCACCATTCTTTCTGGCAGCAGCAAGAGACAGTGCTCTGGAAGTCATGGGGAGCCCCAAATGCCTTTTGCTTTATTATTTGCATATAAATAAGAGAGAAGGATAGAAAACAACATTCCTGAACAACTTGATGGAAAGAAATGTAAAGTACAGAGGAAAAAATAAGGTTGGATTCATCAGTCAGGCAAAACTCCTGTTCACCCCAGCACTGGGCAGGCCCGCAGAGACGGCTCCCATGTGTGTCCTGGCACAATAACCACAAAATAGCTCAGGATTACGGTTGAAGAAAATTATATTTTCTTGCTGTAGGGCGCAACAGGAGAGATCCAGGTACCTCAAAACCACATATTTATATGTATGTTATGTATATGACTGCAGAGGGGCACGAGGTGAGAGAATTGGAAAATCCCAGTGGCCATCAGCCTATCAAAGTTAGTAATTTTCTGTCTAGTGACCGTCCTCTTTTATCTCTGTATCAGGAAAATAAGCATTTCCGTCAGTCTATAGAGTAAAAACAACATCAGCCAACTGGAGGGATTTTTGTTTCAGCCTGACAGCCTGGATGCCCTGGCAAGAGAGGTGGGAGCTTTGGAAAGGTTTGCACAAAGTTGCAGAGTCAGAAGCCTTTGGAGATCATTCCTTTGGCTCTTGACATGAGTCTCATTCAGCTGCTTATGGCTACATGCAAATGCAGGGGGAGGACTGGGCGTCCTTTAGAAAAGGATATTTTGGATGGCAGACAATCCGATGGGTATAAAGTCCTGATGGGACCCAGCTGACCATGGGATCTCCCCAGTGCAATATAAACGGCAGTATGTTCCCATGCTCCCAAAGTCGTTTGTCCCCTATGTGTTGCATACACCGGGACCCCTGCCCCCAGCTCCAGTGCACCCTTTTCCTCCCCTTGTCTCTGCCAAATGCTTTTGCCTTCATCCAAATGCCTAAAATAGTACTGAACAACATAAAACGACGGCTCCCAGCCTCCCAAAACTGAAGCTCGTTGTGCTCTCACTGCACACGGCCAAGGAGCTGCTCACTCCCTCAATTTCCAGTAATTTTGGTGCCTCTTGGTGATCAGTAAACATGGTTTTCTGGAGGAGATGCTTGTGAATTCAGCAGAAGGAAGGTGTTACCATAAATATCTCTGCTTTGCTACCACAGAAAGAAATCCCAACGGTTTCTTTGGCATATCTGCCATGGAGACACTATTTCCATCTTGCAGCACTTAGAGGTGAAGTAAAAGAAAAAAAAAACAAAAAACCCACCATTTTTTTCCTCTTCTGTGGTGCTCCCATCTCCTTTGTGGCCTAAGAGCTTGTCCTATTTTATAAGGCTCATATCTGACTCCAGTGAGAGTCACTTCAATGAGACGGAGTGTTTCAGGAGAATTTCCGTAGCTATATACAGAATACATACATATGCTTTACATATATAGCTATATACATTTGGAATGTAAACTGATATCTCCCAACCATATAAGCTGTACATCCCAACCATACAAACTACAGCTTGTTTGGGAGCCCTCTCAGCATGAGGGGCTGCTAGTTTCTCCGTTAAGGTCTGTCACCAACGGACCTCTTGTTATGTTGTGTGCTGTCCTAGATCTTAATCTTCCATAGGCATCTTAATCTATCTGTGTGTTTAAATTTTGTAATTAAAAATGATAGTGATTGGCACAGCCATGCGTTTGGTTTTTTTTTTGTTAATGGAAAATGTTGACTTGAGAAAAGTGATGTGTTCTGTCTGCTGGACCAATTGGAGTGAAGATAGGACTTTGCCAAAATCTTCATATTTCACGTACTTCCCTTGGCACCTTGTTCAAGAAACGGGTTGTGTGATGGCTTCCTGCAGATTTCCACAGGGT
The DNA here is from genome assembly GCA_008711295.1 of Anarhynchus alexandrinus. NCBI lineage: Eukaryota > Metazoa > Chordata > Aves > Charadriiformes > Charadriidae > Anarhynchus > Anarhynchus alexandrinus. The sequence goes on along the minus strand of VUYV01000307.1, from coordinate 873,068 downwards.
GGCACCAGCCACTTGTTCAAAACTGCATCAGGCTCTTTTTTGCACTGATAGCATGCTCTGAGCCCTGAGACACTGAAGAGAAATTCGGTTTTGTGCAAATAAATGTGTTGGCCTTTAGAGCTGGTGATGATTTACATGAGTAAAGTTGCTGACTCTTATCATATATCCTAGACCTTGGCCATATTTCATGTTTTTCTCAAAACCCAAATCACTGGGGTCAGCTTTTCCTTGAAAAATTAAAGTACATTTATTCTGCTCGGAGAAAAGCACGTAATATATTGACCTGAGCACAACCTTCAGGCTCAGACAGACTTTTCCTTATATCCTTATAGGCTTAGGCTAAAGGAAAAGAATCCCAAAATACCTTGTTTAAAAATAAGTCTTATTTTGAAGGGTTTTCAATCATCATGCTTTTGGCATAGAAAATGGAGCAAAGGCCATTTTCTGCAAGATTTTGTTATGGTAGAAATGTTTTAATTTTCTGTTAAGAATGAAAACAGAATGTTTAGTTTCGCCTCAGTTTGATCTGAAATGGAATATTTTTGGGAACAATCCAAAACATTTTTCTACGGATCGCTTCAACAAAGTCGAGACTTTTGTCTTGACTTCTATGAATAGGTGACCTTGTGGGAATTACAGTTTGCAAGACCGTTTTTGCCGTCTTTATAAACCAATTCACTGAGCTGCCATGGAACCGGTGCGGTTCAGCGAGGGAAACTAGCCCAGGGCAGCTGAGATGCTTTCAGCTCTTTGAGGTGCTGTGGCAACTCCTGTGCAGGAATACAGTCGCAGGAAGGTGGAGTTAAATATTTGATGTTGTCTGAATGCTGCAGTTGAACTGCTCAGGCCAGGAGCATTTCAGGTCAGTTTGGTAAGTAGAAATGAAGGATTCGGAAAACATGCTGATATTCCTACACTGTAAATTTCTGATTTTTCTGTTACATTAAAGTTGATTTTTTTTTGTTTGTCCAGTTTGAGACAAAAAAAAAAATAATCAGGAAGTGGAGATTTCCAACTAGAAAATTACAATTTCCAAACTTTCTCATTTTCATGATACTTACAAAGAACGTGAATAATGTCAATCCATTTTAAGGTGAGAATGGAACAACATATGACCTAACTTCACATCTTCCATAATGCACCCCCAACTTTTACAAATGGAGAAGTGAGCTAAGGTGCTGCTAGGACAGAGTCTCCAAAATAGTTAGGTATTTCCCTTCTGGTTGGGGATTCTTAAAACTTTTTAATATCTGCGGTCAGGTGACCTTCTGAGAGTCACCATGGAAGAGTGTAGTATGAACAGGAGCTGGAACCACTTCTGCAGCCCAAGTCCCTGCTGCAACCATAACACTGTCTTCCTTTCTAATCTAACACTTTTCCACAGTCTGCATCTTACTGTTGGGCCTTGGTAGGTTTGCAGAAGTCCTCTTTGAAGGCAAATTTCTTTATCCTGCGTTTGAAGCCACTCAATTGATTATAGGGATGTAGCCTGACTAGATCTGTGCCTGTTTCAGACCAGACTCACACATCAGCCGTACTGTTTACATGTGTTTACATGTGGACTCAACACATACTCTGAAGTTTTCGTAATGGGAAGAGCTTTCACATGCTCAGTACCAAATTTACTTCTGGTTCATGTGGTCTGCAGTAAAGCGCCTGTTTCCAGCCATTCTGCAGGCTTGGCTCATCCTTCCACGGCATAGATATTATGGGATCTAGCTACAGCTGTCTCAGGCTTAGTCCTGTGGATGGAAGGCACACAAGTCATCACGTGTTGTGTCTGAAGCCCTCTCTGCACCTTGCAGAGCATTTTTACTGGTATTAGCTTTAGACAACAGGGAGGTTTTGCTTTTCTGAAAAAGGGTGGTTTTACCACTGCTGGATTTTGTCAGTCACCTGACATTCTTTTCTCCTTTTGCAGTTGTAGGAAAACCCTTTAGTATCATTTCCTTCTTTTCTCACCGCTGGCTGTTTGGATGGATTGGCTGCCGCTGGTATGGATGGGCTGGTTTCTTCTTCGGCTGTGGGAGCCTTATTACCATGACAGCTGTCAGCCTGGATAGATACCTGAAAATCTGCCACTTGTCTTATGGTAAGAAAGAAAACTGTATTAAGTGACTACAGAAAAACTCTATTAAGTGATACAGTTTTCTAGACTGAGATCATACCTAAGCTCTTCAGAATGTTTTTGTTGAATATAGAGGGGAATACACAGATGAGAGAAACATATTTGCGTGATCCAAGTAATCCCAGCTAAATTTGTATTGCTGGACATATGACCTTCGCTGTTGTCTCTCTGCTGCCTGCTTAGAGCCATGAGTTTTAGTAATTGCTCATAGATAATTCGCCTTGAGTCTATCAACATTAACAGATGCAAGTATTGCACATATTGCAAGCTCTTGGTGGTGAATGGAGTTAAAGCCAGTTGGTGTCTGGTCACAAGTGGTGTCCCCCAGGGCTCAGTGCTGGGGGCAGTTCTCTTCAATATCTTTATCAATGACCCGGACAAGGGGATAGAGTGCACCCTCAGTAAGTTCACAGATGACACCAAGTTGGGTGGGAGTGTTATCTGCTTGAGAGTAGGATGGCTTTACAGTGGGATCTGGACAGGCTGGATTGATGGGCTGAGGCCAATGGTATGAGGTTCAAGAGGGCCAAGTGCCGGGTCCTGCACTTGGGTCACAACAACCCCATGCAGTGCTACAGGCTTGGGGAGGAGTGGCTGGAAAGCTGCCCGGCAGAAAAGGACCTGGGGATGTTGGTGGACAGCCAGCTGAATGTGAGCCAGCAGAGTGCCCAGGTGGCCAAGAAGGCCAAGAGCATCCTGGCCCGTGTCAGGAATAGTGTGGCCAGCAGGACTGGGGAAGTGATCATCCCCCTGTACTCAGCAATGGTGAGGCGCTACCTAGAGTACTTTGTTCAGTTTTGGTGAGGTACTGGACCATGTCCAGAGAAGGGCAATGAAGCTGGTGAAAGGTCTGAAGAACAAGTCTTATGAGGAGTGGCTGAGGAAACTGGGGTTGTTTGTCCTGGAGAAAAGGAGGCTGAGGGGAGACCTTATCAATCTCTACAACTATCTGAAAGGAGGCTGTAGTGAGGGGTGTGTGTGTCACTTTCTTCTCCCTAGTAAGAAATGATAGGAAGAGAGAAAATGGCCTCAAGTTGCAGCAGGGGAGGCTTAGATTGGATATTAGGAAAAAGTTCTTCACATAAAGGGTTATCAAGCATTGGAACAGGCTGCCCAGGGAAGTGGTGGTGTTGCCATCCCTGGAGGTATTTAAAAGACAGGCAGACGTGGTGCTGAGGGACGTGGTTTAGCGATGGACTTGGCAGTGTTAGGTTGATGGTTGGACTTGATGATCTTAAAGGTCCCTTCCAACCTAGATGACTGATTCTATGATTCTTTGATTCTCTTATGGACCAACACACAAAAGTATTCCTTATTAGATGCCTAAATTCCTTTAAGATATGTGTCAAGCTATTGTTATTGATAAAAGATTTGGATACACAATAGGTCATAATGTGGTATCGTGTCTCTAATATGGAGATGGAACCTGAGAGGATGAAATTAATTTCGGAATGAAAGTTGTTTTCACCATACCCATCAATATCTTATATCTCTTGAATATGATGCATTATATGCTTCATTCTTTCCAGTTAAAAGATATTGTCATAGTTTAGAAAAGATGTTTTTCTTGCATTGAAAGGGACTAACTCCCCAACAAAATACAGGGAATATTCAAGGTGACTTTATATATAAGAAACACCTTGCCCATGTGACTTGAGGGCCATACAACACATTTCTTCATAATGACATATAATATCAATTATGTAATGTTAAGTTATAAGAAATGTTTGCAGTTAGGAAGTGTAAGTATGCCGCTCTGTCCAATAGCTGAGCGTGCTGTCAATAAAAAGCTGTGGCACTGCCCTAAGATCTGCTTTCATAGATCCTGGCATGTTTATACTTTTCCCTTAAAAGTGAATGCAGGGAAGGTCTCCTTAGCTGAGTTTTAAATACACTGTTCACATTAAGTAGGATTTCAGTTCTTTCTATAAAAATCTTACCAAAATAATTCAGTGGTAACCCTAATCATACACAATTTTTCCCAGACTTGAGAAGATGAAGTAAATATTTCATGGCCAGCAGCATTCATGTCATGAACTCTGGTATTTAGTATGACATCTTTGTTCCAGAGAGACAGAACACTTCAAAACTTTTTTCCTCATGGGATGTCTCACCATGGTTGTCCATACGAAATGATGGAGAGCAATAAACATATTTAGCATGTTCAGTCTAGGTGGTTAACTTAGCCATTTTCTGGATAAGGCCTAAATCAGTCATCAGGAACCTGGAGCACGTGACTGTATACCTACACCTTCATTTTCCTCCAAAAGCAGCAACTAATTTTTTTTTAGTTTGGGTTTATTTTGTTGGTTTTTTTTTTTTGGTAACAGGTTGCTATGGTTTGACAATAGCAGTGAAAATAATGACACTCTTTTAGTATTCATGCTATTGTTGCTTTGTTTTTCCACACTTGAACACGACAAACAACCTTTATGTCTCTCAGCCACTGTGCTCGAATACATCATTTGTCAGTCAGTGTTCATTTTCCTTTCAGTGATCTGGAAATGTAAAATCAGTGGGGGAAGGGGCACTGACCACATCCAAATTACAGTTATTTCTTTGTTTTGGTTTTGTTTTAAGTCATTCTCAAACCCTGAAGAAAGCTCCTCAGTGTCAGTGGATGGGGAGTGAAAACAGATTAGAGCTTCCAAGGTGGAAGGAGCTGTTATAATACCATAGTCTGAGTTTCTGCATAAATCATAGGTTTTAACTTGTTAGTCCTATGTGAATTCAACATGTTGAACATAGGTGATGATGGAAAGCTTATAAACTGAAGCATTTTCTGGATGAATTAGAGTTGTATGCAAGATGAGCACAGAGACAATATTCCACTCCACAACTTCAGGCATCCCATTAGCATTTAATAAGAAAAATGGGCAAGGATACATGAAAACACCTCGTACAAATACTTCTGACACTATATGCATGGTGATTTACTGTACTGGAAAAGAATGATAAGTTAAAAATAAGTCTTGGATATGTTATTTCCTCAACAAAGCCTTGTCTTTCAGTCACTTGGGTTAATAATTTATATTGAGAAGTGCCCTGAGATCAAAATTTAGCCAGTTAATATATGACAGGAGGAACAGGAAATAGCATAAGTTCCATTATACAGTAGCAGGTAGTGAGCCTTCATACTGAAAGGCTGAATTAAACACTTAGTCACAGAATCATAGAGTAGTTTGAGTTGGAAGGGACCTTAAAGATCATCTCGTTCCAACCCCCCTGCCATGGGCAGGGACACCTCCCACCAGACCATCTGTTCCAATGCCTCACCATCCCCACAGTGAAAAATTTCTTCCTAATATCTATTCTAAATCTACCCTCTTTCAGTTTAAAACTGTTACCCCTTGTCCTATCACTACACTGCCTGACAAAGAGTCCCTCCCCAGCTTTCCTGTAGGCCCCCTTTAGGTACTGGAAGGGTCTATAAGGTCTCCCCGGAGCCTTCTCTTCTCCAGGCTGAACAACCCCAACTCTCTCAGCCTGTCCTCGTAGGAGAGGTGCTCCAGCCCTCTGAATGATCAACCCTACAGACTTGTTGTCAAACAGCCAAGCAGACTCTTACTGTGTGTGTAGAATTACATGTCCAATTGCCAAGCTGAAGTGCCAAATACTTATGGACCTGAGGTTGTAACTCTTGAATTGTCTTCTAGGTACCTGGCTTAAGAGACATCATGCATTTATCTGTCTGGCAATAATCTGGGCCTACGCTACGTTCTGGGCTACAGTGCCTTTTGCTGGTGTGGGGAACTATGCCCCTGAGCCCTTTGGGACCTCCTGCACTCTGGACTGGTGGCTGGCGCAGGCTTCAGTGGCTGGACAGGCTTTTATTCTGAGTATTCTGTTCTTTTGCCTCCTGTTCCCAACGGCAGTGATCGTGTTTTCCTACGTCAAAATAATTTTAAAAGTCAAATCATCCACCAAAGAGGTTGCTCACTATGACACCCGGATTCAGAACAGCCACATACTTGAAATGAAGCTGACCAAGGTAGGTAGGAGGATTTAACTCAGTTTGCTTTGTTGGGCTGTGAAAGTGGGCTTGGAGAACTTCAGCCTTGTGATCTCCTGTGCTGAGCAATAGTACAATGCTCTGAAGGTGGTTCTTTTAGCTTTCTCCTCTGTTACTATCAAAATGGGAAAAGACAGAAGTTGAAACCTAATTTTGTGATTAGGGCACTCGAGTCCTTGAGAGTGTGATTCACTGTGACCTTACACAAGTCACATCCTCTCCCCATGGCCCAGCTCCCCATCATAAAACTCCCTTTGCTTTCAGAAGCAGTTGTGAAGAATTATATTAAGGCATTGGAGGTGCCCAGGAATCGTAACAGAAAAACAGATAAAAAACCAGATTATTGTAGCAGGGAAATAAAACTTTCAGACAGCTTACGTTCCTCTGTTAATGAAGATATAAACCAAAGTCACTCCTGTGACATTGCAATTGTTTTTATGCAAATAATGTATCAATTAGGGTCAGCCATGAGCTGCTGATAAAAACGCATTCAAGTGATAAAATTAATTTTCCATCTCAGACCATACTCTATTTTCCCATTCTGATTGAATCTATTTTCTACTTAGCAATGGTGACAGCCATGATCCTGACTGATACTGGCAATTGTGCCAGGAAATCTCTCAAAATAAGAACTTGTACTGAACAAAACCAGATTCCTTAGCTGTAAAAGATTCATCAGCCTCTGTAAGCCATGCCAAGAGGGAGACAAGCAGCATCCTTTGCTTGGCTGATCAAATTTTATTACATTTTTGGGGAGTTGAACTGAAAGTTACATGATACACAGCGATAAGTGACATTATGTCTAAACACGTCGGAGAATCTCAGCTAGCTACCTGTATGGTCAGTGCTGCCAATACAGCTGGTAAAACTGTAATTGCCTTTAAAAAATGTTGCTTCAATGCAGTACTGTTTTGTGGTTATTCAGGACCTTTCCTTTGAAGAACAATGAAAACCCTTGGTTTGAGGTTGCATATTTATTTTTCCCTTACTGGAAGGATCATGTAAAACTTTAACGTGATTTGAGTTGAAACAAGAGCAGTTGTCCCTTCTGTCTTAGGTCTACAGCAGAGAACATAATGTTGGGATAGATATAAATACAGAAAATGAGCCTCCATCATAGTCCGCTTAATTTCATGGCACAATTTATAACAAACAGGCTGTGTTTGAGATCCTTGGCTCACATGCACTGTTTCTTCAGTGAATGACAACAAATAAAAAAGCATAAAAGAAAGAAGTTTTCCTGAAAATAATATTTTATCAAGATGAGGAACCAAAGCCTGCACAAAACGTTATGCGATACCCAAAACCCTTGTGTTGTCTGATGATTTTTGTTGTTGTAATCCTGCCTTGTTCCAAATGAGTGCGCATGTACTACTATCAATTTGGATGCAGAATAATAATCTGTCAATGGCAACAGTATAACGGCACACGTTCTTCAGTATGTGCTATTGCATGATGTCATATGAAGCTATAGCAGGCTGTGACTGAGTGCAGTCAGACTGGTTCAGGTAACATATAGAAACCACAAATTTTGGCCCCAAACAGTTTTTCTTTAATATTTATACTAAACATTGCTACGGCTACATTTCCTCATGTTATACGGAAGTCCTTTTCTTATTTACCAGGAATGCAACCTGAATGTTTGGTAGGAATTTGCTTTTTAAAGCATCTACAGATTCTAACGGAGCACAAATCCATGCTATGGCTTAACAGAAAGAAAACTAGACATTGTACTAGCGTTCTCACTCTCAATTAAATTCCCTATAGTTTCAATTCTGGCTTACCCAGGTAAATACAGTCATTTTTTATCTGCTGGAGTGGGTGTACCCAGAGACTTGACAGCTCATGCCTTATTGAATGAATTTATGTTCCCTTTTTCCTTATTTGTCTTGAAGGGGATTCAGTTGGTTGGCATCTTTCCAGTGGAAGATAGACCATAGACTCCCTCCTGGGTGCAGGCAGAAGATAGACCTAGTTCATCAAAACCCTTCTCCTTCCTCGTGGCCATCCTCGTGGCAGGTTATTGGTCCCACTGTGTTTTGACACCTTCTCTGTCGGACGTCAGCACAACCTACAAGAGAGGAAGAAGTCCTGCATTAGATCTTCTCTCTTTTCTTCTTTTCCTGATTTCTGTTGCTTTTGCCTCGGTGGCTGATTCTGAGTGATTCAGAAAAAGGAGTTATAGTAGATATAGAGAGGAATACACCCTCCTAAACAAACTCACCTACAGAGGCACTCAGGGTCCCCCACTTACACAATCCATCAGGACCTAATTCAGTCCTGGAAACTTCTTCAAAGACTTTGATTTTATGAACTTTGGAATCTGATTTCAAAGTAACCGGAATCTGGAAGATTTGGGTTTAATAATTTCTTTGGTTTTGTTTTCCCAGTGCATGCTTGTTTCACTCTGGAATGGAAAAGAGACTGGGTTTCTTTTTGACAATCTGAGGAATGTTTGGTTGGAAGAGACTATAGAAGTGAGAGGCTCCTCAAATAAGCAAGAAAAAGAAAAAAACCCAAGAAAACCTGTAGGAAATGTTTCCAGTTTAACCTGTGTTCATCTCAAAGGTTTTGCTAAGATTTTCAAACACTTTCACAGCTCTGTTACATATCCTAAAAAAGAGAGTCTGTATGCTTTGAAAGGACTCTCCTCCTTAAAAAAAAAACCAAAAAATTATTATTTTCTGAGATCCCATTTAGTTTCCTTATGTTTAGCCAGACCTTACAGCATTTTTAAAGGTCTGTGGTAATGAACTCATTAACTGCTCTATGTCAGGTGAAAGAAAAACAGGCGGTAGATAAAGAGAAGAGAAATGCGTGACAGCTTTTGTTCATATTGTAAATTTATCTAAAGCGAGTTATTATTTTTCTTTTCCATTCCGTGGCATGTTCCCTTGCATCCTGCCGAGCCCTGTGCTGCACTGTCAGTGTCTAACTCTGCTGGATTAACCTCTTTCTCTCTTTTTTTCTGTTCCTCTCACAAGGTGGCAATGTTGATCTGTGCAGGGTTCCTCATTGCCTGGATCCCTTACGCTGTGGTCTCTGTGTGGTCAGCCTTTGGACAGCCAGATTCCGTTCCCATTCAGTTTTCAGTGGTACCAACTTTGCTTGCAAAGTCAGCAGCCATGTACAACCCAATTATTTACCAGGTCATTGATTGCAAGTTTGCCTGTTGCCGGTCAGGTGGTTTGAAGACACTGCATAAGAAGGGCTCTTTGAAGAAGTCAAGGTAATTTCTTCTTTCAGAAGTCAGATATCTTTAAGTATGTGATGTTCCGAAAATGTACCAAAATAAGATCTACCAAGAGTCACAGCTCTTCAAATCTTATTTCTTGGTTTTGACCATGACCTATTCAGGGTCTTTCTTGCCATGGAAATTTGTAAAGTGATTTTAAGTGTAAAAAGAGAAGCAAGGAGATGTTCTTACTTTTAGATCCAGCTGCAACTCCATTGAAATAGTCGGGAAAAGCCCCAGTGGTTTTAGTGGTTTTTGGATCAGTCCCATCCTCCTGCTCCTTTTCTTTCATATTATCATATGGGTCACCTCCAGAATGTATTGATGACCTTCATTTCCAGTGAAGTAAAAGGGAGAGAATTGTGTTAATTCCTTACATAATTAACCTGTTACTACTATGCCTTTCAGCCACAGAATTAGCAGGGAGAGACAATAGTTCCTTAATAGTTCCTTAATCACCCTGTGATCACCACTCACACCAAACAAAACAACCCAACCCCAAACAAACAAATCAAAGTGTAATAATGTCTCATAAAAAGGCCTTTTCTCTATTTACAACTTTCTGGCAAAATCTGTGCTGACCACCAGTGGAATTTCTGGAAACACTAACTGTGCACTTGGAGGAAAAATGCTTCTAGTTCTGTTATGGCAGACAAGTCTCTTAGTTCGATGACTGAGCAACAATGAGATAATGATGGATGTTAATCTGACAGTGTAGGCTGATGTAAAGGCAATAAATGCTCTACCACATATAAGTGACTATGAATCCATAGAATTCCAGTAGAGTAATTTGCTTCAAAAGCCTAGTATGAACTTATTACGGGCATGAAGGCCCATTTCATCATTCATATTATTCCCTTACCAATTCCAGGATTTTTTGATGTATTGTTCAGAGAGTGAGTCAATATCTTGAATTTCCACAGCTTCCCGTAGCAGATTATTCTGTAATCGTACGCTCAGATTTATCTCATCTACAGAACATACAGTGTTTATATATGTTGTAAGTGTTTGAGGTGCTGAACTTATAGTTTATCAAAAACCCATCTGCAGTTTTAGGCAAATGGCAGCAAATCTGAAGTAGCCTTCAGTGAGTCTTTGGAGTCTGGATTTGTGTTTAACCTCTGGGTTATGACTCCAAAGGAGGAAGGAAGTTTCACCTAGTCCCTCACGCTGAATGCATGTCGGCTTTCCTAGGCCTGTGCAGTGAAGAAAATGACCTGGAAAAATGACTTCCCAGAATTAGGAATTTAATTGTCAGCTTGGTATGAACAAAATGATTGTTGTGCTTTCTCCTTCCCGCAGGATGTACACCATATCTGCACACAGAGACTCGACGGCGATGAACGAAACCCAACTGGAAGTATGAAGGCTCATTTCACGTACAGCAGATGAAAACCTGATGACAAACAATCATACTGTCTCGAGTTCCTCTTTCTGTAAATAAATGAAAACATGATGACAGTTTTATTTTACTCCCTAGTCCTATGTACAGTGTAGTTCTTTCCGTTCTGACCAAAATAGTGCGATTAGAGCTGGGCAAATACTTTAAGTACTCAGAGGAAGAAGGAACAGAGAAGACTCATACGTATAAAAAATTTTTATTCACTTCAGAGACTTTAAAATACTTTTTTTTTTTTTTAGCACTAACAGAAGTGATAGTTTGGATGCTATTTTCCTTCATGGAAAGGGAAATATTCACAAAGGCTGGTTTTAGTGTGCTAAAGCTAATCTCCCTGGATTACTACTGCAGTCACCGGAGAACTGGAGCATGAGAGAAAGGATTCCTTAGAGGACAAATCAGAGTCAGAGCTTCACTTATCAGGGCTCCGAACCACCCATTGGAGAAACGTTAGCCCACTGATTATCCCTTGTGAATATCTCTCCAACTCATGTGGCTACAAGCTGTCTTAAAACTACTTTGACTTCAGTCCTTCAATATTCAGAAATACTTCGCTTTTAGTCAAGGCACACATACAGCACATGGTCAGTATTTGTGAATGAGAGGGGAAAGTTCTCTTGTTCAAATGCTAGTTTCATTTAAACAATTTGGAATCATGAATGACTTTTTAATAAATAAGAACTTAAATCAAGTCAGCCCCATGCAAGGCAAATGGAGCAAACCCAGAGTTTGAGCATCTTTTTACCATTCTCTGGCCAAAAATACGCTGAAATGTGACAGCAATAAGCAGACAGGTTTGACTTAAACGGTAACTGACTTTTTTCAACTTGTATTGTACTTTTCACTGTTCTTTATGAGATCATTATTAAATATAAAATGACAAATCCTTCCTTTATCCTAAGCATGAAAACAGAGTCAAAACTAGTGAATTAGTGATAAAGGTTACAGCAGAGGTAGCAGAGAAGTCTTTTTCAGGTGCAGTTGTTTCTAATTTTTAAACACTAAGTCCTGGAAGGATGAGGATTAGGAACAATTTAGGAGAACAACAGTCCTACTAAAACAAAGCTTGTAAGTTCCTAATTCACTGAATAGAAAACAATGTGCCTTGAAAAGACCTGCAGAGTAAGGAAGCCAAAATAGTTGCACTGGATCTGAACTGTAATTATTCCTATTCTCTTCTTTCTCTTTTTTTTTTTTGATTTACCTTAAGGTAGAGGCATCACTACAGACCAAAAATTAGCAGTCCAGTATAAGCAGATTATTAATGCTTAAAATAATGATTTTGATATTTGTATGTCATTTCTTTGGGAAGAATATGTACCATAAAAATAAGTTAATTGTAATTCAAAGATTCTTCCACACTGATTTGTGTTTTTTATATAAAAAAAAAAGGAAATTAAAAGGATTAAAGTTTTCTTCTAAATTGTTCCTTTAAGGAAAAAAACGCATTTATGAAAGAGTTTCAGTTGTTTTCCTGTTGAACATTTAATGGTGCTTTTTACCATACTGTTATTTCACAATTGTGTTTAACATGTATTCCCTGCCATACTGAACTGAACTTCTTTTGTAGCTGATCTGTAGTGATGTTAATCCTGTTTTATACAATAATATCATAAAGGTTTAAAGTAGTCTGGTGTTTATTGGCGTGTCCCAGCACTCCCATTCTGCAGCGCAAACAGTTGTTATTTTCTCAAATGATATTCAGACAATGTAGCAGAATTTGAATTTTGTCAAATTTCCTAAGCTGAGCAGATGAAGGCGTTCCCTCCTCTGCAATATTTGAGCAAAAGAAGTTTGAATAAACTCTAAGACAGCTCACAGAGGTACAAGGGGCTGCCATGTCACCTATACAACATTTTATGATAAATTTTTCCAGGAAGTTGAGTTCTTTCACCTCTGTAGACCTTTTAGTATAAGGCAAGTTTATTTCTTGACTATGGTTGCAAGTTACATCCCAGAATAGATCCAGAGCAGAAGGGCTCCTTCACAATGTTTCCAGATGTGGTTATGAAGCCATTACCAATCTTCCCTCCATTTTCCTGCAGCTTTTATTCCTTTCTTCATCCAGGCAAACTTTGGTTGATACCTATAGATGTTTATTGTAATTAAGGTCTGATGTGAAGCAGACATGCTGTGGCCCTACAAATGCAGATTAGTTGGAGCAGAGCTGCTGGTAAGACTGAAGGAGTTACCCACTAGTCTGTTCGGATTTCAGAGCAGATCAATTCACAGTTTGTGCATGAGCCCTTTCTGAAGCTTCAGTTGGGGCAGCTTTTCTCTTTACCTTCTAAAATCACGTACTTTCTTTGAAATTGCTGCGGGGTCACCCGAGAAATGGATACATACTTGTGGCTGGGCTAAATTTTATATTCTTAAAGACTGTAAAATATTTTTGGATTCCACTATAGGGAATATACTAGACACAGGTGTAGTAAACTTTAAATATGAACTTCCAGAATCATGATAAAGATGTTTCATATGATTTATTTAAATATATATTTTTTTTTATTCAGTGCCATAATTATATTTGTTTGAAGACACTGTTTTACCGCTACTGAATAGTATTTTGCTCTGTAAGAAACACTAGGGCTCCAATTTGAGCAGGAATTAGAGACATGTTTACACTGAACATGTGTTCAAGTGAAAGATGTTTTTCTGAATGAAGCAAGACATAGACATTCAAGCATGCAGTGCTGTAATTTAAATGCTGATCTGAATCTGAACCTAAGAACTCATGGATCCCATCTGATTTGATGATAAAAGAGAACTGGAGCACCTTCTTTGTCCATCTGTACAAAATAGATCATACAATGGGTTTGTGGTCTGTTTGGGATCACAGTGGTAGAGGAATAAGGGACCTTATTATGGATTCAAATTTTCAAGGTCAGCTCTGAATTAAATTGAAGGCTGTAGCCTGATTGTTCAAAAGGTAATAATTTGCCATTGATGCTCAGGACAAAGTTTTGTCCTCTCCATGTGTTGAGTCTAATAATTAATAGTTATATAAAACTGAGACATGTAACCTTGGCCTAAGCTCATCAAAAGGCAGTGAAACTCTCACTTTCTGTTCAAGAAGTGTTCTAAATATTTTGCAAGATTTAAACTTATGTTGTTTGGTGACCTGAGCTTAGTCAAAGCACCAACAAAGTAAAATATGCTCAGTGTGATGAATGAGTAAGGAATACGACTCTGGAGGAAGATTTCTTTATTGTGTTTTCAATATTTCAACCTCCTTGTTACATTAAGAAAGTTCCTCGTTTTATGTATTAACATGAAACCAAATGTTTTTCAATGAAAATAATGCCATCAAGAATAATAGCTATGAATGAGAATCTTTTGTTATGTATCTTATGTGCACATTCAGACTGAGCTGCCAAGAAGCAGAATATTATCTGAATTCACTGTCAGTGGCTTGAAGAAAATAATTGACACAGGTGAAGACTCAATTTAGATAATGAGCTGACCTGGACAGTGAGATTTTCCCAGTGAGATTAAGCCACTACTCTCTATTTCAAGGTTACAGACAGTGAAATTATGCAAAGCATGTGGATATGGAGACTTTTAATTTGGTCATTTTCAGTTGTAGATGAAGAATGCCTATAAAACTTCTCCTACAGACTTGGAAATTTGTTGACAATGTAGAACTATCAAGATTTACAGTGCTTGAAAAGACACTTGAAATAGGGGGATTATGCAAACTTTCATGGCAGAAAAAGTTGAAAAAAGTTAAGCAATAAAAATGAAAGTTATGGTTGTGAGGTTTTGGAAGATCGTAGAGACTGTTTGTCTGTGCAGGTGAATGCAGTTGCAGGAAAATTTATTTCTACACCTGTAACAATAATGAAAAAAACTCAACCCAACAAGTGGTTTGTTAAAAATATTTATGGCCTACAGTGCAAGATCACAGCCAGAAGATTTTTGGCTTTGTGGCATCCAGAAGGAGAGAAAATTGATGCGCCTTCATATGAAAAGAGTGCGATTAATGAATTGACAGGCACAATGCTAGTGATTTGGATTCTTTAGTGGAACTTTTCTCTTGGATGACTGTGTATGGACAATGGCTTTTGGAGGATGACCCACCTCCAGTGTGCAGGGCGGTCTTGGTCATGAAAATAAATCTGAACTGCTTTTAACTGACTAGGCACTTAGTTCTTCTGTAATTCTACGTTATTCACTTTATGATTGTGTTTCTACCTCTTCTTCCCACTAGGGAACTTTCAGACACATCAGTCTGCATCCCTCAGGAAAGCTCCTTTGATATCTTTTTAGTTACATTTCCCAGCTCAGGATGTTCCCAGATGAGTCTTGCCCTGGGTAAGAAGCTCTTAATAATGTTCACTGCAACACCCATTTCTTTCACTCCTCTCTCCCAAGACAGATGGATGATTGGCTGGTTTCCTCCACATCTGCATCTTTCCAAGTTTCACAAGTCTCTGTCCTTCTCCATCCCCAAGGAAGAACATTTAGCCACCTGAAACTAGATTTTCTGGAAAGCTGTCACTGAGCTTAGAGCGTTGCAATGAAGGGAAGAGGCCTTTATTATCACCACCATGTTTACATATGTCCTTGAGCCATTGTGCATCCCATACTGACCTTTCTCTTATTTACATGCTTGTATTCCCTTTTACTTAGCACACGGCACGTACAACAGTAGGGTTAGTTTTGTAATTGCCCAGCATCATCCTCACTTCCCCAGTTATGGCTCTGTTTCGCTCTGTAGCTGGTGAGGCGGGTCTTGGACAAAATCTTTTGAAATGCAAAGCTTAGTTAGAGGGTTTCATGCTTTCATTACTTCTGAACTTAAAGGATTCTTCACTGATTATGTATAATGAGCCCTTATCTGTCACTGACTGTAGTTTTGTGTCTCAAGTGGGTAGAGAAGAAAACCTGAGAAAATTACCACCTACTTTGTTAGAGATCTATTCTAAGAAAGACATTCAGCATCAAATCAGGTAACTGCAACATCTGGGTGAAAGATACTAATAAATAGCAAAGGTTTAGTAGGTTCCCTGAGTCAGTAAGATAGACTGTTGGTCTGTATTTTGGACCTAGCACCTAAAGGGAATTTTGGGAATAGATCTCTTACTCTGTATAAAATGACGACGAAATTTGTGAAATATCAAGTAAACAGTGCACTCACCAAAAACTGACTGTTGCACAGAACGTATTTCAGTCATAGGTGGTGGATACAAAGTGTGGTATAGTACATATTTTAAATGATGAATAATGTTTACATTGCATCAAGCATAATCATACATTAGTCAAAAAAATAAATGTTTACAAAATAGACGTGTGTAGAAAATAGATCTGAAAATAGAGATGTGAACATCTTTTCAGTTTTTAAAAGGGGCTATGCAGAGAGTTAGCATCATCAAATCAGAGGCTCGTGTGAAAGTCTTGCTCTTTCTGCACCAATCTTGCAAAATATATCAAGAAATAGATCTTACCTTAGGTTTTTGCATTCATGAAGGCAATTTGCAACACCTAAAAGTGTTCTTCTGAAGCATCTGTACATCCTTTATCCTGAATTACAAGCCATTATGTTATATTGATCAGTGTGTGGAGAACCTGCCTGTCTACCTGC
This sequence comes from Anarhynchus alexandrinus, assembly GCA_008711295.1. NCBI lineage: Eukaryota > Metazoa > Chordata > Aves > Charadriiformes > Charadriidae > Anarhynchus > Anarhynchus alexandrinus. The sequence continues at coordinate 856,710 of VUYV01000307.1, read as the reverse complement.
AGTTCTGGTCCTCAAAGCTAAGGAAAGCTTTATAGAAACTCAGGGAAACTGTAACAGAGAATAAAAAAAGTGATCATGTATAAGAAATGGAAGGTAAGAGGAGAAGATGACAGGGTTAAGTTAAGTAGTCTAGAAGCTGAAAGGTCTGAGAGTAAATCATATCAGTCTATAAATAGTTTTAAAGCGATAATAATGTAAATGAAGGAAGGGAATTATTCACAGATTCATAAGGTGATAGAATATGAAATCAAAGCTGGAAGCTAAGGCAGGAAAAGCTGAGACGTTCTGAACTAGAGCAACAATCCAGTTTTGAAGACATCTGAAGGGGAGAAATCAGGGCATGACTTGTCAGATATTCAAGAACAGATTAACTAATCCATTGGCAGAAATTATTTACAACTGGAAATACTTCTAAATGGTCATTTTTAGTACCGATATCTGATTTTCTGAAAAATTTCCAAATATAAATGTTGTTAGTATCTCACCTTAGGACCTATTTTTATTGCTGGGGAAATGAGCGATGACCTTGGTGTACGGACAGATAGATTTTACACACTAAAACCTGCTTCAAAAGACGTGTCATACAGTGAAACTGCACTTCCAATGAAGTTGTTTCAAAATCCAGAGTTGGTGCAATGCAGTGGCATGTGTAGACGCCAAGTTAAACTTGGTTATGAAAGAAGTAGCTTTGCTTTCTCAGTTATTAGATGAGCTTTTCAGAGAGGTATTGTTTTGCAACACTTGCAGTTCAAGCTGAAATAAAGTGCTGTAATTTCTGCCATAGACAATTTCTTGGAATAAAATATTTTCAGTTATGCTATTGAGCTTTTGAGAATATGCTAATAAATCTGGAATCTCAAAGTGATTGAAATAAAATATTCCAAATAACCACAGGGAAATTACGTGAGAAAATTACCTTTAGAAAAACATTTGTTAGTGGTTTGTGATCTACATTTTCAGTCTTAGGAGTTATATTTCTAATAGAGTTAAATTTACAAAGATATCAATAGATTTTTAGTGATACTGACCCAAAATAACTGAAATATGATGGTCATCTCAAAGCTTAGGTGTATTCATTGTATAGAAAGATATTCTTACTACTGAAGGTCTGTCCTATTAAGAAATTATTTCAAGTGTAATTTTTAGTGTATATATTATATTTATTGTTTCAGTTTGTTGGCAGTAGAATTGTATTCACATTTAATCTCCTGATGCTGATTAGATACTGCTTAGTATTGTAGAGCAAGAAATCACAGCGACATATTAGCCTGCTTTCTCCTTCTTTGTTTAGGGGGTCAGATTCCTTCCTGCTGAAAATGCGTGCACACCTACTTAGAAGTCCATGGTCTACATATATTTCCATTTTCTACTGTAAAAAAAAAGGGTGTTGTGTTTCCTATTTGTCTTGCACATTTTCCACCACAGCAGCCTTACCAGCCTGGCTGGGGTTGCACCTGGTTTACAACACCTACAATAGAGGGTCCAGGTCCATAGGGACAAGGCAAAGTAGGCAGGGGCCGGGCTTCTCTCTCAATCAGAGATGAGATAAATCAGGAGGAACCCCACTGAAATCAGGGGAATGGCCATGCTCTAAAATGATGACAGAAATAAAAGGAGAAAGTGCCTTTTCAGCTTCATGGGAGCATGTCAGACCCAAGAAATGCCAGATGTGTTCACCACTTTCTAGGGACCAGTTCTCCAGCTCTGACTTAGACAACCAGACCTTGAGCTAAGAGGGTCCCTCTGGCTGAGAGGAGGTACCGACTGCAGTAAGGATTTAAGTGGGCCAATAGCACAAAGGCGAGGAAGGATGAAGGCCACATTGTTCCTGTCGTTGAGTGATTTCAGCTTCCTCCATGTTCTGCTTCTTTACCTTCTTTTTAAAATGCACTTAACCTTCCCAATGGCCTACTAGACTACACAGCTGGAGTGCCAGTAACAGCGTGTTGGTGTTGCAAGCGATGTTCAAGGCTGTATACAGCTGTAAGACATTAATACAGAACTTTTCTAGAATTCTTATTACTGCATTTTTTTGGTATACTGGAGCTCAAAGTGTCATGGAAGATCTGAGTATGGTTATTGATGAACGTCAGAGGTCAGAGCAGTGGGAATGTTCATAAACTACTACAGTCTTATAACTCCGTACAAAATTCAATTGTTAGTGTCCATAAATGTTTCCAATGCATTGTGTGTCAGTGCAACGTCCTGGAACTGCAATCAACAATGTAAGAGAAAATTTATGGAGTGAACCTGTAAATAACTGTGTAAGTTCTCAAGTGGTGTTGCTGAGTTAATATGTTGTTAATATATAACACTGTGTTATGAAGCGGTAAAGAACCCAACATACTGGCTGCACTTAACACCAGGGGACACTTTGCTGTCACTGTATTGGAACAACAGACTGGTTATTTTCATTTTTCTCTGCCCTTTTTTATTCCTCTAAACACACAACCAGACTGATGGCATCACGGGCAGACTTTATTTTCTGCACTTTGTTATCTGAATGTGCTTTCAAATAAAGCAAGAGAACGGATCAATGCTATTACCTGTTGCTTTGTTTCTGGGTTTTGATTACAAAGTTGTGTGTTTTCACAACACAGCTGCTTTTAGTGCCATTTCAGTGCAAGCCACAACCTGCACGTGTCTGTAGTCAAGTGCTTTGCCATGACTTGAGTGGCTGCAGAAAGAAGGTGAGGCCCATTTTGGTGTATTGAGAAGCACCCAAAGCCTAAGGTTAGAAGTTGTTTGTCCTTGTCTCTACCGCCCTGGTTAAAAGGATCCCCTAAATAAAGAACAAAATACTTTCTCCACTTCTTTTCCCCTCTGCCCTCATGAACCCAAAAGGCAGCCGGCAGCTCTGGCCAAGGGATTCTGCAAAGCTTCAGGAGGTACCATGGGTTGGGCATCCTGACCCGGTGGAGTGCTACATGAACAGGTTTTTAACATGTTCTTCTCTAAGGGGACATGAAACTGAGATGCTCTCCTTCTTATAAGTAGCTTTGCCCCATTCTTCTTTGAAACAACTGAGGGGAGTTGAAAACTGGGGGGAGGGGGACAGTTTCTGTTCTTAACAGACATCGACATTTGGGTTGGGTGTCACCTTAGATGGGCTGGTACCTGCTGTCCAGGATGGATTTGTTTATGCAGTTGAATAGTAGCATCACATGGAAAAGGCAAAAGTGAAGGGATTGACTAGATGGGATGAGCAGCAAGTGTGTGGCCAGGGAGCAGTGGGCAGGCAGGGCTGCCCGGCTTGCCTGCACTCAGTGGTGCTCCTGCCACCACCTCCACCCACGCAGCACACTGCCCCTGGGTGCTGCGCAGGGTGTGATGGGTGCAAGGGAGAGCCCAGAAACTCTGCCTGGAGTTGGTCCTCCTGCTCTGGGCTCTGCAGTTGGGCTGCCCTGGCTCAAGGACAATGTCCCCAACACCCTGCAGGGTTTTCAGGAGGGTGGCTCAGCCTCCACGTGAAAGGACAGTATGAGGAGGGATAGAGGGGGTTCTATGCTACAGGAGGTGGACCAAAGGGTGTTATGTTGTTGATTAATACAGTGCTCTGATTTGTGGCCATGCTTGGTGGGAAATGAGCTGGAGCGTCTCTGGAGCAACAGCGGTGCTGAGGTTGGATTCTCATGGCTCGGAGGGGTTGGTGGCCTGCACATGTGGGCAGTCCAGCTGTGGAGAGCAAGGGAAGGTAGTCAGCGCTCTTCATCTTCTTTTTTCTTTTCATCTGACAAAAGATGCGCAGTGGGAAACCTTGCCAGGCAGTCCTGGCAGCAGGTAAAGCCCTCAGGAGTTTTTCCTCCCAGACTCATGCTCCCCCCTTCAGCAGTAATCACTTTGTGAATCTGGCCAGCCAAGGCCCAGAAACTGCCGGGGATTACACCAGAGCAAAGCTGAATGCTGGGTGGTATTCACTGGGCACGGCAGTGTTTCAATCTTATTTCGCTCGGTCCCCACAGTGAGCTCAGATACGGTCAAAAACGTGATGGGAGGAACTGTAAGGGATGGGATTGAGCTGGAACATAGTGCCAAGCTGCTGCCTGCACTCCTGGCGTGCTGCATCTGCACCGTACGTGCACAGCTCCAATGTCCTGTCTCAGAGGAAACAGTGGAAGAGGGAAAGACCTGGTGCAGTGCAGCAAAACCTTGTTACGAGACATGGAACAGCTTCTGCACAACAACAGGTTAAATGGACTCACCTCGGAAGAGGGAGAAGTCTGATGGGATACGGTACAGATCACAGATAGCATGGAAAAGGTGAAAGGAACGGAATTACAATTTTTTCACAATGCAGAAGTTGGAAGGCACCAAATGAAACGTTCTGGTGTAAAACAGCAGGCTTGAGGCAAAGAAAAGGATGTGCATTGTCCTAGCAACACATCATTAAGTGGCAGGGGGGCACTCATCCTGCAGCAGAATTTGGGCTGCTGGCCGATTGTACAGAGGCACTCCGTGACCATACAAAGGCAAAGGTACAAAGTGACTTTTCTGTAGGAGCCACAGGAGCTCTTCCTGGCAGGGTCTGGTCCCACAGAGGTGACACAAAGTGTGTTACCTGACAAAGCGTTCAAGGATGTTTGAACAGAGTTCCTTTAATGGCCCTGGAGAGGGGTGCTCCTCCCTACATCGCATGGGTCCACCGAAACTGAGCACGCTGCGCTTTGATTTCATTCATGCGGGTTTAGATCCAACGACAAGTATTTCAAGGCACTGAGGAAGGTGTTTTGTCTTTCTTTGAAGGTCATGCCTATAAATGGCATAAAAATAGTTCTCTGAGTGAATCAGGGGTTATTTCTATTAGCTTTCTTCAAAGCCAGAATAAAAGAACAGATTTTTTTTTTTATTTCATAGCTGTTACTCTGATATACTGAAAAAGAAACAACAGGTTTTGTAAAAAAAAAATTATGAGCAAAAAAATTATTTTTAGATCAGTAGGAAAACTATAAGATCAGAGAGAACACCATAACAGATGCACTCTCCATGGAGATTTGGAGATTAGTGAGGAGCTTTCTGCTTATGGTAAGCTTTTTCTGTAGTGGAAGCTGAAAATAAAAGAAGAATTTAATCAGGATTTAAAAAAAGAAGAGGTTTCGGTGCATGTAAAACTTATGCGTGAATGTTAAAACAACCAGGGTTTGCAGCGAGCAATCAAACAGGGGTTTGACTATCCATATAAAATGTTGGTTTCACTGTTGTATTAAACTAAGGCTTGCTCCTTATCTGAGTTTTATTTTCAAGAGTAAAATACTGTGAACTGTCAGTATGTCTATGACGTGGCACTGGAGCAATCCGAGATCGCATGGAGTCGGTGTTTTGGGCCAACACTGAGTTTTTAAAACCCTCTCCACATGAGAGCTCTCCCTGCTCGGCAGTAGCTGCAGTCCCTGAGGGTGCAGAGCTGGGGTACGAGGGAATCTGGTCAGGCCAGAAATGGGCTCCTAAAATTGTTGTGTAACAGGAAAACAAGTTTGTGTGAGCCCATCTTTAGTTTTACTGTAATTTCCCCAAGGGTTCAGTAGGTAGAAAGGATGATGGAATGGTGAAGGCACTTTTAGGGACCCATTGTTCAAAAAAGATGGATATTCACCTTGTGGAAGGCAGTGCCCTTTTAGGATATTTCAGAGTGGTCGCCACCATTTAAGTTTTCATTTAGATGTTTTTCCCCCAATTCATTCTCTTTACTTTTAACCAGAACAACAACAAAATCAGAAAGGGACACGACTCAATTGGACAACATTTGAAGTGGGTTGCTCACTGATCTTATTCCTCTGGAGCGTTCTTTTTTATAATTTGACTCTTCCCTAACTTTGATTTTGTGCTGATAGATAGGGACAACTTTTGATTCCAGCTATGCTGGCTATGAATAACTTTTCAGAGTTTCTTTCTGCTTAAAATATTGGGAAGTACGCTGCTGTGCTTCCACATGTCTTGATATTTTGTGGAAAATTGTGTGCATAATATTTCCACTTGGAATGGTGCATGCTTGATTTTAAAAGAATATTTTAAAACCATGTCAAGCAAATGACAGATCTTTGCCTATCAGAAGGAAAGCTCTGGTGGGCTTAAAGACTACATACATCCAGCGAGGGTCAAATATCAGGCTTTCATAAAATTCTGCTCTTTGCCTAAATTCCTCACCTATGTACCAACTGTAATCATGATGTTTTTCCCATTTTCTATTAAGACCTTTGAAAGCTTTAGTTGAGATTCAGAATAACAAGTAGTGTGGGGTCTACACAGAACAAGTGGACAATGGAGGTTCAAGTGTCTCTTCCCTCCCACTGGGAAAAGAGATTTTTATCAGGGTCTGCTGTATTTCAAAGACTCTTGACCACATACCTGTACAGTTGGTTTCTCTGTTTTTCTCTGGCCCAATTTTTGGCCAAAGTGAGTTGCCCTTCTGAAGAGACTGAGAAGTAGAAACTGAGACTCATATCCACACCCTTCCAAGAAATATTCTTACTTTTTCCTCATCAATCTAAAGATGACCTTCATGCAACAAGGATTCTTGTCCAAGGAATCAGACTGTAACCTTGAAAGAGCTACCCCAATACCACACACAAACTTTTTTGATACGGATGTGCGTCTCAATGTCTACGTCTCTGAATGTCTTCTTCACTGAATTCACTCTCAGTGACCAGTGTCTTAAATTATGAAATCGGTCTTTGCTGAAGTTATTTCATAGGACTATGTTTTCGATACCATGGTGAAAGAAAAGTCTTTTAGGAAGTGATTCCTTCATTTAAATAGAGATGAATCTTGCAATACTTAGAATTTATACTGGAATAATTCTGTGGGTTTTAAAATCCCTTAGTGGAGTGCCTGGAAAAGTGTTTAGGGTTTTGTATGAATCAATAGCCATAGGATGTCATTCTATGCCTATCTCAGGAACCAACATAAATTACTGCTATGTGAAGAACAAAATCAGAAGAAAAAGAAAAGAAGAACAGAGAGGAAAAAAATAAGAAAATGATACTCTAGTTGAAAGCAGTTTGCTGCTTTGTACCCCACTTGCAGTAAGGTGGATCTGGAGATAATGGAAAAAATAAAAGTTTTCTTTTTATGTAAAGGAAATAGAATAAAGGATGAAGGCATCATGAATGATGCAGAGATAAAACTGCCAGTTTCAAATAAGATAGGGTTTGAAGTTGAAGCTTTGAAGTTTTCTATTCCTGGTCCATTCTCATCCTATGCATAGTCTTCCAGAAGGTGCGAAATATGCACTGGATAATAGTCATATGGAGTTTTGCATAGGAACTGGTTAGCATTAATGCTCTAATGCATCACGGGCATCTTTGAGCAGACAAAGACCCATGTAGCATTTTGGAAACAGTGAGAAAAGGATGACGTCAGCTTCTGTGGTGTACTGAACTGGACTTGAGGCTTTAAAGAGTAAAATGCAGTTGCTTATCCACTGGTCACTCCAAGCTCTCCCTTTTCATGGTCTGCCACCGGGGCACTGGTGCGTGTGCAGGATCCGCGTACTCACCACCCACCTCCTTTCTGCCGATACGCAGTTCCTGTGGCACTACATGAACAAAGAAACTTCAGAGTACAGATCATAGGATTAAAAGCATAATATTCAATATACTTTGACTGAACTCTGCTGAGCAGAAACACAAGTATACTAAGCTGGCTTTACGTCTGTTTTACTCTTTCCTTGTGCACAGCTTGAAGGGTGGGACAGCTTCATGGCCATGCTAACTCTTCCAAGGTCACAATGAGTCTCGAAGACAGGCAAGCAAAACCACCTGCAGCACACTAATATTCGGGCTCCACTCCAACACTCTGCTTTTTCTGCTGGCTTCCATGGACTCCGTCTTATGAAGGGATCACATTTATTCCAAAGGATTCTCTCAGTTTCAGTGTCAGTTTGACTCATTTGTATTGCTAGATTGGGCAATAGTCCATTGGCTGTGCCATTGGGTAACTCTGCAGTTTCTTGTCACCCATTCCTCTTCCATCTATACAAAGGGATTGAGTTAAGACAAACAACCCTCCAGGGACGCTGCTGGGATTAATACCAGAAGGTCTGTATGGCACCAAGGCAAGGTATAGCATAATAAACATCACGTTGAGTATCATAAACCTCCCCCACAGGTGGTGCCACAGCCAGAACCTGTTGCTCCCAGAGCTTTTGCTTCAAGATCTGAAGGAAGAGAAGCAAGAAATCAGCCTGCAGTGCTATTTACAGAAAAGCTGTATCTCGCGGAGGAACGACAGCAAGAGAAAGGTTTTCACCTGAATGGCTGAATAGAAAGAGACATCATCAAGTAACAGATTTGTTTCCATATAGCAAGGCATATAGGGACTTATATTAAGTACTGTCAAAGTCCTGCTGAGAATATAACCTCAGCCTGTCGTGTTTATTGCTGCTAACACCAGTGACAGGGATGCTTTCAGGGACGCATTAAGCTCTGCTATTTGAAACAGGGATACACCATTCTGTGGAAATTCAATGGGCATATAACCGGGGTGAAGCTTTTCGAAGAAAAAGAGTTTAGTGGACAGCTGACAAATCATCCGTGTTTGGCATGGGGAATGCCTTCGCAGAGGGGCCACTGAGATAAGAAGAGAAGCCATAAATTCTTGTAGTCAAACACGGCCTTTTCAGAAGGTTTTGCTTTGTTTTTCTCTAACTCCACTTTCATTTTTCCCGTCTCTGGAAAATTCTCCCAGTCCTTATTTGTCGCAATGTTTCATTAATTTTCTTATTCTCTGTGCAGACACAAGACAGGATAATGTTTGTATTAGATTATAGTCTTATTTTGGAAATGTTGCTGTCAACCCGTCTTTTCTCAAATAGCTTATATGTTTTGCTTAAATATTGCAAGCCTGTTTATACCAGTAAGTAGCATTATTTTTTTTTGCTTTGGATAAATGCTGAAAGATACACCAATGGGAAAGAAATGCTTTAGACAAATAAAAAGTGACAGCGGATATCTTATGAAGAGCTGTTTATTAGGATTTCAGTCCTGAAGGCTTCCATAAAGTAAAAAAAAAAACAACCAAAGGTGTAATTTATCTTCAGAGAGATCGATTTATTATGTTTGCTTACCTCCATGTACAGCTCCTTTGCTTGTTAAAGGATGACAACTGGCTGAGAAGGAAGCTGTGGGGAAGGTAGGGGGGGACAGGGTATTTTTCCGTTTCCATATACCAGATGAGCCCAGTGCTCCTCCAAGGTCAGGTTCAGCAGAAGGTAGGAGAGAGTGACACCTCCAATAGATCTGTATTAATAAAAGGGGCATACTTGGCAAAGCATTGTTGCAGGAAGAGAAAAATATAGACTCTCAAACCTATAAAAGTGCTTAAGATCTTTTTTCCTCCTCTGCTGTTAATAAGGACCACGTGTACACCAGAAGCAAAGGAAACATCAATAAACTTAGAGGAATACCATGGTGAAGACTGTGTTCATTCAAAAAGATTGATATTCAAGGTACTGCCATCTAAATAGCATTAAAAAGATGAATTGAAATACTCACATTTAATGTGCATGTAAATGTTAACATTAGCCCCTTTAGGATATCTGCCCTACTGTCGCTAGAAATCTGGGGTAAAATCCAACTGAAGTCAGTCAGATCCCAGTGGATGCTTGCAAGGTTTCCCTAAACATGCCATTTCTGCTTTCAGAGGATTTGCTGCAATGGCCACAAAGCCAGAGTAAGTTTCTGACACCTTTTAGGGCTGTGCATCAGCTGCTGCCAGAGCTGCGCCCCACTGTTGGTAGAAGGGACTGCTGCCACATGTCCTGGGGACAGCCAGCCTTCATCAGCGAGTCTGAGCTGCCTCCTCGCTGTGGTGTGGGGAGACGTCAAGACACCCCAGCAGGTTGAGCAATGGCAGCTGGCTGCTAACTTCAATATGGGGTGGCAACGAGCAGGTTTTTCAGCAGCAGCTGAGTGTGAGCCCTCTTCCTCCATCCCAGAGCAAAGTCACCGTAGCTACTGTGTCCAGTGACTGAGTCTGGCAGATGGTTCAGAGGAGATCCAGTTTGTAGTGTGAAAATTCAGAACATAAATACTAAATAAATAAATAAATAAAAGAAACCAGGATAATATGTTTTAAGCACTGATCTTGATTAAGAGTTGAAATAGATTATGGAGAGCAGGGGTGGATTCCCCATTCCCTGATGTCTTTAGTCCAAACCTGAGTGCCTTTAAGGAAAATGGTTTAGTTTTCAGTCTCCTCCTTGCGAGAAGAAAGAGTTGGACTCGATGGCACTTATGGGTCCCTTCCAACTTGAGATATTCTATGATATTATAATTCTGTGAAAATACAGTTTAGCCATATATGCAAATTACTGCCTGTCACATAGGAGTAACTGGGTGACGTGCAGTGGTGGTGATATGCAAGAGGCCAAAGGCAGATGGCCCAACTGTGGTCCTCAACTTAACCTCATGAGCTCCTCCAGGTGTGATGTTGAAGGCTGGATGGAGATAGCTGACTGTCTCTTGCAGGGCAACTGGTTGCAGGTTACATAAAGGGAGAGGAGTCTTTTCCTTGTGCTTGGACAAGAAAAACGTTGTGTTTTTCTGCAAGCACTATGAGCAAGTGGGAATACAGCTCTGCTGCACAGTGGTTGATGTGATCTGAGAAGGTGACAGGGCACTGCCTGGGTACAGACATACTGCTCCTCTCTGAAAGCATGTCGACAGGGTATTGCACCTGGGGGAACAAGATTCCTCATGGCATCAAGTCCTCTGTGCTTCATATTCAGCATTTAAAATTCCAGGGGGAACTTGCAAATGCCCTGTGTGTAGGAATTTTCATATGTGGAAAACCTGTTTGGGCTAGAGGACATCGAGAAGGGAAATACGTTTTTTAAATGCTTTTTGCTAGGAGTAGTAATGAGAAAGCCTAAAGGTTTCCGAAACTGGGGATTATGATTAGGAACACAAGAGGTTTGTTGCTGTTTCCTGTAACTTAGTATTTCAGGAAAACAAAAAAAATCTGGAAATTAGTTAGGCAGGAAAAGCCTCTTAAAAACAGCAACAATAAAACTAATGATACAAATAGAGCAAAGTAATTAGCTGGAAAATCCAAATGCATACAGATCAGCCCAGCTGAATGGAATACAACGTAGCATGCAGCAGGAATTAGATAAAGACATTCCTGAGGCCACGCACATTATTTTAGAGAGACGGGGTGGCAGAGAATTTACCACAAAGCTTAACAGAAGACAAGGGAATAGCATTTTTCAAAGAGTAGGCATGATGATTTCCATAGGGTAACCTTGCTTCTGCCTGTAGCAATATAACAAACAAAAAGGAAAATAACCAAAAGCAAGCACTTGGATCCCATTTTTCACGATGTGTAATACCTGATTCCTCAAACAGAAGTGTTGATGGATAGAGACAGTTCAAAATGTTT
>VUYV01000307.1:796314-844690 GCA_008711295.1 Anarhynchus alexandrinus | reverse complement strand
TCCCTTCCCTTCCCTTCCCTTCCCTTCCCTTCTCTCTCCTCTTTCCTCATAGTCAAGATGACTTCTAGCAGGCAGTTTGACTATGAAAATTTTACCTAATAACAATTAAGAATTATACTAAGTGAGACATTTTTTTTACCATTATAACTATGTGATGTTGTTTGATTCTCTAGCATGATAGGATAGACAGGGAATTTGGGGGAAAGAGGTTTATCAGATCTGAGATAAAAGTAGATAATACCTGGGATACAGCAACGCTGGCTTGGATGGAATCATAGAATCATAGAATTGCTGAGGTTGGAAGGGACCTTTAAGATCATCAAGTCCAACCATTAACCTATCCTGACAAAACCACTTCTAAACCATGTCCCCAAGTACCACATCTACCCTTTTTTTAAACACCTCCAGGGATGGTGAATCCACCACCTCCCTGGGCAGCCTATTCCAATGTTTAATAACCCTTTCAGTGAAAAAATGTTTCCTAATATCCAATGTAAACCTCATCTGACATAACTTGAACCCATTTCCTCTCGTCCTATCACTTGTCACCAGGGAGAAGAGGTCAGCCCCCACCTCTCTACACCCTCCTTTCAGGTAGTTGTAGAGAGTGATAAGGTCTCCCCCCAGCCTCCTCTTCTCCAGGCTAAACAACCCCAGTTCCCTCAGATAATTTAGGATGGAATAAAAAACCCCTTTGTTTTTGTTGGGGATTGCATAGGCAATTTGTAAAACCTTCTGAAATCGGCCCAGTTTCTAATGCCAGACACTGATTGCATTGTCAGAGGAAGGTAAATGGTTTTTATCTGTAACCCTGAATTCCAGACAATGTGTACTTTTCAACCTACATATTTAGCATTAAAAAGGAAGACAGCCTTTGACTAAATTATGCTTTTAGAAAAGACCTGGAAAGGCCAACTAAAAAGAAAAAGGAAAGAAAATAAAATAAAAGAACTAATTCTTTCAAGTCACTGAACACACTTTACTTTGTTTCCTTTTCCTTTGTGTTGGTAGTATTCCCTTTAGAAATTCCCAAAGGACGTGTTATGTGAAGGCACACACTCTGCCTTTTTGTTGCAAACTAATACATGGGATACACCCAGACTGACCCAGTGATGGGATAAAAGGAAATTTTCCATTCCATTACCCTTAATCCTGGCTCTTTAAAAGGTAGTGCTGTTGACAATGTGCCAAATGTAGCTCATAATGAACCTTATGAATCACAGTCATTGTTCCTCTGGGGTAAAGGCACAGTACAAAGGTTATTGTATATACTAACTACTTCAGTGATTCAGTTCTTAATTACGACAAAAAAAACCTTAAATGGTCACTTGGATGTGTGTCTTTTCATATCTATATGAAAGAGCTTACTGATCCTTCAAGCATGGAAGATGCTAAAGACATGGTAGATCCAGCTCTCTTCCTACCTTCCTTGTAAAGCCAATGAGAACTTAGCACCAATCTCAGGAAAAGCAGAGAGGAACATAGGAGAACCCTACCATGGCTATCTCCGAAGCTGATTCAGTTGAAAAGAAAGAAATAGCTGCATATGGCTTGTGTATTAACCTACACTGATGCTTTATTAGATTTCTCCTCAGTTGATTGTGCCATGAAGGAGATGACTTCTCTGGTATGGTCTTTGGAGCTCTGTTTTCCTTACCACGTGGCCTGTATGCCAACGGATCATCTACAAGAGGTCTCAGAACACTGTAGTCCTTTTGCTTTGTTAAACTGCCTTTGTCTTGATCCACAAGATTTTTTTCCATCTTATTTTCTCCCTCCCTGTCCTGCTGAAGATGAGAGTGATAGAGTGGCTTGGTGGGCACCCGGTGTCCAGCCAAGGTCAACCCGCCACAGTTTGTTATAACTTGGAATTAAATTGTATATTTATTATCATTTAGATACTACTTTATGCATATGTCATAGTTTGTTGTTACGAATTAGCTGACCTTGATGCAATTAAATCTGGAACCTCAGAAACATGGTAGAGTTTTGATGACTTTTTCTAGATGAAGAGTTTGTCCCATATATTAAATATTCAAGAAAACTATAGTGTGAGATTCTGTGCTTTGCCTTCTTTTTCATCTTTCCTAAAATACAAACGAACACTTATGAATGCCTTTGGTTTTGGGTTTTTTTTTCTTCCCTTTTAATAGCTATTAAAATGTTTCATTGTGAAATAAAAGTAGAAATAACCTTGCTTAGTAATGTAAAAATCTCTTCTTGCTCTCCACAAAGGCTTGTTGATGCAGATATATACTTTATATATGCCATATATACGGCATTGTGAATAATCACAGAAGACAAGGAAGGAAAATGACAGACTTCTGGCACACAATGCCCAATTTTTTGGAGCAGAAAAGCCCCATCTGTACTAGAATTAAATAGTGTCGGGGTCCAACCTCCGGTGCAGAGGTCAACGGGCGCAATCTGGACAGATCTATATTAAAATAAGGTATTAACATATAAAATCATACGATTGTAAACTAATTTAGCTTGGAAGAGCAAGATGACCTATGGAGGTCACGTAATCCAAACCCCTTCTCAAATAGGGCTATCTTCAAGGTCACTTGGGTTTCATAGAGCAGTTCAACGCCCATCTGAGTTTAAGTATGTCCAAAGATGGCAATTCCATGGCCTCTCTGAGTAACCTGTTTAAACATTCGACTACCCTTGTGGTGAAACTTACTTCCCTTGTATCGCACCAAAATTTCCCTTGCAAAATTTTGTGCCCATTGTCACTTGTCCTTTCATTGTGCACCTCTGAGAAAACTCTGGCTTTATCTTTATTCCTTAACCCCAATTAGATGGTGGAAGTGCGTTACGAGATCTGCCATGTAGCTTTTTAGTAGTGTGAATAATCTCCACTTCGACAGCCTACCTGTGTCATGTACCTCTCCATCCCCCTGACCATCTTAGTGACTCTCAAGTGAAATCTCCCCAGTTTGACTATGTCTTTGTTGTACCGGGCAGGGGGAGGGATAGAACAGGACACTACACTGCAAAATTTGGGCCAAAACCACGCCAAAGACTGCTCTAACAGGTTATGAACATAGATAACCAGGTTCTGGTTTTGAGCTCTTTTAAGAACAGACAGTTCAGAGAAGAATACTCTCATGATGCAAATGGTTCAGGCAATGGGCTCTGCTACTACAGAGAGAAAAAAATGAAAATGATTTTCAGTCAGAGTCTGGATCACTGCATAATGTCAGCAAGCTTGATCCCAGGTTATAAAAATCATGTGCAGATTTTTCAGGTGAGCAGAAAACTTGTTAAATTTAGCTTGGGGATGGTTTATATGAAAACCAACAGGTAAATAATAACCAGATTGCCCTGGTTTATCATCTGTGCAGCTCTGCCTACTCGGCCACAAGGAGAATGTTCTAGCAAATAAAAAATCCAACAATCTAGAGAGAAGATTTGTCTTCAGATGGAGAAAAGATGGAATAAAAGGGTAATTTGGCACATAAATAAACAATAGAAAAAAAGAAATTAAGATGCTGAGTTAGATTTCTTGTTGTTCTTCTTGATGTGGAGGCATTTTCAAGGTGGAATCATGGGTTAGCATATTCAGAGGGGACAAGTGGTGTTTTCTGTCCTAAATACTTCTTTTTGTAAACACTTACCATAAAATATTGTTGGCTGATTTATCAGTCACCTTCAAACTCCACTACAGAGGATGCTTTGTTTGTGCTTAACAAATGCAAAGAGCTCTCTGCTGTTTGGGCTGCCTGTTTTAAATGTAAATATGAAGACATATGTTTGCTTTTGTTTTTGACCTTTCTTGGTAGCTTCTGCAGCTGCTGAATCTAAAATGACAAGAGGCTTTCTTCCCAGCTGATACTTCTGCTAAAACTTTGGCTAATTGTAAAACACGAAGGAAAACAGAGGAGCTGGCTGTAAAATTGCCGCACTCAATAACCTCAGTATTGGCCATTGACGTCAAAACGGGATGATCAATTCCTGGAACAAAGATTTAAAGACCCACTAGAGAAGAATCTGAATTTTTAAGAGAGTAGAAAGCTATTTCTTACTAACTCAGGACTATTCTACTATATATACCAAGAGGAGAGTGCATATCTTGATTAGAAATTCATATTTATACGTAATGCATAGAAGGAAAACATGGATTTTAGGATCATTTGGAGATCCCAGAGAGTTTAGTCATCACAGGAAAGCTGTGCTGAGCCATCTCATTGAAGCAGTTTTTCATTTGCAACCCTTATTACCGAAGACAGGGTGATCCGGTATACTAAACCCAAATGCTTTGTATCAATTTTTCTCTGCATTTACTAACACTGACACTAATAAATGCAGAACGCAGAATGCTGTATGAGGAGAATGTGCATTTCAATAAGTGCCTGAGCTGGCAGGGCAGCCTGAGCAGTGGCTGCATTCCTGTAATCAGCCCCTTGGCCTTATGTCCATCCCAGATAAATAAAGATGAAGTGGGATTGTAACTACAGCAAAATCCTTTCTCACTTGCCATGATGGAAAGTGACTGACTTAAAATACTGCAAATGATTAAAATCTGACCCTGTTTGGGTATTTTCCCCCCAGTTAAATAGATTAGATGGGAACTGGTTCAGGTGATTTAGGGACAAATTTAGGGG
Organism: Anarhynchus alexandrinus; assembly: GCA_008711295.1. Taxonomy (NCBI): domain Eukaryota; kingdom Metazoa; phylum Chordata; class Aves; order Charadriiformes; family Charadriidae; genus Anarhynchus; species Anarhynchus alexandrinus. The sequence goes on along the minus strand of VUYV01000307.1, from coordinate 840,080 downwards.
ATTCTTTGCACTTAACTTTGCAGGGGGGACTCGTCTCCGTACTCAGACTCCTGCCTGGGTGTCTACATGTACGGAGCTACATCAGAGATCACCCTCACCCTGGAGTAGGCACATCAGTCACGGCACAGCTGCCAAAGAAGAGACTTCATCCCACCTTTTGAAAACTTCTCCTGTTCCCCACAGACAGAAGTCTTCCGGTTACAGTGCTAAACAACATCCCAGTAACAATTCTCACCTTTATTCTCAACCTCCAGAAAAAAAATAATCAAAGAAAATTGATGGCTTTTTTGCATAACACTGACCTTTTTGAGATGAAAGCAAGGGCAAGAACATGAAACAGGCAAAATAGGAAGTACTGAAGCTTAAGTAATATAAAAATGGTTTAAATAATGCTGATTTTCTAACATGACCTCACATTTTAGGGCTGCTGTAACTATCTTGTAGGTATCAATTTGGAGAGGGTGTCAGAAAACTGATTTTCAACATCGCTGCTATTATAAACTGTGGCCCAGAAAATATGTTATGACCATTGCTCAGTTATGCTTTTACAGAAGTGAGAGATAGAAGGCTTTCCAAAGTGGGGTTAATGGACTATTTGTGTCTGCAAAGAGCTGCCTTTCGCATGAGGTTTTCAAAGATGAAGCAAACAGCAGAGCATAGAGGAAGGGAAAGTGAAACAACAAATAGTCAATGTGATTAGCATTTCTCTGAAAGGACAAAAACGCAAGTGTATCAATGACATTTAAAATATATAGGTGCTTTCTGAAAATTACATTTCAATGTCAGGAGTCACAGCAGTGGCATAAGAATCTTCTATGCCTATGAAAGAGAAGAAAGGAATAGTGGGTTTTTTTGTTTTTTTTTGTTTAACTAACATGATCCCACCAAAAGAGGGTGTCTCGGTGTTAATGCCAGAGCATCAGATCTGCTTATAAGACATGATAAGAGCATGCATAGCAGTGAATAATTTAGGGGCAGCAAAAGAGAAAAATACAGCACAAGTCTAACGAGATTGTCAATGAAATCAAGTAGTGGCAAATTTTACACTCTGGAATAGGATTATTTTTTTTTTTTAGATGATTTATGGTCAGTGGAATTTGTGCTCTCAGCAGTACTATATGGACCATAGTGACCTTCAAAGAGGGACTGAGTGATTGCAAGGATAACAAGGACAGCAAGAGAAATTCTAGTAAATAAGAACAAAAAAGGCTTTTGTTAGGGGTTTTGAATCTTTTCTTCCAGACATTGCATTTGTCTTTAAATAATAAGAGATCAGAAGAGTTTTTATCATGGAGATATTTTACTCCAATTCTGCCTATGCTCGTTTTGGTGTTCGTTATTTTTAGTGGGGTTTTTTTTTGCCACCTGCTTCTCAGCAGGACACACTGACCCAGAGGGAGCAGCCTCATGCCACGGACGGACAGCTCTGGAGTCTGCCTTAAAGCATTTAGCCCAGATCTGGTGTGAAAGCGCTCCAAAGTGTTCCTTTGCCTGCGGGTGAATTGCAGAGGGTGTTCAGACCCTCAGCGGGAATCAGATCTATTTTCTCATCCTTCTTGTGCCCTCCATACAGTTTCCAAATCTCTAAAATACTTTCTATTTCTAAAAGAATAATTGCCCTTGAGATCTGATCTTAAGTTTTATATCCAGGAGTAACGGTCAGCCTATGGCGCTCGCTATAACATAACAGAAGATGCTGCCGTACTATGTTATAGATTATTGACATCATAAATTGCAGTGGCGAATTCAAAACTATTATTGTCCATTGTATCAAACATAGCTAAGGCACTTTATATGTTCTTACTTAGTGGGGCTTCACATTTTAAAATGGACATAATATTGGATAAGCATATTAGTAATGTGATGATAATACAGAAACTGAGCAGGAATTGCAGGACAATTAAAAAAAGATTTTTCATATTCAAACGGATAGAAAATCTGAGCCCAGATGTTTTGAGAGCTGGGGGGAAAAGGAGAGATTGAGGGTTGAAAATATCATTATCTTTCTGTGCATGTTTCTTGTCTCAGTAAGTGAAAAATCTGTTATTTATTTCCATTTACCATGTCATATGCAGCTAATATTCCTCTCTGAAGTGTCTGAGAAGACATGGAAAGAAAACCACCAGATACTTATTTTGTATTTCTAACTGATCATGTCTGCTGAAATCAAGGTCCAGAGGAGCTTTTACTTTGGATGTTAACAGAAGAAAAAAATCAGTGTTCGTATTTCCTTTTTTGCATTTTGTTGAGATCCACCATTGCACCATATCTTTTCCCTTTTCCTTCAGGTCTGAAAAAGATCTGCTCATTAGGACTGACAGCGTCAAGACTCCAAAGTCCTAAGGCTACAACTTATTTAGCAATTCCCTTCACCACAACATCCAAGAGGATCTTGAATGCTTCAATCCAAGAGGATCTGATTATACCAGACACCGTATTCCCATCTGGAACAGGTTTCCAAGAGAAGCTGTGGATGCCCTGTCATTGGAAGTGTTCAAGGCCAGGCTGGATGGGGCTTTGAGCAACCTGGTCTAGTGGGAGGTGTCCCTGCCCATGGCAGGGGGGTTGGAACTCGATGATATTTAAGGTCCCCTCCAATCCAAACCATTCTACAATTCTATGATCTAGCAAGTGGTGGGTATTCACTGCATCTTGCTGGAGTTAACAAATCCCTCCCATATGATTTAAGCTTATGTAGCATGTATGTGTTTTGGGTAGGACTTGGTAAGGCATTTCCCCTCACTCATGGAAATCCAGAGCTTGGATTCATCTCACCCCTTGCAGAGCAAAAATTCCAGTGCTGAAATTACAAACCTCGTCTCTCCGGTCTCTCTGGGTAGTCAGTGGAGAGAGATAAGCACAATCTGTCATACATCACTGTAACAATGATACAATCCCACGGCACAGCTCTGCTGCTTTCAGAACCTTGGGCACGTGCATCGGAAAACGGGTAGGTTAAAGTGGAAATTACTGCCAGGTTAAGCCTCCAGAGAGATGACCCTGTTGTCTGTTTTATACTGATGCATCCACCACCGCTTTCGGTCCGTGGCCCTTTGAACGGATGTACACAGAGCAAGGAAATGCATTGACACGGGACTTTGCAAATGCAGCTCGACCATTTTATTTCACATGACTGTCCCCCAAAGAGAGAAAATACATGTACGCTTACTTTCTTTATTTGACAAATCTTTAATTAGAAAATCAGTCTCGTCTTTATTATAAAATATCACAGGCTGATAAATCTTGGTAGGTTACAGAGAGATTATTTTTTTTTCTATGAACCTAATATAAAAGTTAAAATAAATAACAGCATTCATCAGATTATCTCTCCCCCCTACTATGTTACCTATTACAAAAAAGCCTATAGTCATCAACTTTTATCTAAAAATCATAGATGTATATTGCAGCCTTTTATGACTTGAAGGGATGATATTAATATTTGATGAATTATTAATCATTTTCTGTGACTCTGACTGGCAGGAGTGGAAACGCAGCAGGCATAGATCTAAACCCATATGTGGAATTTTAATGTTCTGAACTCAGCAAAACAACTATCTGCACATAGCAGAGCACATAGTGGAATTTAATGATTATAACACCGTCTTTAAAGAAAAAAAATAAATCCAAGTATTAATTAGCACTAAAACATTAAAATCAATTACACAGTAAAGCTTGCAATTTTACACACAGTTTTTGCACCGGAGTGCTGCTAATGCTGTGCTGGTGTGTTGTGCTGTCTGTGAGGTGAGGACATGCCTGTGAGCCAGGACCCTCCAGCTGGACACCGCAGGGCTTCCCGTCACATGAGACTGGCATGAAGGGACTTTGACGGTAACCTGGACATTTTTATAGAACTGCATTAAATGACATGATCACTACTGAACTCAACCATGCACCGACATGCGAGGGTACTTGAAAAATGCCCAATGTGTGTTTACTCTTATCTTTACAAAGCGGCTGCTCCCCTGGAAAGAAGTGTCCACGCGCTGAAATGAGATCTCATGTGAGAAATGAATATACAGTATCTACATTAACTTATGCTCCTCATTAAAATTACGAACAGTTTAGCATTCGTATCTAATTAATAGAACAGAGTCTAAAGTCTGGGATTTTGTATCTATTTTGCATAGTCCATTTAATACCCGGTATTTTCTTGCTTGCATGATTAGTGTCTAAAAGAAACAGTTAAATAAATACACAGTCATTTGCATAATGTCACAGTTTATTTAAAGCATTTTGAAGCTGAAATGATGAAAAGAGGACTGGATAAATTACTTGGCAAACTGCACATAATTTATTACTACACTGAGTAAGTATATTGCACTGTCTAAAATAGTCACTGTTAAATTATTGACTTTTAGACACTGTCTAGATAATTTTCTGTGATTTTGCCCCCCCTAAAGCTACAAATAAATATACAGTTTTAATTCTGGATTTTAATGGAAGCCCGACTGAAAATAATTAATTGTTGTCACCCCAAGGTCAGGATCAGCAATGAATATAGCAATAATGCAGCTCTTCTTCTTAGACACTTCATTGCTGATTCCTCTGTATGTGTCCATACCTCTTCTGAGGTGCCTTTGTCAACACATTCTCAGATTTCTCTCTCAGCAGCCTTGTTCCAAAGCCCACTGATGCTCATAAAAATATTCTGCTTGTAGCTAAGCTTCAGGCAGGTCTCATATGTGTCTCATCCTGATCTTTGTCGTTTTGCTGGTACTCCCTGGGAATAAGTTTTGCTAGATATTTGGCCGTACCCACTGTTCTGTCTGTTGGCTGCCATCCTCAGAGGAGACGGACTCCAAAGAAATCCCTTCAGAGTCACAGAGGACTTATTCACCTCTCTTCACCTCTGCAATGTCAACATCTGTGCATGAACTAGACCTCCCAAGCTTCCTTCCTCATCAACAGAGAGAAGTAGGGTATTTTAGGGCATAATTCATTTGTCCTGTTTTTTTTCACCTTTGTTATAACACAATGGATTGTGCCCAGGAAATGCCTACTTCTGTCTCTTGGCCAAACACAGACTCTACAAACGTCCTTATTTTGGTCAGAAGAATCCCAGGCTCTCATGTTGAAGTCTTTGTTCATATTTATATTCTTGGTTTGGAAATTTTAAAAGCAGTCATCATTCATTTGTCAACTCTGATCAAGGTCAGACAAAGTTTAACTGCAGAAGCCAGTGAGGTTGTTAAGCTCAAACATACTGAGAAGTCTGATTTTAACCTTTCTTGTCATGAAATTGCCACCTTGAAATTGCACATAGGTTCCTAACCACATGACTTGCTGGGGGATGAATTTGTCTTAGCTAAGAAAATATAGCGGGATAGGAGAGAGATTCCATCAAGAAGATAAAATGAAATCGGGATCTATTTGTTTGCTAACTCATCACCATCAAAAGAATCAGCACTGTGGTGCGCAGGTGGTTTGGCTAAACATATGGATGCATTTCAAACTTTTCCATATGTTTCAAAATGCTGAATGTTTCATAACTAGAAGTACTGCATACTTACAAAAAAAAAGACAAACGGGTCTTACATATTGGAACCTTTGATGTTAATGAGACTGAAGTTTGGGCTTCATTGTGCTGGTGTTCAATTTCAAACATGAAATTAAAGAGTTCTGAGTTCAGAAGGTAATTTCATGTAATAAATGCAACACAGTCTCCTTTCTTCATTTATATCCTGATATTCAAAAGGATCAAGGAAAGGTCAAAATAAAATAGATCAGAAAGTGTGGCATTATCTCCTCTTTGTCCTGAAAATACCATTAGTAACAGAATGGATATTGGGAAAGATTTGGACTCAAAATATAAAATTGATGGAAGTGATATTACCCTGGGGACTACGCTAGCATTTGTCCTTGTATTGCTGTTCGATCTATCTACCTCTGTATAACAGGATATGGCCACTTATATTTCAGTCAAGTAAACCAACAGTTTTGGAAAGAGGCCACTCCTGTAGCTCATGCAAAAACCTGCTGCAGTGAAACAGAGCGTTTCCAGCAGTTTCAGGAGGCTGTGGAGCAGTGAAACACAAATTGTGACAGGATGAGCAGAAGTGGGACTCAAGTCTTGAAAGCTGTCAAGTAACTAATCCTTTCGTAAGCTTTTGGAGGACTCAAACCACTTGATGTTCATATGCTCTAGCGTTGGTCATGGCATGAAAGCATGCATAGAGCCTCAGAAATGGCTGCTCAGCAAGCACTGGACACGTTACCCTTACGCGAGTATAATCTAAACTACCTTACCGAAACACTGGTCATTTTAATGCTCAGTGGTAACTAACATCGGGAAATGCTGGAGCACAGCAACAGAAAATGAGGAGTTCCTCCTTTATGGTGTGCATTGCATTCTGTCTGAATGATGCATGAGACGCCACACTTTGCAATGCATGTGCTGAGAAAGCAGAACCGTTTGCTGATTCATGCTGTAAATTTTCATCCTCGCGGAGCATGAACTAAACTCTGGGTCATAAGCTAGTGGAATCCATCATTCGATTACAAACAGCTGTTTAAATATATATACACACATATAAAATAAATGAATCATTTATTTACACTTGGCAATAAAACATGAGGTTGCCCATCCATTATTTATCCCTGCAGCGGGAAACAAGAATAGGGATGCAGAATTTCACTGAAACTTTTCTTGCTTGTGCTATACAACACTATGTTCTGAAATAAAATCCCTGGTGTCCCTCCTCCCTTCAATTCTGATCCAGAGCAATCAACAAAACTTCTGCACAGATGGGAAAACACATGGTACTCCTTGCCCAGGCTTTCAAGCAGAGAAGAAATTGTATCTTGCTCCTTTGTTTTCGCTATCAATTTTTTTCAGGTTTTTTTGTTAAGCACAGTCTAATTCCACTTGGCACAACAGAAAACCTAAGACAATTATGAAAGTTAGAGGGAGATGTGAGGGCTGAATCTCTGCTCATCTTTTTGCCACAATAAATCTATTGTAAATCTGTTAATTTAAATTTTAGCAATACTGGAGCGATATCACATAGGTAGTACAGTGTGGGAGCTTTCATGGGCAACTGTTACAGCACTATCTCATTATTTCTTCTGCTTCACGTTGTGTGTCTTTACCCATCTGCCCTCCCCAGGGTTGTAGGTGCCTTGCTGCAATCTTTGGTTTCTTTTTTTTTTTTGTTTCAAGAGAGCCTAGACAGCAGAGCCCTATGAGCTTTGCTGCACAACTAATGGTTCGGCACAAACCATTTTCTAGTCCTTGGAAAATGCCTTTTTATCAACACTTGCTTTTCTTATAAAGTGGGATGAAATGTTGGATTTTACTATTGCTATTGTTATTTACTCTTTAGTAATTATTATTATTCATTTTATTCTTAAATCTTGAAAGAGGTGGATTTATAAATATTTCATTTTGGTGTGTTTGAAACGGCATGGAGCATTTTAATATTTCAGCCTCACAATATTTGGTTTCAGTTTGTTGAACTTAGATTCTTTCAGTTCTTGTCCTTGGGACATTAAACTTTAATTCCCTGTCATGGCACACTGCCTCTTCTTAGGCATTATAGTTTCAGCATCCTGACTGACTTGGAGCTGGGCTACCTGTGCCACAACCCCAACGCAAGTCCCCTGGGATCCAACGCTCCTGTGACCCTTTTCTTATGGGGGACTTATAGATACAACACCTTGGCACCCCCTGAGATGTGCCATTTGGCTGTAGAGCCTGATCAATGGATGGTGGAGAAATAGACCTTTGTACAAGAACTCTTACAAGGTACTGAAAATGATCAACACATGGGCTGAGCTGATGTTGAGGAGACAGGTTAATGCACGTGATTTGGGAAATCTTACCAGCTCCACTCATGGTTAAAAGCCTCAATGGGAGCAGAAACTCCACTGCTGCCTTGAGAACTTGGACAACAGCTCAACCGAGGAGTCTTCCCACCTGTGGCCACTGTATTTAGTATTTGATCTTTGTTAAAACATTACACAGAGAAAACCTCATAGGTTATGTTGCTGAGTGCAATGTAATGTAAGACATACCTATAACAAATGAAAAACTTAACACTCAGCACCTCTTTACACCAAGAATTGGCCTTGCCTGTGTGCAAATGCACACACAAGACCTTTTCACACTCCTGTCAGGGCAAGAGACGTTCGCACTGCCAACAGATTAATAATCGTATCCTTCTATGCAGAAGAACATTTTCAACAGCTACCAAAGCACACCTGCGTTGTCCAGGGGAACCTTGTTTCGGAGTTGGGCAGAGTATTCACACTTTGTTTACAGCCATGCAAAAGCGTTCATGCAAATGTAACACTATGGGCAATGTGTAAAAGCAGAGAGATGTGCACACTAAGGAGCACATGAGCATCTTTCCAAGAGGCATAATCTCTCACAGGGCAAAATAATTCGGTGTACTTACTCAGCACAGCTCCTTACAACTCCTTCAAGAAGCTGCTTATGCAGATTAAGAGTCTGACAATGTCCTCTTACTCTGTTGCTATCTGTACTCCTACTCTGTTGCTATCTACTGTATCTTCCTTCACCTCCTCAATACACTCTTCACTGCGTTATCTCACACTTCACGCTTTATCTTTGCTCTGGCTACATCAAGGCATTGCGTTTCTAGGGCTGTCAGTCCATCATTTTTCACAGCTACTGAGATCACATAAAAAGAAATAAATTCGTGATACGCTCTGATCCAAAGCCTCACATCTGGCCCTTTGCGCAATCTGGAAATTTTGAATTCTTTTGTTCCTATTGATCTTAGAGAAATTAATGGTATCCGGACATAATAACTCAAGAGCAGTACATCATGTGCTAAGTTTTCTCTCTGTCCTTCTTGACGATCCTGTAGATGTATTTATTGTGTCATCAAGTTTCTCAGGTCCCTGTGGTCTGCACAGTCCCCTCATTTTTCAAAGGTTTTAATTTATGATGCCGATTATACCAGAGATACCTGTAAAAATGTATTCTTGATAGTGGCTGTTGGTGTAGAACTAGGTTTTCTCTGCTGTCTGCTTTATCTAATTAAAAAGTAGGCTCCTGTTTTGCTTTGCTCTGCTTAAACTTTGAGTTTCAGGGCACAGTGAAAAATTTATTCTGTTTCTTGGCTTATTCTGCTAAAAGGTATTCAGTGTGTTAACATCCTTTGTTTTGCTCTTATTTATGTGGTTTTTCAGCTTTTGATATCAAGGATTCATATCCAGTTGTTCCCAAACTACAAAACAGAAGTCAGAAGCACAAATCATATGAGGGCACAGTGTCACACCTAATCTGAAACTCTACGGTGAGTGAAACCAAGTCCCTGGGTCCAGGTTGTCTCCACTTGGGAATGACCTAAATGACAGTGTGGATGTGGTTTATTTCTCAGGTAAGCAACTCTGTAATTTTAAGGTGTCATCCAAAGATTCTGGCTGCTTGCTGAGTGCTCTTAAGTCATCAGTGAGATCTCTGAAACAATTCCTGACATGTCAGGACAGTGCAGGGCGCCTGCAGAACGGAGGGGAGGAGGGCAATGTGCTACCTGAATATTAAAAAGCCCTTGTTTGTACAGGCTCTCTGCTTTAGTTCACACAGGAGAGGCTTTTGTAAAGAGAATTTAATGCCTTCTCAAGTATGCGTGCTCCTTGCCTCCACTCCACTTACATGCAATTTCCACAGATGTGTCCTGTCCATTTCCGAAAGCATTTTCATTTTGAGCACTTAAACTGTGATGTAAACAGGATGAAAATTTGGTTTGGCTTTCTCTTCCAGAGTACAGATGTACTGTTTTGGGGTAGCTGATCATGCAAGTGGGTCAGCTTGGGTAGAGCTCTATTAATGTGACTGATTTCAGTGAGTCTCTGTCTGGCTCTACGATTGAGCCTTTCTTTCCTGTTAAGTGAAGGTAGAGGGTTGAGACATCAAAGGAATTCTAGCAAGATTTTAAAAATAAAGCCTCTTTAAGTTGACTTTACCTGCATCAATAGTGGAAAGTATACCTTAGTGTATTAATAATGAATGAATTTTTTAAAAATTAATGCATTTGTAACTGGCTTTGCTTCCCAATTCCTTCTGCAGCGCACTCTTCAAAAGCAATGAAAGTTATTTGGTCTATTTCAGTTTTATTTCTAGGCAATTTCACGTTTTTTGGGTTCTCCCGTTAACACTAGGGTGGCCAGGATATTCAAGCACATCTAAGGCTTTTTAAGTCCTTGATGAGATATCCCTTATGGGGTACAAAAGTGGTGAAAGTACAAGGTCTGAAAAACTGGCCTCTTGAAGCTCTCAGTCTGGGGAGCTCCACTAACGAGGCAATCTCAAAGGTGCTGTACAGACAGGCTTTTCAAAGGCTTTAGAATGATAAAAGTATGTTTCTTCCAGATTTTTAAAAGCTCCTAAGCAGTGAGCCTCAATGGGAGCTAAGCACCATCTTTAGGTATCTCTTAAAAAATCTACCTCATTTCCCGACTTTTGTAGATGTTGGCCACCTTGGGTCATTAGTGCTTTATGGATGTTTCTTATACTTTTGGCAGCGTTTCAAGGGAGTTTCTGTTACATTGGAACTTCTATTTTGGTTCAGCAACATCTATTCTTAGCAAGTCAACACATGCATCACATTTCCATGAACCAGCTGTCAAGGGACTGCTTGTTAGACTTTATGAGCAGGAGATCCCTTACACTTCTGCAGTCTTAAGAGAGCTATTCCTCTGGGAAATCCTCAGAAGAATTAAAAATAGAAACTTGGCTAATTGAGAACGTAAGTGCAAATTTATGCTAAGGAGATGAGCTATTTATAACAGGATGGCCAAGATGACTATTTGGAGAACATTGCTGTAAAATGTCCCAATGAAATCTTAAAGAATGAAGGGTCACCTATGTTTGAATGTCAGGGGGTGAATTAAATGCATGAAAAGTGAGAGAATAATAACACGCAGAAGCACACAAAAATCATATGCTACCAAGCTGCCAGTTGTTACCAATTATATTATCTTTAAACTGAGGCTTTTCCATTATAGTGGTGTCAGAAAAAATTATGATGAAGTCACCCTTGTTTGTATTCCGTCCACGTACAAATTGATTTGCAGAAGAGTTTTAATGTTACAGTGCATTATAGACAGAAATGGATACCTTTTCATTTAGAAAGTTGTCTGTCATCTCTGTGGCTGTATATGGATAAGAAATATGTGCTGGTGTAACTGCATTTTTATGATCACAGTTATAATCCTAATTTACAGCAATAGCCAAATCATTGCTGATAGCAGGAAAAAGGATTTCAATGAAAGTCTAATTATTTTGCCTGGTGGATGTAGCACAGTACCTCCCAGACACAAGTCCGATCTGAACAGTCTGTAAATACCAAACCTTCAATTTAGCTCCTTTCAGAGCTCTCAGAGGTCAAGACCGGCTCTCCGTTGACCTAAAAGCCAAGGACAACATTGTGGCTGATCCTAACCATTACTAATCATGTCACGTACCGTAAGAGATGCTGTTGGTGTTGCCTTTTCCACCCCCAGCTGTATTTCATAACCGATCACATAGGATAAGCCTCAGGGGAAAGGCAAAAAGAAGTCTGAGACAGTAAAATGAAGTATGCAGCTCACCTGCTGAGCCAGGGAGCTGAAACAACCTATGCATCTCCGTCCATCACAAGCCTGTGACGTTATCCAGAGGGTACGGGGTCTATGTGGGAAGGGGCGACTTGACTGGTTTGGGGTGTTTGAACCTCTGCGTAGGAGGGAAAGACAGATAGGAAGGCTGTAGAAGACACCAGGAAAGCAGAGATATAAAAATGACAAAGACGGCCAGACTGGGAGCATGGTTCTGAAAAATGCCTGTGGGAAACTCCTTGGTTTGAACCGGTGGGAAAGAGGGGATGTTCTGTGATCCAGAGAAGCTGCTTCCTCCTGCCTGGAGGCAGCGTCTTTCACGTGCCTTGTAGGTGAAAGAGGAGGACACTGAAGAAATAGCTGAATTCTTTATCGATTTCTCCTGACAACAGAAATGACTGCAACCTCCAAAATCTGGGTAATTGCCAGAAAGGGAAAGGAAAAAAAAAGCTCTAAAAATAGATCTACTCCTCTCCATTTCTATTAATCTTTTTGTTGGCTGGTGTTAGACATTATATATGTAGGAAAGGAGTGAGTTTTCCCCTGCCTTATGCAGTTGCAGATTTACTAATATTCTGAGGACTGTGGACTCCTTCAGAGTCATTGTCTTTTAAGATGTACTCTGAGAAAATGATTAAGACTGAACTTCCAGCCATTTGTTGAGAGATATTGGCAAGCATCTTTGAAAGAAAACGCTGCATAACTCTGAAACTCTCTATTCTGAAAATGCTAGAGCCTGGAAAGGCTTTCTAGAATTGCAGTTCTGTATTGCCACAGGTGCATGTTTCACTGGGTAGTCCCAAGAAAGCTGATGCTTAGCAGTATTTTTCAGGGATTTGTTCAAATCTGTTTCTGCTGACCTCTGCTGACACCATTACCCTTAAACATAAATTTATTCCTTAAGCATCATGACTTTGGCTTCTCAAAATTTCATGGCCCTTTGGTATAGAAGGAGCTAAACAAGCCGTGTAAAATTTGAGCTGGTCCACACGCACACTCAAGGGATTCTATTTTGTCAACTACTTAGAACAGACTGTGATTTGTACGGTACAACAGAACACTGGGAGAGACATATGAGCTGTATTACCTAATCTGCAGATAGAAGAAACACGAGCCTGATGTATACGATCAGGCATAAGTCATACGCTTCAAATTTACAGCGGTGGTTACTTGATCATTATCTTTGACATTATTTCCTGGGCAAGAAAACCTCTTAGATACAAATTTTCAAGACTGCCTGAAAATCAGGAAAAAAGACTCCAGCATCATGTGAACTGAAAAGAAGGCACTTTGCTCTGAGTTATTTCCTTAATTTTATCATCTATACTCAGAAATATTTACTCCTCTAACAAGAAGCCAAGAAGAAACAGCAGCATGGTTATGATATGACTGCTTCTTTGCATTGCTAAATTTCGGTTTTAGCTTTATAGGTTTTTTCCTCAACCAAGAACAAAGCAAATCCTATTTGCAACTGGTCTTTATTGCTGCCTTAGAAGGAATTAAATATCCAGCTACTTACAGTTCAATAAACTCCTCAAATCCTGCGTGAACAAAATGAACAAAGCTCATAAGCACATGCTTCTCTCCCACAGAAGCCAGTGAGATGTGAGCCTGTGCTTGAAAGATATGAGCAGAAGTGTGAATATTTATGCTTGTAAAGCTATGCTGGGTTAGAGACACCAGTGTTAGTTGTAGGATCTGTGTAAAGGTACTAGTTTGGTTTTGAAAATGGCATAGTTGTGTTCGTGTGATGTTACTCACAATAGCCTGATTTCTGAGCAGGAGTGAGGAGCTCCAGCACAGTGCCATGCTGATACAGCTTTGCATCTATGCTTACAAACCTGCCTTGGCTTCTCATCGTTGCAGAACTGTTCCATGTAGAAAGACTCTCTGCAAGGCTATAGGTTTGCACAGATTTTGAATTCAGTAAATATACTCCCTTGCACACTGTAGGATGAGTCTAAGTAAATGATGCTTATATTAGTTAGTGATGTTTCTTCTACTTTATGCCCTAATTTGGCTATTTCCAGCTTTGTCAGCCTTGGATCAAAGGCCAAGTAGTTGCAGCTAAAGTGATAAGCAGCACACCTATCAACCATGCACCAAAAAGGTTGTTTCAGGACCTTGGCGCCAAGTTTTGAGAGTTACTCCAGGGAAAGTGTCAGTGCTGGGAAATCCCTGAGAGCAACTGAAGGAGCTTTCACAGAGCACAGGGGAAAAGCTGCTGTAAGCTGTGATACAGCACTGACTGCAAGAAGCAACGACTGTGCTGTGAGAGCGAGCTCCTCTGCTCACTCCTTTGGCTCAAGGCGATGGAAGACTTTCCACACTGTGCCATGGATTTGGAAATGGAGGAGCAACGATGCGAAGAACATGTTGCTGTGGCTCATTCCTTCCAGCCCCTCAGTACTCTGGTATCCAGTCTCCCAAATCACACAAAGCAAGAGCACCTAAAGGCTGAAAGTAAAGGGCTTGTGCCCTGGATCTTGAACTCAGTATTTTTGTGTTCCTCTATCAGGAATCAGCTGGGTTTCCGATCTCTTCAACTGAAGAGTAAAAGAGATTGCAATAGTTCTGAATGAAAATGTAGTAGATGTTTAACATCAGCCCAAACTTACATGGTGAATGACATCCCGAATAGAGATGACCTCCTTGTCTATCATAGCTCAAGAAGCGTTATGGGTTTCCAATTTAATGTGATAAAATGTCATCACAAACATGAAATTCTGAAGCCATCACTCAACGATTAAAATTAGCCAATGGCAAACTGCTCTGAATACTAAAGCAGCTATAAAAGGTGAAAATTCTCTTAATTAGCAAAGATGCAGAAAATGTGTGAGACTGACTCACGGCTGGGAAGGCTCCAATTAACCTGGCCCAGATTGAGGTGATTAGGAGGGCAGCTCCACTTGTGTAAAGGATGTAAAAACTGCTAGTGTGGTATTAGGTCTTGTATTTTTCCATCCCTGGGCCTGTTCCTCAGTGCTACCTTCAGGCACATCATCTGTTAACATAAAATCGTTTCCTGAACTGACTGCCAAAAAACAGACCAAAATCCAGCAAGCCCTGACGATACTCTGCAAACCTTTTCAGATATTAACTCTTTCAGTGAGTACAATCTGCACAGCAATTTTTCTGCCTAGATATCACGCAGTCCTGTTCAAGCTCTTTTTTGATACTATTGCAAGGAAGTCTAGTCCAAAAAGACCAGTAAAATTACCACTCCAGAGTAATAAAAAAGCAAGAAACCATTTCATTCCCTATAGTGGCATCTTGTGGACACAGCACCTCACACTGGGTCTCTGATCATCGCGTTGTAGTTGAAAAGCTGCTTAGCCTGGACTGATCTCATACCTAACACATTCAGTGGCCGCTTCTCATTGACTTCAGCAAGGGAAGATCACGTCACCTCCTTCAGGTTCTGACCACAGGAGTACTGACCTGTCCTGTCCTGACAATCACCGTACAAAACCAAAGTGCTGCAATGAGCGTGGGAGCCACAGTTTAATCTAGTTTTAACAGCAATAGAGTAGTTACTACTGATGATCAGGGCAACAGGGATTTCTGCTCAAGCCAGTCACTCAGGCTCTTACTCAGCTTCTCAGAAACTCTTTGTTTGCACCCCACACTCTGAAACTCTGATACGTCTGCGTGAGCAGCAGTCATATCTCTGTGATGCCTCTGAGGAAAGAGCACTAAATTGTTGTATTCCTTTAAAGGAGGGATGGAGAAATAGCCATCAGCACAACTGCGGCATTCCCAAGTAAAATGTAAATTACAGTTAGAAATCCAAAAGTGACCGTGAAAGAGATGGACAGAGTAAAATTTGCTAATTTTTTTTTTCCAGTCTCTAATGCTTCTACATGCACCCACAATCAGACAGGTCAGTTCATTGCAGATGATGAGTTCTTATAGCAGCCCCACCAATAAAGTTTCTGAAATATTTCATTTGCTGTAGGAAACTACGCCAAAACTTGCAGAACCATATACCTATTTTAGTTGTATGATACCATGAGCTCATAGAAACTTCAACTGCTAACAACCACTGCATCATTTCTCCGTATGCTGCCATGAAGATACCACCTGTCTTTCACACTATACACTGATTTCTGAGCTGCGTGGGAGAGAACCAACAACTCAGAACAGATCTAAGGCTCATCAATCCACATACCACCAAAATCCACATGGATCCAATGTTGAGAGTACAAGGGAGTTATTTGCAGGAATAACAACAATGAAAATGGACATTTTTTTGGCAGAACTAAAACTAAAAAGTAAACGTGCATTAAAAAAAGGAACAAATGGAAAATGTCATTAATTGGTTATGGTTTTTTTTCATATTTAAATCCATGTTACCTGTTATTTCTCACAATAAATTGATCTGTATTTACTTTTGGTTTTTAAAAAAATGACAAATAAAAATAACTGGACCTATATTATTATTATTTTTGGACAAGAACTGGCTAAAATTCTGGAATGATAACTGCAGTTTTCAGCAATGACTAGAAATGAGCTGCTACAGAAGACTAGAATACAGATGGAACAACCGTCTTTATCACTGGAGGGCAGTATAAGTACCAATATAGGCTGAAATAGCAAAACCCCGTAATCCTCAACTAAGTGACTTTATCTACCTGAACAGTAACTGCTGCTTCTTTGGAACCGCCAGCTACAAACAAGAGATCCTGCAGACAGCAGGTCAGACCTGCCACTGAAAGACAGAAAGACAGTTTTCCTGTCATCAATTTTTCTTTATCATTAAAATTTCCCAGACCAGACCCAGGTTGGGAGGGAGAGAAATTTTCCATGGCCAGATATCTTCTGGAAGTGAAATTTGTTTGCAAAATTCTTATTGAGCTTTTCTCTAATTTTAATAACAAACATAGTTTCAGGAACCCTCATCACATTATGGCTACTACCAAACTTGAATGCAGTCCCAAGCCTTTGGGGTATCTCTCTTACAGCCAGGCCTACACCACCCTTGTTAACTGGAGCTCAGCAGAGTTTAAGGGCTTGATGGTTGAAACGAGACTCTAATTGTTTTGTTTGCAACATGTACAAAAACTTTATCAAGCTTTTCTATGTCCTTTGCAACGAAGAGAAGAATTTCATGCCACAGTTCTGGGCTACCTTTTCTTAATCATAGCAATCTATGAAGTTTCTGGACAAGGCATTCCTTAGAAAACAGTGAAAAAGGCCCTTTAATTCTCTGGGGTACCACTGTTACTTTGGGTGAAATCTGCACTCTCCCTCATGAAAGTGAAACTAGCACAGAATCAACACAAGTAGAAATGGCAGCACCAAGTTCAGGGCAAGAGAAATAGTGTTGACTACTTCTGGTTTCATGCAAAGCAAGGCAACAGTAGATCTCTGCTTGCTTCATTTTGGCTGGTATGAACATCTAGTCACAAGTAAGACTATATAAGTAGAAGGCTCTGGGGAGACCTTACAACAGCCTTTCAGTACTTAAAGGGGGCCTACAGGAAAGACAGGGACAAACTTTTCAGTAGGGCCTATAGCAATAGGACAAGGGGCAGTGGTTTTAAACTAAAAGAGGAAAGATTCAGGCTAGATATAAGGAAGATTTTTTTTACAATGAAGGTGATGAAACACTGGGACGGCTTGCCCAGAGAGGTGGTAGACGCGCCATCCTTGGAGACATCAGGTCTGGACAGGGCTCTGAGCAACCTGATCTAGTTGAAGATGTCCCTGCTCATTGCAGGGGAGTTGGACTAGATGACCTTTAAAGGTCCCTTCCAACCCAAACTATTCTATGATTCTGTGATTCTAAGTAGCTATGATATAATCATGGAAAAATTATTTTATGTTTACCTTTCAAATAAATCTGACAGAAGAAGAATGGAGAAAATTGTGTACTTTACACCAAATCAGTTAAATCCAATAAAAACTGAAAATGGAAGAAAATGAAAGAAACTCTCATGGCAATGTTAGTAAATTGCTTGGTGAAACATGTCTCATACAACTGCCTTAAGTGAGGCACAGAAACTTGAAGACAAAGTCCTCCCTAGGTAAGGAAATGTTCTTCATTTGCATCTATACAATTCTGTCTGACTCATACCGGCTGAGATTCTTGGCTGTACGTGCAGGAATCATTCTGATAAGCAAATTGTCTTGATTTCCAGAAGAACCTGTGCAACGGACTGAAAAGAGGGCATTTGACATGAGGCCAGCACAGATATGTTGCTACAGCTGAGTGTCTACTGTGTAGGTTGCAGTATTTAGTAGTCCTGAATCTCTAGGCAGAAACTTGGTAAGTTGCTGTAGTATGACTAGTGATTTGCAACATGAGCTGTACAATTTTGATGACAATATTTCAACTGAAGTAATTTCATGACTTCTTGCAACTCAGCTGAACATCCTTGGTATTATTCTACTAGCATATGTTTTTTTTGCACTCAATATTAGCCATGTTCAGCAGTAGAGATGTTTCACAGCTCAAAGACACGATAGAGTCACCACTTCACCACATGAGATGACAACTAGCCACTTTCCTTTCACCAAGGAGAATTTCCTCAGCAAAAACTAGCAGAGGCAGCTTTCTAGCAGTGCTTTTTTTTTCAGTGCCTTTTGGGGACACTAGCTGGAAGACTCACCTGGGAAAATGGTGATTGATTTGGAAATGGAAAATAAGTGTATCTGTGGAAAATAGCCTGACAAAGACGGACAGGCCTACATCCTGGGGCAGGTGCCCTCTCCAATATGACCAACAAGGTCATGTCTTCTGATCCTGCACCATCTCCTCCCTTTCATTTGAAAGGAAACCAGGTCCATGGGTAAGGACAGTCTTAGTCCAGTAGGTTCCCTCTAGACAGGGTACTGAGGACAAGGATTTCAGGATACAGCCAGAGACTTCAAGGCAAAACCCAAGGGTTACCATTTGCACTTGATGGGGGAAACATGAATGAATGTGAAATACACATTTTAATGTGTCCTTCTAAGATTACTATTTACTCAAGGGCCTGAGAGATGCTCACTCTGCTACCTCCATTATCAAGAGGAAGAGAAGTGATAGCACAGAGGCAGGGGCAGATCTTGTAGCCATGGGGCAGCACTGAGCACGATGTGGGCAGGTTCCCTTGGGCTTCCCAGAGATGATCAGAGAAAACCTGAGAAAACCATAACCCATGCCTTTGCACTGGAAGGGCTTGAACTCCCAATTCCAGCGTGGTAGGAAGAGGAGCTGAGAGCTACCAAGGTTGTGGAGGAGAAAGGAGAAGCCTGAACGTGAAAGAGAGAGAGAACTTGGTGAGAAAGGAGCTGTTGGCATGAGCGGTTGGTGAAGAAAGGAACTGGGTTATGTCCTACAGAGGCCATTATCTAGTCAGTGCCCTCTGGCAAATTCAAACATTTGGTTGCATTTAGGTTAGCCTCAGGGCGGCTGTAAATTGTCTATCTGCCAATAGTCTGGGGGGGGACTACATGCCAGCTCAGGGCTGCCATTTGCTCTGCCCTGCTTTTTCCTCCAACCCAAATGCCCTGCACCCCTTGTGAGGAAGGAGGTGCCAGGTCCTGGTGCTGCCCAAGGTCTTAGCTCCACATTTGCTCTTAAAAGAAATCCTTTTTACTTCCTCTAAAAATAAATGTAAGGGAACCTGACAAAATAGTCCTGTAATATGCACTGATACTGAATATCTTTCTATTAAAGAAAGGGAAAATTCTAATGTTTAAGAGTAATATATTTTATTGAAGTTTTCAGTCTTTCAAAGACATAAGTATTTGGCATAGAATTTCAAGCTCAGTAAAAGGCTGTTGTACAAATATGGTCATGGTATAATCTTGAAAAATATTAACAGTTTTCAGCAAAAAGGGAGCTTTACGAGGGAGGAAAACCAATATTAACTTATGGTGTTTATTTGTAGCATAGTAAAGTTGCCTACACCTGAGAAATTCCAGTAATTAAACACCTAATGCTAAATTAATAAAAAGAAAGGTTAAGCAAATTCTGCAACGTAAAGGGAGGTAGAAAAGCTGACCATTATAGGCCAAAAAAAAAAAAAAAAGAACAAGCATTACATTAAATTAGGGTGCAAATGAACATAAGCAACAGTTGGAAAAAAATGACCACCTTCTTCCCTACAGTACTTGTTTAATTCAGACCTTTTTGTAGTGACTCTTGGCTGCTCACAACCTCCTTGTTTGGAATGCCCCCGTCACCCAGCTGCCACCCTGGAGCCCGGACGACCCATCTTAACCCCCCCCAATAAACAAACTGAACAGTCAAGCTGATTATTGCCCATCACCCGAAAATAATTTCTCAAGATTTCCACTGCAGTTAGGATGAACAGAGGTGCCTCAGAGAGATTAGTCTGACCTCGCTTTAGGTGTGTGCTCTCAGGTATATGAATTAGTTGTCCTATGCTGTGCACCAGCCCTGGTAGCTGCCGTGCAAGGGCTCTCATCGTAAAGTAGCTGTCTGAGCTAGACGAATTGCAGTACCCGTTTCTCTCCTTTGACTATAGCCTACGAGGGGACGTCTTCGATATCTGGTTTTTACACGTCCCTTTCCATCTGGTCGTGTGCTTCCATAAAGTATTGGCTGCAGACATCACAGGGGAAGACTTATTTCATGAAAAGACGCTGTTTGTCATCAGACTGTTAAATGCTTACAGTGCCTGTGTTTCTATCGAGCTCATATTTTAGGGCAAAGTTTTTGCAAAATTTTTGTTCTCGTAAGAAACAGACATTAGTTACACTGAACCTTTATCAGGATGTTGAGGAAATGTCCGATTTAAGACCCTCTGTCTGCTTTTCAGATTAGAATATCTGCTTATCCCAGTCCTCAGACTGGCAAAGACTTATGGGCATATTTTTTATACATCCCAGTGGCCCCACTGAAGCCACTGGGATTATTCACAATGTTTACAGCTTGGCAGTCGCATCTGTTTTCACAGGAGCGGCAACTTGATTTCTTTTCCTGGTGCACATAGGTGTTCCTCACTAGATGCAGCCCAAGAACATTTATAGTGGGATTCTCCACTTCTGTCTCGTTCATGTCACCATTCATATTTAATTTAATTAAAAAGCAGCAGATGATGCCATGGCAAGTTTTACACTAGGCACAAAGCCAGATTTTTTATTTTTACTTTTTTTTAATTGGCAAAGCTGGATTTAACTTCATCAAGCAATTCCTCTCTTATCCATAGTAGAGGCATATGCAGCACTTCTCCAAAGCATCACTTGAAAGAAATAATGAATTACATTAAATGAAAAGCTGCATTTTTTCTTTTAAAAAGGAGGTTTAACGTCATAAAATACTGTATTCTCGTTCTGATTCAAATAGCTTCTTGTTATTTTTCCAGGAAAAGTGCTCATCAAGGCTTTGTTCTTGCCTGAGTGTTGTATGACTGTAACAAATCACTAAAATGTCCCTGAGATGTCTCACATCACAGAAATTGAAACCCTGAAAAATATATGTGCTTGGCACGGTCTTTCTACATATCGTGAAATTGCTACTGTAATTGCAGGATTTAGTATGTTATGGGAAAAGGGCCTTTTCTTTTAGGGCTTCTTTTTCTGCGAAGCTCATATTTAACTTGAAGCACATAGATAAGTGCATCCTTATTTAGTTCAGTACTTAAACACATGCTTAAATTTTAAAGATGTACCAGTCCGTGAGACTTAAGAATTTGATTAAACTAAATCATTTACTCCAGTGCTTTGCCAGATTAAGATCTCCAGAAGTAAAATGCCAGTATGAATATAGGCTGAATTGGTGTCAAAAGTTGTAACTTGGCTAGTAAACTAAACAACATCAGGGGTTGCTGTCTGGCCCCGAAGGAGGCTGGCATGGTCTGTTACTGTCCATACTATTGAACTCATGTAGTCTAAAACCGGGGTAACTGTAAACAAGCTGTCTGGTGGGAATGGTCCCTGGGCCACGCCAGCAACCAGACTGTGCCTAGGAATTGCTTGAGAGTGAGCTGTTTTCCTGGACCAAAGCTGTACCAGGGACTTCCCTAGATATTTAATAGTTTTGAAAACTAAATATCAGCACCTGTGTCATGCCATAACATAGAATCACCTCTGAATGTAACTGCCTCAGCCTTAAGAGGTTGCACCCTAAGTTCTGTGCTTCAACTGGCTTTATCATGCCCAGGGCTTAGATCAGGTTCCACGGTGCTGTTCAGTAGCAGTTTGTTTTTATACTCTGAGGTAGTCAAGTTCTTGCTCAGGGCTAGGTGCTGCCGCTGTTTAGGCTTTCACAGCCAGATGAGCCCTCTCTGAAGTTCTCACACAGGTACAATAACTGCAGATAGGTCGCCACCTTGGTCACTCTTTGCTTTTCCACCACACGGTGGAAAGTTGATCTGGCCACAGAACTGAATTTTGCAACCACCTCTTCTTTTTCTGTAGAGGTAAAAAATCACACATCCGACAAGTCCTACATATTTAGTATTTGGGTCTAGATGTCGGGAATGAGGGCCTATGTCTAAGTAGGTACGTACTAACACTTCTGCTGTGCCAGATGCTGCAAAATCTCCCTTCTGTGGAGTTGAAACCAGTGGGGTTTTCTCCAAGAGAAAGTCTGCTTCTGGCAGACAGGATGTTTTCGTAGGTCAGGAATTATCCTCTGTGTGATAAGCATGAAAAATGTTCAGTCCTTATTGATGAAAGGAAATAAGATCAAAGAAGTATCATGCCAGAATTGCAAGAGAAAGAGAAAAAAAAAATGTTTTTGACCAAGATTTGTCTATTCATGGAGACTTTTACTCTCTATTCAATTGACATTCCTATTCAAATCCCCATGTAAAAAATTTCTATCCGTGACTAAACCTAAAATATTTAATGTCCTATTCTCAAGTGGCTTATTAAAAGAAAAGTGATGCTTTCTGTCCTTTACAGAGGAGCTCAGTGCAACATCCGACGTACACCTGGGAAACTGAGAAGCAGTCTTACAGTAGAGAGCTGCCACACTGCCTTACCCTGGGATATATCCCTTCTCCAGAAAAAGCTGTGCTAATCTCTTCATGATTTTAGCACATAAGCAGGGTAGACTCTGATGTGTGCTCAGGAGGAATATACAGCTGAGAATGCCGAAACAGTGGCGTTGCAAGTAATGGGGAGACCATTATCAATCTGTGTTAGAAATACTGCCTGGAGTATCCAGCAGGCTGATGCAGAGCGGTTAAGTTAAGCAGGACACTGTTGAGGTACCATTAATTTTTCTCTAGTTAAGGCTGTATCAGCATTTCCAGTAGAACACTTGTTTCCAGAGGCTTGTATAATTCAGCCTGGAAAATGTGCTCCGAACAGAAACTTGGCACAAAATGTTCCAAGCAGGGGCAATATTTTCTTTTTGAGGGCATGAAGAAATACCCATTAATTTTTGTTTCTGAGACAGAAAAGCCGTGAAAAACTAGGCATTTCTGTGATAAAAGCGTGCTGAAATAAAAGAAATGCCTACAGTAAAAAGAAGTGGAAGGAGTAGAAATTTATGAGATAAAAAGTGCAGAAACATGGAAATTTAGGCTTAATTATTTTCTGAGTTTTCTTACGGACACTCTTCTGTCTGAAGAAAGTTTTTAGCTGTTTGGGTGCTGTTATAAATTAGCTAGTTCTGTACCAGAGTCTGCACTTTGATGCATCTGAGCATCTTCCATTTATTTCAACAGGGTTATGCTCTCAGAGTTTTCAAAACTAAATAGGAAAATTTTGAAGAGGTTGAGAGCACACACAGAAGATTAAAGTACAAAATAAGTTGAGCTGCAAAAGAAAGATAGCCTCAGGGAGCAGGAAAGAGAAACTTTATTTTCTTTAATGAGAAAGCGGGAAGAAAATGAGAATAGTGTTGTGGGCACACTGGCACGTCAGAGAGGAAACAAAGCGAGCAAGGAAAGATGAAGTTCAGAACTGCTTCATGCTTACTTGTTTTCAGCAGGATTTTGATTGCCTGTCTGGGCAAGAAGGCCAGATCCCTGTGTTTGGCCTGAAAAGCCACAGCCCACATCAACCTTGTGGTTAAGCAATGACTTTTCACACCACTGGGAGCAGGATGGGTGCCTAAGTCAAGGTCCTTGACTTTTAAGCCATGAAGGAGGCAGAAAACTTGGGGAAAAGAAAACCTTGATGGTTAAAAGGAAATACTTCCAGAAAACTTTCTTCTGCCTGACTGATGTGACAGAAGAAGCAGTTGCAATTCTCCAGTTTCAGGCAGGTGAGTGGATGTGTGGGGCTCTGCAGTGAGAAATGGGCATCTCTCAAAGAACACCTCTAAAAAATCCTCGAAAGTCTTCTTGGTTAGAGGTGTACGCTTGTGAGCTGCTCTGATCACAAATTCCAGATTACTCCTTGGGAAATTTTAAATGCCAGCACTCGGTGCCAGGTAGGTACCTCTGCGTAGCTCCAGGAGATGGTGGTGCGGCTGCTCGTATAAAACGCAGAGAGCAAACAACAGGGGTATGCAACTCCTGTGCTTGCAGCATGGTGTGCACCTTCCATCTCTCATTACAGCTTCATCAGGTAAAGAAGCAGCTCTGAATCTCCTCCACATGGGTGTGTGAAACCCAGAATGGGATACCTTCCTTGCTGTACATGGAAAACAGCTCATGGAGACGCCTGTGCTGAGGTGGGGGAATCTGCACTCACTTGGTCTGTGACATTGCTTTATGCAAGACTCTGGTGAAAAGAAGTACTTTAGGTGATGGATGAGCTTCTTTCCGTATTCAGTTTCTTGCCCTGTTCAAATGCCTTCTTGCTCATGTAAGATGGTGTGGAAGAAGAATCAAAGTTTTGACTGTCTATAATTCGATTACACTACCCTCCACACAATGTGTCTCACTTGGTTTCCGCTTCACCTTCATCTTCTGAGATAGTCTTCACATCATTTTTTATTTAGAGCCTTGTTGGAGGATACGCTACCTCTTTGTGGAGTCTCCCTTTTCCCCAACATTACACCCTGTCTCTTTTTCACTAACTGCCTAACTTTGCTTCCTTTCAGTGTTTCCTAGGACATTAAATGAGAGCTTGAGGTACTCAAAAACCTGGTGTTGCAATGAAAAAGAACTTATTAAAGTTTATAATTACAGAAAAATTAATCAAATAGACTTAGCACGGTACTTGCATAAAGACAATAAGCCAAGCTCTTGTCATAGTGAAATATGGAATAACTCCATTGAAATAAATCTTAATTATGCTAGAGTCACTACTCAGCGTGACTTAATTAAGAATAGACCAGTGAGACCCTTTTGGGAAAAAAAGAACACTGATTACACAACTACTTTACTTCATATTTCTTCCTTCCCCTCTGGTTCTTTTCCTTCCCACTGCAGAAAATTTCAAAACTACAGTTGTTCAAGTGAACTCTGATAGATATTAGCATGTGGCAAGTTACATCCTAAACAGGAATTGTTTGAAATAGAAGGTTGAGAATGGTAACCCTGAAGATAATATCTTTAAATTATACATGCAAGGTGCCATGCATCCATACCTATCTTGGCCATGAAAAGTAAGTTGCTTTGTTAGGCAATAAATTTATGAAACATCAAGTACTGGACTACAGAGGTGAAGACTTAATTCTAATAAAAAAGACAGAGGAATAGATTAATTAAGGTTAAAATAGTCCACATGGGAAAGCTTAAAGAAAAAACTACAGAAAAAAAAAATACACCTTCACTGTAGCCCCCTGAATGCAGCATGCAACAATGGCTATAGAGTATAGACAGATATATTGTTCAACAAGCATATCAACAGTGTAAGAGGTTCATTTGTCATGATTTCACTTCTTACCAGATAGAAAGCATGCAAAGCCAGACACATCATGGCACTAAATCTGTTGACTTCAACAGAGTTATCTCAACAATGAATTCAAACCAATATACTTTGAGGGAATGAAACCAAACCAAGTAGGAAAATGCACACAGGGTTCTTTGCAGCTTATGTAGACCATATATAAAACCAGACATTAAAGGAATATGCGCAATGTCCCAGGGGACTTATGGTAACTGGGAAAAAAGTGTATAATGAAGATCCAATATGCAGCATGTATCAGAGTGTCAAATTGCTTTACATGGGCTGTGTCATTTCTTCACAGGTACTTATGTAGCTCCAGTTGAGCTGAACAGGTGCTGCAGAAAAGGGTAGAATACATTGAAAAGGACTGAAAGCAAAAAGAGCTAAAAAAAGAGAAGGAATTAAAAATTATGGACTCCCCATCCCCACGTGATTCCAGTGTGAAGAAGAAAATAATCTGTTTTTTTAGCTTGAGATGAAAGTTTTCCTTGGTCCACAGAGCCTGATGTGTCTGCAGGAGTTAATAGCTGCAATGGCCTTTCCTGGTGGATCTGGAAAATGGTTGATAAATAAAGTAATCAAATGACATCGATGGAAGTTATTGTTTGTTTTCTGCTCCACTCCTGCATTGCCGTAGAAATAAAAAACTTCTAGTCCCAGAGTGTAGTCTATATATCTTGTGTCCGGTATATATATAGGTGCTACTGTGCATGCATGGTATTGAGAGAGAAGCTGGTTTGACATCTCATCAAACTCTAGCTCATTTGTGTGAGCCTACCTTCAATATTGACATACTCTGATTTCTTAGCTCACTGTTCTCTGCTAGGGCAATTCCAGTGGCAATTTTTAAACGATCTGTTCTACATAAAAGCCTCTTAAGCCAAAAATAAAATTTGAGCTGAGTTACTCCTGGGATTTATCCCTAAAATAGATGCTTGGGAGGCAAGTTTCTAAGGTTTTCTTCTTTTCTCTTTCACTTTTCTCTTCACTTTCACCAAGAAAACTTGGTCATTTTAAATGGGGTTAATCTCACCAAACCGGGATGAGTCTGCATTGCCGCTGCCTGTGTCTGAGCTGAGCACACTGAGCTTCCTTTATCACCAACGGACAGAAATATGCATTTTTTAAGGTGTGATTCATTTACTCCTCATGCACAGTTGTAAAATGGGTCAGGAATGACTGTCCCTCTCCTGTGGCCATAAAGGGGGCTCAGATATAAATATCTACATTGTCAACATCCAAAGTTAGATGAGATGAATCCTGGCTTTGATGGTTTTAGAAAATGCTACTTTCTTCAATACAATGCATGACAAAGATCCCTGGGATACATCTGGGCAGTACAAGAGAAGACCAGCAACTTCCCCTGTGACACGCAGAGCGGGTGTGAAAATAGACACCTCCAGAAGTGATACCCAAGGGTCGCAGTTGTGCTGCAACAATCCCAGTTTTGTATAGATAGTGGAGGAAATGTAAGAAGAGGTATGGAAAGCTTGACATTCGTAACCCGCTGTTCTAAAACCGATGGATATTGCACAATGTCTTCACGATGCAAATCAAGGTACCAACTAGAGATGCATCTGAGCCATAACCCAACATTCAAACATCCCCTGCTCCTAAATCCTACTAAACTCTTTTCATCTCAGTTTTGCAGCTGTCCCTTGAATGTCTTGGATCAAACCAGTAACCTTGATCTAGCTACACCTGAAGTTTTCATCTGGATTCAAACTTTGGAAGCTTTACCTATCTAGAAAGCTCATCTTTCTCTAAAACCTGTTACACGCAAAGGGTCCCTTGAACAATCAAGAGCTTTGACCACTCCTAAAACACAGAGGTCATTTTTGGCAAATGGTAATGGCAAAGTACAGAAAGTATAGAGAAGAGGCAAAACTGCATTCCTTGGGAACAGAAGCAGCTAACGAACATTAGAACTGGCATTCAAATGGCTTTTTGTGCTGCAGGTGAATTTTCTCTGGCTCTCCCTAACCATGAAACCTTAGGAAGAGGTGAGACATGTCACATAACAAAGAATCAACTTCTTGCAGAGAGCTTTGTAGTAAAACATATGTACACACCCTCATCAGCAAACTCTGCAGGTTTGAGACTGAGTTAACCAGCCACAAATAGACACGTATACACATTTTGGAAGGCAAACAGCTTCCAGACATCTTTTAAAGGTACCCACAAGTAATACAAAGCAGACATAAACACTCCATATAGCGATAACTTTACATAGTGTCCTCATGGATACTATATATTCAGGAAGACATTGCTCATGTAGGTGATGCTATACCATATTCCAGAGAGTAGAAAGCAAGCCCTTTTAAAATACTGAAAGGGGAGATGGACATGGCAAGGCCCAGTGCAGAACTGGGCCAAGAGCAAACTGAAATGGCTAGATTTGTTTTCATCCCTTCTCTTGGGCTACTAAGCTGTATAGTTTACAAAGCAGAGAAAGTCATTCATAGTTCTTTACAGTACGGTTTCTAGTGTCACGTAGTAACTGCGGATTTACTGCACTCTTCTGTGAAATTTCAACTGCCGTTACAAAGCTTTATGTTGCAGACGGTCAACACTCAACTATTTAGGAGTAAGAATAATAAAGACATTTTGCCCTCCCCTTCCCTTCCCACAGGGAACCGATCTGTCTTTTTTACAACTAGGGGGTGATTCAGCCCCGTGCAAACCTTAACAAGGTCTTTTTTGTGTGTGTGGCAAGTATTTGACTGACATTTTGCTTAAAGAAGGGGAAAATCCCACTTCCTGCAGCATATTGCAGGGACCAGCAAACATATCCCTTCGTCCATTGGACCAAATACATAGTGATAATATCGTGTGGGTGCTCCAGAGCTGACTCAGCTGTTACACGATCACATTATGCCTGTGCTATGCAATCCATCATTACATTTAAAGCGCCTGCTTGATTAATATTCAGCATTTAATGTCAACACTGAGAAATTAGAATTCAAAAGTGTTACACTGCAGGAACTGCAAATGCTGCTGCAGCGTTAATGGCCTGGGTTAGCTTCATGAGATCTGTTAGTTCAAGGGGAATTTCACAATTCAGAAATACCAAAATGTATGTGTGGTATTAACTACCAGCTGTGACCTCTTGGGATAAAGGTCATGTGTCACATTTAATGGAACTAAAAGTTAAATTTCCGAATGGCTATGATTATTTCTTATCCTTATATAAACAGTACCTCTACCCTTTAGTGGTATCGCTTTGCCATCCATATTCACAATAACACTCGAATTGTGGTGTTACAGATATACATGGTATATTAGTATCGGGAAGTACTTTGGCTTAGATTGTTTTAAACGTCTACTTCCCAAGTGCATAGGTTTCATCATAACCAACTTGCTCAAGAAAATAAGAAAAAAATACCATGGCAATTTTTTATCTCTCTTGGTCTTGTTCCCTTTTCTCATTTGAAATGCTGTTGTTTTTTTTTCTTTTCCATGGACAATATTATCAAA
This sequence comes from Anarhynchus alexandrinus, assembly GCA_008711295.1. Classification (NCBI taxonomy): domain Eukaryota; kingdom Metazoa; phylum Chordata; class Aves; order Charadriiformes; family Charadriidae; genus Anarhynchus; species Anarhynchus alexandrinus. The sequence goes on along the minus strand of VUYV01000307.1, from coordinate 811,286 downwards.
CAAATCTGCCTTTTTCCCTACTGTTTACTTAATCGTAACTCTTTTTTTCACCTTTGCTTCAGTCCTACATACGACAGATCAAGCAATTGCCATTAGAGCTACAGTTTGAGATTCAGGAATACTTAACGGCCAACAGACTCTTCCCTGGTGGAGAATGAGAATTCAAAGGAAACATCTGAGATTATTTTTACTTTCATTATTTTTGTTTAAAAAAGTTTGCACCTTGATGTGTCATGAATACCCCTTCTTGATCTTCCTTTGCCTTGTCAGACCTGGCCAGCACAAGCAGCTGAGATCTTTGCTCTATTTTCCCTGCATCTCTGTGCAACGCTTTTTTAAAAAGAGAAAATGCTATTATTTTTTCTAAGCCTTTCAGACTGCTGTAACATGATCAGGATTCTCCTGAATCTCTATGCATTCGATCTCTTCTCGTTCCTTCCTTTTGGCCCGTTTCTTTTTCTTGTGGTGCTTTTTGGAAGGTGGGAAAAAGGTTAGAAAGACGGGCAAAATAACAAAACAGTGCAGAAGTGTGCAACTGCCAGCAAGCAGCAAGCATTTGAACAGTGTGAAGGTCAAGTTTGAAGGCACAAAGAGAAGGGGGACCAACCCAATAAGAAAAGAAGAAACGTTCTGCAAAATGGCTGTCCCATGCTCTTGGAGGGAGTTCTTTATACACTGAGTTCGGGTGTGCTCAGTAGCTAGTACAAATGTATAAAGCAGGGGTGCACAGTGATCTATGGCAAAATTCAAAGTGTAGATAAGGCACAGGATAGAAATGCAATCCATGTCTACATTCCATAAGGTCATCAAGCCAAGGACACCCAGCTCTATCGAGGTGACACTGAGAATTAACCAGAAATTTCCCAGAGGATGGATAACCAGGAAAAAGGTCAGTATTAACACCAGAAGGATGCCAAAACCAGAAATGAGGACAGGCATAGTTACTGACAAACCATAGTGGTCCATGAAAACAAAGGTAGGATTGAACACAATGAACTTGATGCTCTGTATAAGAGAGAGCGGCCTCAGCTTCTCCAACAATTCTACCGCCTCCCTCTGTGTGTTTTCACTAGTCCTGGCCACCAGGTACAAACGAGAAGCAATTATGTTGTTCTCATCTCCAGCTTTGGAGAAAATGATGTCATTTTTGAAGTGCTGGAATTCTGGCTTTTTTAAAAAGGAGCTCTGGAGGATGCTGATAAAGTCACTTTTGTTGGTTGCACTGATGTTACCCACTCGAAGGTACTGGTAATACTGTTCAATCCAGGACACTGTATTGAACCCCTGGCTTAGTGTTTTTAGGTCTTCTTGCACAGTGCCATTCCAGTACTCCAGGGGTTCGTAAATGTAGAAACCTATCACTGGGCTGTAGTTGCTGAAATACTTTTGCTGTATGAGGGCATAGGAGACGCTTGGAGACTCACTGGCAAGAAGGTTGATAATGTTGGCTCCATCATTAATCTGTAAGCACCCCATAAAGGAGAAAGAGGCATAGATGAGATACAGTATCACCACAAATGGCTTGACATAGATGTTGGTAATCCACTCATTGTAATGCTCTCGGAGGAAATGCTGGATAAAGTGATGCTGGTACGGGTTGGTTTCATGATGAGAAGTATGCTGATGGCCATCGTTCATCATGGTCTGGAACCACACAGGTTTCCGGTCCAGGTATTCTGCTGAAGGAATTTTACAGCAGAAGATGCTGTGATAACGGTTCTGCTCCAACTGGCCAGCAAAGACCAGGCAGGAGCCAAAGAAAGAGAAGATATAGAAGTAGTTCAACAGGATGGAGACACACATGTTCTGGCAAAAGACTTTTACAGCTTCAATGTTGGTGAAAGGGCTTGCACCCATGCCAAAGGCTATGAAATACAAGGAGCTTGTCATTGTATAGGAGACCATGACATCTGAGTAGGCATCTGCTACTCTGTCCTTGAATGGCAGATTCTCTCTGGTTCGACGCCATCCTGAAAGAAGTTCAAACACTCCTTTGGTTCCATGACCTGAAATGAGAAAACAAAGTATATACGTGTCCACATATAAAGGGGGTCCCATCATCCTCCAGGTTTTCCATCCTCCAGCAGGCAAAAAATTATATAAGCTAAGCTACATTATGATTTTGTCACCAGTTAAATGAGTGGAAACTCGTGAAGTGTCTGTCGAAAACTAGATACCAGAATTCATATGCAGGTGCTTAAATTAACAACCTAGTATTCTGAGACTTTTCATGCTCAGCAATGAAATTTAAAAGACAATTACTGATTTTAAGGGACATTGAATTACTTTGCAAATAGGCTGCCTGTATAGGACAAAGGAGAATGTTAAGTTTAGTTCAAGTCCAGGGTTCATTCTTGAAATTCCTTCTGGCATCCTACTAAGTCTTTCAGGGTTTAAGGGATTCAGTTTCAAACACTTACAAATGCAAATAACACCATTTTCTTCCAGAAACTATAAATTAAAGGCATTATTTGAGCAACGAGGGGGTGTGACCAAGAAAGGGACACCTTGGTTCTTTATGATAGAAACAGGAAAAAATATACTGCCATTAAGTACAAATGACCAGAATAATTTGTATGATGGCTCTCCACCAACTGAGTGAAATTGGAACTTCTCAGTGCTAGTACACAAATTTCCACACTATACAAAAGTTGACATGCTGGTGGTAATGACGGAGAGTACAGTACTGGCTAAACCATTGGTCCACATTAATTGTCTAGAAAATGTATGCATTCTTTTCATGATTATGTGTCCTTCTGTCTCTCTTTCAGCTATCCAGAGCTCCTCCTGGGGAGAAGGAATCCCCTTAGGTCACATGAGAGGACACTCAGAAAAGAGCCAGATGCGATCAGTGCTCCATTGCAGATTCTTACTTTGTATTCCATCCTCAGAAGTATTTTAGGGGTATGGGTTTTTTTGTAAATTAGAGCTTAATATGGACTTACTTTCATTTTACTCACCACAGACACAGGCCAGGAAGTCTACAGCTATTAAACTTTAGGACAGAATGGTAAAGTTGAAGCTAAGCTTACTGGAAAAGGTTTAACTAGTAAAACTTATTCTTTATGCATACATATTCATATAATTTATATGTTGAATATATATGTATACACATATACACACACATATTGACTTATATCCCATTGGGCAATTTCAGTTTAGGGGAAAATATAAAAAACTAACATTAAAAAAACACAGACAAAAATGTTTTCAAATAAAAACTCTGGTCAAAAATTAAAAACACATATTTGGGTTTGGGTGAGAAAGTGGAAAGTTCTCTGCACTTTGGATCAAGCCCTGGGAAAATTCTGGACAATGTAAGAAAACACACTACCGAGCAGAGAAAGAAGTAGAAGCAGATTGCGGATGCTCCTGCCTCTGTTTATGTGCCTTCACTCCCTGCAGTAGAGGAATTGCATCCAGCAAAGCATGCACAAGGGTAATTTTCTTGTAACACAACCAGAAATACGACAACAGGAGATTTTCAAATAATGAAGTGCGTAACAGTGAACAAAAAGTCTGTTGAGTTTGTCTTTTGATTTAAATTGTTTGGATTCATACAGCTGCTTATGGTGCCCAAAGCAGACTCCTGACAGCCATTCTAGAGAGGGAAAATTACAGCATAAACTGTCAAGTTCTGCGAACGTTACCTGTTTTACTGCAAATCAGTGTCCCCAGTGAAAGATAAACATACAGTATTACAGAAGTCTTGCAGTTAGCAAAAAGCCTGTGTGCAAACGCTGCTCTTTTATGAATTACCACTTTGGTTCAGGAGGGACCTTGAATTCCCTGGTAGGTTTAGGGTGAGTCTGTTCAAATTCTCAAGACGCGGCTGTCTTGCACACTGTCACTTTTGGAGAACCAAGCAGAAAGAATTGGTTCCTTGGGCTGAGTAAAGCTGCAGAATCCAATGACTTGGCTGCCATTTTATATTATGCTTAAAGCGAGTGCCTAAGTACCCTGCAGGGTGTGGACCAGGCTGGCTGGTCACCACTTCCACATGTCCTGGTCTGGTTTAATTTAATGGTATAGGAGCTGCATTTCATTCTCTTTTGGGGACGGTACAGCACAACAATCTTCCTCAGATTTCTGTGCTCAGCCCCTCCTCATCTACCAGTTGATTCTGGATGGTTCTTTTGTGGATGTTTTTGAAAAAAGTCCCTTTAATATATAATTTTACCACTTAAAAGTTGTTCATATCTCATAAAGCCATAACACAACTCTTTCCAAATCAGCTGTTGACCTCATTCTTGCCTTCTCTTCCAGGTTTAGGCACCCCTCCTCTTTCTCTCTCTCTCTTTTTGTTGTCTTCTCTTCTGAGGAAGGCTGAGGGGATGAGTGGTAGCACAGGATATCTGCTCCTATTGCTTGTGTCATTCCTGCCATCTCCCATCCCATCAAGACTCTTCCACTGAGGGCAGAGTGATCACGCTGAGCAGAGATGCTGTTTTCTACCTCAGTTTCTTCTCTTCCCCCCAACTGTCCCAGGTACCCCACTGTGATCTGAGCAAGGGGAATCCTTGGTCTACAGACCTCACTTTGGGAACACTCATCTAGGGTCTAGCTGAGACTTTGAGAACATCTTTCCTTTCTAACATCTCTCTTCCATCTTTAACAACATGGCAGTAGCCACATTGGGTCAAACCAAGGATTGCTCTACCTCTACCTAGTTGACCTGCCGAAGTGCAGGGATAGATTTTCAAGAAAAGTATGTTGGAAACGGGAGTGATTCTTTTCCATTTCAGCCTCTCAGATTTTTGCACTCAGCCAAAAGGCCTGCCAAAACCAGAAGCCACATTTGGAACATCATGTTTGGAGGCATTGAGGGACCTTCTACTCATCTGCACTCACACTTTTGGCCACCACAGCCTCCTGCTACCAGGAGCTTTACAACTTCAGTGCTTGCTGAATGAAGGAAGGTTTTGCTTTTGTTTGTTTCAGACTCTCAGCCAGTACAAATTCATGGCTGAACAAAGCAAAATGTAAACCTGTTGAGCCGCGAGCAGCGTCTTTAATAAAATCTGTTCTATGCATGTGTCCTTTGTTCCTGGGATCTCCCATCTGAATAGTCCCAGCATCCCTCACCCTTCTGACACCTCTCCTTGGCCACACATCCACAGCTAGGTGTGTGCTCCCTTGCTGGCCCTCCAAGATGCATGTGCTAATTTGCTATCTGGTTGTTACCAATAAAATATAAAATAGCTGAGTTCTGCCTTCCACTCCTTGAGAGGAGGTACTAGTCTGGGATTTTTTGCCTCTTTCTAGGTGTCAATTTTCACAAAGCCTCTAGGATTGCAGTAGTCTCTGAGATCTCTCTCCCTCATCTAGATTTTATCATAGATTTTTATCTAGATCATTATTTGCAGGCTGCTGTTATACGTGCAAATATACGGAGAGAATAACTGTGGGAGCCTCTTGCTAGGATTCAGAGCTAAAAGTGATTGACAAAATCAAAAAATAAAATATTTTGAAAATGTTTAAACAGTTAGTGTGGATCGTGGTAATGTTTTTAAATCGGAAATTTGTCACAAGTCCTTTTGCAAAAACAGTTTAAGTTATGATGGATTGGCCCTTTCCAAAAAAGCCTTAGGTGAAACAATGTTCTACCAGTTCTACCGAAAATTTGCAGTAATATTGACTTTTCTCTGCTTATTCCAAAATCTCACCTATCTGCCCACCTGCAAGGTTATGTTCACAGCTGCATCTTCACCGTGTTTTTATTGTTATTAATTTATAAATTTAGTGTATCACATTCTCAATGAAGAGTACCTGGGTGCAGTTAATCTTAGATTAGGTACGTAATGACTAATAGAAAAGGTTTTTATTGTGAAACGTATAACATATGCGAAGACTACACAAGAGTATACATTAATGTGTATGCACTAACCTCTGTTAATATTGAAAATTAAAATACTGTAACTAAACTCTAGACTTTTTATCTAATAGACCAAGTAGTATGTTAAGGAAATAAAATATTGATATTTGTAACAACTTTGAGGATGAAAATTGGCACTAATTTTCTTTTGATTATTATTACACAAATGTAAAATTTCCACTTACCCACCTTTTACAGATAACTTCAGCTCTATCACATAAATACAACAATTGGGGAATACAGTGCAGTAACGTCCTTACTGCCATGAGAAGAAATCTTTGCCTGACTGGTTTTCCCACATCATTACTCTGATACGAAGTTTTCCAGTCAGCCTCTGTTGTTCTCCCTGGATAAGCAGGTCTATTCCCCTTTCCCACCAAGGATACAATTCCATTTTTTTCTGAATTTGACAGAAAACAATATTTTCCTGACATTTCTGATGATTCAGACACCACAGTCACTCTGTAAAATTCGATTCCTTCAGCTTCATTGCTAATGTCACTGACAACACTGACAGTGGAGGTAAGTTCACTGAGTGGTTCCAGTAAGGTTCACAGGGTCTTTGGCTCTGGGTCAAAACTGCCAAGTTTCTCTAGTACTAACATGACATGAATGAAGTACAGCAATTTTTTATTTGCCAGACAAGCAATGGCCTATGACTACTTAAGAAGAAAGGAGACAACAGAAATTTTAAGTCCATTACTTGTGACGTTAGGAAAGCAAATAAGAGAGGCTGAAGAGAAGGTTGAAATATATAATCCTTTTTCTGCCTCAAATTTCAAAACAAAAGGTTAATTATGAGCAGATATTTAAAATGAGTTTGAAGAGGATAGGCATAGAAACAAGAAGAATGAAATAACTGATTAAAGACCACTTGATTCAGTTAAATTTATACAAGCTGGAAGAGCCTGGAGAAATGAATATATTAAAAGCTAAGCCAAAGCAATTTCTAAACCATTAGCAGTCACCTTAGAGAATGGATGCAGATGGGATGGTCCAAGAAGAATGGAGAGAACAAACATAGTGTCTGTCTTCAAAAAGGGGAAAGAAGACAACCTGCAGAACTTAACGTCCATCAGCTTAGTTCCTATCTCAAAAGATAACAGAATAAGCAATTACAAACCAATTTACCATCACTGAGTGGATAGGAAGGTGATCAGAAAAAGCTGATATAGATTTATCAAAACCCAATGATCTCAAGTCAGCCTAATTTCTTGCTTTAAAAAATAACTAGCCTAATGGAAAGAAGGAGAAGGAGACAGACTATGTCAGTAATGCTTTTAATATCTTTCTATTGGACTTAGCAAGTTTTTTAATACTATTATACTTCGTATTCTGACAAGCAATTTAAGGGAATACCATCTAGAGGAAAGCACGGGAAATATGTATTCAGTGGATTGAAAGTGTACACATATAGAGTTGTTTCCAACGATCTATTAGTTTTCACGGGGGACATTGTAAGCGAGACTGCATGAAAGGTCCATCTTGGGCCTGGTTCTTTCGTATATTTCCCGTTAATGATATTGACACGTATGGAATTTGTGTGTAAGGCTAAACTGTGGAGGAGTTCAAATCCTTAAGACTTTAAACTTGGAGAAGTAGTCAGAAATCAATAAAATGAAATTTAATGAAGTTAAATGAAAGGCACTTTGTGTTAGGAAATCAAATGAAAGAAATGCATAATAAGGAATAACAGGTGAAGAAGTGAGACAGAAGATTGTTTAGAGGATATGGGGAACTTCAAAGGGAATAAGTAAAAAATATTTTGGTAAAACACATAAAAAGTTGAATTAACAGTACTAACATGAAAATTTGGAGGCAATAATTTTGCTTACTCTGGTATGATGGAGGCATAACCTGGAGCACTGTTTGAAATGGGTATGATATTTTCGTAAAATTACAGAATGGTTTGGTTTGGAAGGGGCCTTTAAAGATCACCTAGTTCCAGCTCCTCTGCTGTGGGCAGGGACGTTTAAAAAAGAAAAACTGGAAAACCCCTCAAGGAATAAAACCAGCAGGAATAAAAAAAAATAATAAAAATAATAAAAACATTAATTATTATAATAAAACCCAGCAATAAAACTGTGGAATATGAAAAGCACAAATAAAAGCTGAATGAATTTCCTTTTTTCCCCCTGTAGACTGGAATCTCAATGGGGACTCAACAGCATTCAACATGAAAAAAGATATTATAAAGAGGATAGCAATCAATTCTTTCTCATTTCTACTGGCAGGAGGACAAGGAATCAGTGGTTTCATTTGCAGAAAAAAACCATTTAGGTTAGATATCAGAAAAAGCAAAGCTTTCTTCTTCTAAGGTTCATTAAATACTGGAACACAGTATCTAAGGACGTCATAAAGTCTTCTTCATTGGAAGTCTAAAGGTTAGATTAATAAATGTTAATGGAGGTGCAAGGTACATCCTGTCTTGGTGCAGTAAGGTGGATTCTATACTGATTCCTGAGGTCTCTTACTTTTGTACCATCATACCTAAATTTGACTTAAGATGCTTAGTATTACTTAAGCATGAAACCAGTCTGTCTTCTGTGTTGTCTTAGCCAAAGCATGCCTGTTCATCATTTATCTGTTGCTCCTGTCAGAACCTGTCAACTTCTTGGGATAGGAATTTGATCTGCATTTAGCACTCAACATAGCATCCACTGAGACCTCAGTCGGAAATCACTAGGCACCACTGGAAGGAGGGGCTGGGTACTGTCAGCTTTGGTAAACTTTCTAGGAAGGAAGACCAGCATGACTCTGTACTTTTTGGGGTCAAGACATATAGAAAATGGTTTGCTGCTATAGGTGATAGCAGTCAATGTGGTAGTATCCTTGTTGTCTATGCTATATTTCAAACAGAAAATGCAATGGATGCTCTAATGGGGCTTTTAATCACAGGAAAAGGAATCGCAGGGCTTTTAATAATAGGAAAAAAAAAAGCCTTAGAAGTAAGTGCCACAGCACAGCTTTACTCAACATTACCACGCTAAGAAACCTAAGTATATTCAGTTTTCTTTAACAGCCACACCTGTAACCTTGCCAATATATATAGGATGCAGTGACAGCTTTCTTTGCCACCATAGTGATGGATATTAAATATATTTTTGTTTTAAAATTCTTTGCTGTGAGTCTACAGGAAATGGCCTTTCCATTATTTTATGTAGAAAAATAACCTATAACACCTTGAGTAGGGAATCACTGTTCTTTTTCCCTGGGAACGGATGAACAGGGCACATGGAGATTTTCTTTCTTCCTTGGCACTAGAGAGACCAATTCATCTCCTGGAAAAACTGGACTTGTTTTATTTAATCGATGCCCCATCATAGCAGGGGCCATGGCCATTAGTAGCATATTGACATGACCTATTCTTTGCCTAATTAAATGTTTAAGACAATATAGTTTATTTAGGTGAAGTGTAACAGCCTGTGGTATTCAGGAGGTGAGGTTATGATCTAATATTCTCTCCGGTCTTAAAATTTATGAAACTGTGAATTTATCTAGTTATATTGATTTGAAAGTACACCCCATTTTACATAGTGTAGGCTGTCACAATCACTTTTTTACAGAGGACGAACTTTCCATCTCAACACAGTAAAATATAGGATGATATCAACACAGTAAAATGTAGGATGCATTTGTTCTTCTGCTTAATCACTAATATTAGTATCTCCACTTAGATTTAGAAAACTGAAGCACAGAGATTAAGCGAACTGATCACAGTCACCAAGGATCATCCACATTTCAGAAGCAAAGAAATAATAGAAAGAATGATTAAACTACTTCCTTTTGAAGAGTCAGTAAATCCTTGGGGTCCTTGACGCAGAAAGCAAAGAAAATTTGAAGCTTGGTAGCATTAGGATATAGGATTAGGATATATATATTAGCTTAGGTAGCATTAGGATATACAAGAAAATCATAGAATCATAGAATGGTTTAGGTTGGAAAGGACCTTGAAGATCATCGAGTTCCAACCCCCCTGCCATAGGCAGGGACACCTCCCACTACACCAGGTTGCCCAAGGCCACGTCCAGCCTGGCCTTGAACACCTCCAGGGATGGGGCCTCAACAACCTCTCTGGGCAACCTGTTCCAGTGCCTCACCACCCTCAAAGTGAAAAACTTCTTCCTAATGTTCAATCTAAACCTGCCCTCTTCCAGTTTGAAGCCATTCCCCCTCGTCCTATCGCTACATGCCCTAGTAAAAAGTCCTTCCCCAGCTCTCCTGTAGGCTCCCTTTAGGTACTGGAAGGCCGCAATAAGATCTCCCCAGAGCCTTCTCTTCTCCAGGCTGAACAGCCCCAACTCTTTCAGCCACTCTTCATAGGAGAGGTGCTCCAGCCCTCGGATCATCCTCATGTGTACCTTCATCTGGATACTCTTCCATAAAGGTAAATCTCAGGAGAATGCGCCCAGGAAAGAAATGAACCTCGACCACAAGGGTGAGTAAACAACTTCCCAGCTTGGTTAAGGGTAAGGAGAAGATAGAGTATTATTTTTTTTTTAAACTAATCTAAAATATAGGTGGGAAAATAGTGGTTTTCATTTTATATCTCTCTATGTACATCTAAAATGATTGTAACAATTCTTCACACAGTTGGATTGTTGACTGTATCTCCTTTGTTTAGTTTTCCCTTAGCTATTATGTTCTTTCAGTGGTAACTTGGGTAACTAAGGGGGGATGATGAGACAGGTGAGGGACTAAATGACTCTCACAGTGGTTAGTGGTTTACTCTTTCTCCGGAACCTCAGTACAAGAAGTGAAATAGGACCTCATCCTACCAGTAAGACGTCTGGGATGGTTCAGACTGTGGGGACAGAGGGTCTAACTGTGGAAGAAATGTACCACTGACAAACATTGTCCAAAGGGGGGTGTTTCCTTGAGTCATAGGGATTATCATAGGGATTATCATAGATATTATAATAGATATTATAATATTTATACCTTCTGAACGTCACTGAGCTTACAACAACAAATACATAAAGTCCAGCCAAGATCTGCTGATGAAGCTCCTGTAGAAATTTCATTTTGACTAAATATATGATTCTTTATCTCATTTGAGACGTGGCATTTTGTGATATCAGAAAAACCCTCTAAACAGAAAAATTAAATAAATTCTAGGTACATTCTTCTTGTCGTGCCATGGCATACACATTTTTTTCTCTAACCAGGTTTATGCAGACATGCTGACAGAGTGGTTTACACCCTGCTGTGCCTTTCCGTCTTGAAAACTATGCAGGATAGAATTGTTCTTTTAAGTAAGAGATCCCTATCATAATAAATTGGTTAGTTTACAGAGCTGGGTTTTATAGCAGGAGTGTTTAACCAGGTGCAATGAAACCTCAGCCAGTTGAACCATGCGTCTTTAGTGACCAGGACCTCAGGGAAATCTCCAGTGCTACACAAGTGATTTTGGTACTGCTAGATTTTAGCACTTTTGACAAACATAGCAAATGCACTTGAAGCTATCACAAATACCATGAATGAGGTCAGTTATGCCTAGTAGATATTTATATTTATTTTAAAATATTTCTGCCAGCCTATGTCTACTTTGCAGGCCTGAACATATTAGTGGCTTCCAGCTCCCAATTTTTGGTGTATCCCGATTACAACGTGAACCCCATTAAAAAAGTAACAGTGCATCATGGGGCACTTCTGTTAAATACACAGACTTTGATGCCTTCATGTGTGCTCCAAGTGATTGCATTCATTTCTGTATGCATGAACACCTCTGAAAGCCTTTTAAATAATTCTGGGAATTGTTGATGAGGCCAAAACATAAAAGAGTTGGTCTCCTCATGGGCATCTCAGTGGAGTCTGGCAGATAGCAAGCCCGTGAGTGTTTATGGCTGAAAAGCAATGAGAAGGGAGGCAAACATTTGATTATGTCTGGTGTTTGCTGTATAATGGCACTACAGAGGAGCTCAGTATCAGCCTAACACTGCTCCCATAAGACATTGCCAACTTCTCAACCACAGCCATGCCTGTGGTAGCTGATCTCCCCTGTAGTGACTACAGCAGGAGATGACTATGCACCGATGTGCACAACTCTCCCAAGGAAATGCCTCTCTTTTTCACCTGTTAGAAAGGGAGCTGAGACTTTTAGCCTAGGAACCTGACTTTTAGACTGCTAAAATTACACAAGAATAATCATAACTTCTGTCTCCATCCAGTTTTCTTAAATCTTTCCATTGCAGAAGGAAGTCTATATAGAAACATACACCTATAGAAGAAGAAAATGATGTAAAGGTGTAGCAGTCATAGAGGAGTCCCTCTGTTAATTTGCCTCCCAAGATCCTAAGGGGCATCAGTCTGTAAATTGCATTAACGCCAGTCTGTTGGAAGCACAGATGAAAAGTGACGGTTTACTTGCTCTTTTGGTCTCCTTTCTTTTACATAGCTCTTCAGCTGATCAGCTCCACAGTCCTTGACAGCCCCCTCACTGTACCCTTTCCCACCCACCTCAAAATAAATGTCGTCCCAGACAACATAAAGAAGCCCAGACGTGAGCAAGCAACTACGGGAACTGGGCTAAATTTTATAGTGAACATTTACTTACATGTCATATTCCTTCGGCACATCCTCAATCTTTCATCATTTTCTGTTTCTCATTTTGCAGACTCTCCAAGGCAAAAACTGTTATCCTTGTTTGCACAGAGACCAGTGTAAGGGGACCTTGATCTTGATTTGAATTAAGAGTAATTAATGCTAACATGAATTTGGCATCTCTGATTTTGAATCTTATCCAATTTTGCATCTTTTATATTGACAAGGCCTTTCTAAAGCTTCACCATAAGCATCCCTGGGTGGAAGCCCAACGTTGAGCGCTGGAGATGAGCCAAAGACCTGCTAGTCTGGACACAAACATGTTTCTAACTGAACCGTAGTGACACCACTTTGTATTCAAGGTTTGCTTGCTACAGTTCATTTTAAGGTCAAATTTTACAATTTTGCATGCCTAGAAGCTCCTCTTCTTGTTATAAGGAACTGAAATATTAAATAGCAACCCCCACCCACCCTATGCATTGAAACAGAGCTGAACATGGAGAACATTTCAATGGATGTGATTAGTCATCAGGCTGCACACCTCATTATGTGAGATTTACGTTTGAGCTAACGTATACTGCTTGCAAATTGTATATAAAGTTGGAATCCTGCTTAGTTTTCTGCTGTGCTTAGCAATGAATTAAAATGCTTTTCGCTGTTTCGCATCTAAGCCTTTTAATGAACATTGTAAACAAGGAGTGCACATATGGAAATTGCTATTCATTGACAGGAGTTTAAGTGACATATGAAAGACAAGGGAATGAATTTAGATCAAGCTATTAATGAATTTATTATATATTCATTTATGCTAAAAGCATAGGATGGATTTGTGACACTGATCGGAACACTCTATTTATCACCTGGATTTGATAATCCAGTGACATCTGCAAGAAAATCAGATGAATAAGGCACTAGTGAGCCTCAAGAAGGGAAAATGCTTTGATCAGGTGTGGATTCTGGCATCCAGAAAAAATATTCTGTACTTGAATTGTTATAGAAACAATGAGTTTGGTCATTTGGCACTTTCTGAGAGAGAAAGAGCAATTATGGATTCTTTGAAGAAAAGCAACGAAACGGTTAAACAGTTGGAGAAGCAAATTAAAGGTGTGTAAGAATATGTGTCTGAAAAATGACCAGGGCATTTGTAAGTTTGAGGAAATGAAGAGAGCACAAGGTGTTTGAAGAGAGTGGCACAAGTTCCTGGAGTTACCTATGAGGGAAGTGTATAATGTTTTCAGTGGTGGGACCCAGTTATGAAAGGGAAAAACTCATACCTTTCAGTGGCAAGATGCGTTTGTCTGCACAGCCTGAAGTTTCTGAACTGCAGGATGCCAGAATGTAACAAGCAATGAGCAGAACAAAGTTCACCCTTCACTTTCCCCAGTGAAATTAGTCATCTGACCGACTGATGTCCGTCCCCTTGCTTGAACAGCTGGAAGCTCTCCTGGACAAAGCTTTGTGGGGTTTTATTGCCCTTTCAAAGGCATACAGTCTGTCTGATGGCAGATATTTCTCATACTTCCCCAAAGCCTAATGGGGCACCATCTTTTCACACTGGCTGAAGATCTGGTCCTGTGGTTAGCTTGGTTCACAGGGTTTGTAATATGCGAAAGAACATGATTACTGCATCTTGGCTGAAGTAGCTCATTTTCGATTGCTACCCCAGGGTCAGGTTCTAGCTGAGAAAAGCAGGGCTGACTTCTATCTCGATAGTTAATGCAGGTCAAGTCCATTCTTTCTCTAATAGTTTCTATCTGGAAATTACTCCAGCCAGTGACGCTGCAGTGCAGAGCATAGCACACCTGCTCCTCACTCGGCCACTGAGGTTTCCATCTAAACTACTTATCTTGATGTAAAAACACACCTTTTGTGCAATGAAGAGAGAGCTCCAGACCGGAGGGAATGAACCCATCTGCTGACAGGGTGATATTTTTAACAGCGCTGTTAGTGCAGGATTTGCTGACATTTGTTTACTTCAGAAAAGGGATGGGAAGGCAGAGCGGGAGGCAACATTAGCCTTTCGCTTCTGTTTGCTGGGAGTGAAGGAAATACGGGGGACTGACTCAGCAATTTGAAAAATAGGTATTAAATCTCCCTTTCCCTTCCCCAAAAGGCCAGGCTCTGCATTGCACAAGACCGTGGAGGAAGGCTGCCCTTGCCAAGCCCGAGACGGCGCTGGGGAAGGAGGTGTTCGGTGCACTGCAGCACCGCAGCTCTGGCTCAGGTCATCCTGCCGGTGGGACCGCTCAGGCTGGGAAGCATCCTCCCGTTCGGCTGCGAGATGCAGGCAGCTGCCAAGCGGCTGGCGCAGCGATGTGGCTGCTGCCCTACGTTGCGATACACAAGCTGCGCTGCTCACACAGTAACGTTGTGGGGGGGCAACAGTCACAGAATCACAGAATCTCCTAGATTGGAAAAGACCTGTAAGATCATCTAGTCCGATCATTAACCTAACTCTGCCAAGCCTACCACTAAACCATGTACCTGAGCGCTATATCTACACAACCCTTAAATACCTCCAGGGATGGGGACTCCACCACTGCCCTGGGTAACG
>VUYV01000307.1:739045-796027 GCA_008711295.1 Anarhynchus alexandrinus | reverse complement strand
TGGCACAGGCTGCCCAGGGAGGTGGTGGAGTCCCCTTCTCTGGAGATTTTCAAGACCCGCCTGGATGCAGTCCTGAGTAATGTGCTCTGGGCAATCCTGCTTTGGCAGGGGAGTTGGACTAGATGATCTCTAGAGGTCCCTTCCAACTCTGAAAATTCTGTGATTCCATGATTCCGTGACTCCCACCTCCCTGCAACCTCCTTTCAGGTAGTTGTAGAGAGTGATAAGGTGTCCCCTCAGCCTCCTTTTGTCCAGACTAAACAACCCCACTTCCCTCAGCCGCTCCTCATAAGACTTGTGCTCCAGACCCCTCACCAGTTTCATCCTTGCCCATATTCCCAGCTTGTCCCTGTTAATTTACCCTGGGGATGGCAGGTTGCAGATCCAGGATGTGTAGGTTGCATCTATACCATTTATTAAACAGCAGTGCCAAGGAATGCTGTGGATGCAGGAATTCATTCAGCTGAGCTGCCAAATGGCTATAATGGTCCTCAGCATGCCTCCGCATGGGCAACGGTCCATCCCTGGACCTAAGAGTTTCCTCTCATTAGACAAAGAGTGAAAAGCAAAATGAACCAAAGAGAGAAGAAATGACTCATCCAAATGACTGGAATAAAACCCTACTCCTTACGTTTCATTATGCAGCTCTATTGAAAAATTAGAACTGCAACATAGTGATGCTATGCCCGCTGTTCCATGACTCTCAGCTAGACTCACACAAAAACGGTACAACCCCCCATAACACTAAAATAGACCATTCAGGAGGTTAAGAGGACTTGCCTACATTCATGGAGGAAAACTGCATGGAAAGGGTCATTAAAGTCAGAGACAACACATTTGGACGTGGAAACCAGTGAGCCAAGAAGCAGCTGGAGCCTGGGGGAGTGTTTTGGGAAAGTATGACTTTATGCTTGACCTGTTGAAATCCTCATCTTTAAAACGTTTGCCATTGGCTACTAGCAAAGAGAGGATGCTGAGCTAGATAAACCCTTTGGCCTGAATCAGTCTGAATGCTTTTACTGCATGTGCCCTATGTATTAACGGGGCCGACCGCATTAAAATCCATATGCATATGAAGAATGAATTAAAGCTGTGCAACTGTTCTGGCCTTTAATTCTGGTATTTAAGTTTTTGACATTATTAATTTTAGTCTTATAGTAATACCATTTAGAAATTTGCCTTTGAATTGATGCAAATATTTGCCTCATTCACTGCATGGTCTCAGGTCCTATTTACCCTCACCATTCATACACAGCACTGATTACAAATTGATTATTTTGCCATGGGTTGATATGGCAGTGCATGCACCAATTCTCACATGCACTACAAACATTAATGAACATCATGACCTCTGTGAGATCGTTATGGGCAGTACACTAATTTTATGGCAGGGAAATTGAGGCAAAAAGAAACCCAGTTTTAAAATATCACCAGGATCCATCTGTGAGCACTTGACATTGACCAGGCCTTGCTGTTCTCACGTAACACAGGACTTTTATTGCAATGTATATGCCTAAAGCCTGATACCAACCAACATACACATATGTCATACTTTGGGGATTCATACCTTGGGCGTTATACCAAGACATAGAAGAAGTAAACCGTGCAAACTAAAAGGCATCTGTTAAAATATGTCGTTTCCCTAATTTTGAAGATAGCACATGACTCCTGCTTTTTCCATAAGGCCTAGACTCCTTCCCTTGTTGCTTTTCAGCCTTTTCAAGAGGCAGGGCCGCCACCAACGAAGGCTTCCTTCCCTGCATGGCTCTGATTCCCCCTCAAATGAGAGGCCAGAGGACCCTGTGAAGAGCTGCAATTAGACCAACAAGCTCTTTCCCAGTTTTACGGTGCATGGCCTCATCTTCAAGCTGCTTCTCATAAAACCTGGTGAAATGGTTGTAAATAGAGCACAAGATGAGCTTTCTTTTCATGGCAAAACTCCCACAGACATCTGATATGCCCAGTGTTGGCATTAAAAATATGAGTGGGCTGGCTTCTGCGGGACTTAAAAAAAGCCTTTCCCAGTTAGCAGCATTTAGCAGCTCATTAATGTATCTGAAACCTGACCTTTAGCAGTCTGTCCCAGGGGGGTGTAATTAAGCTTTCACTTAATTATTATGCTGACTAAACTCACTGTAGGTTTAAAACGATATATGAAAAACATTTCTGTTTGGGAGGGGTGTCCATTTTGCCAGGGATAGCGGGAGCAGTGAGCCAGCTGGCTGCCCACCCTTTTCCCAGTATTATTTTTAATATCCATAAGTTCAGATGTGAATAATTTTGCACATGAATGTAGTCTGAATATGTGCTTTCTTAATACCCCAAGGAGGAAGAGAGTTGGAGGAGGACTGGAGAGGGAGTACTTTCTCTGATGAAGCCTTTGCTGTGCATAGGTCTCTACAGAGGTCATTGAAGATTCCTAATCTGCATCCATTCTAATGAATTAAATATTTCTGGGGTTAATTTTCTGTCACGGAGTTGCAGCTGGTGCAATCTAAACATCGCTATGCTATTTTACTTCTTTAGCTTCCAAAATTGAATGGCCATATCCAAACTCTAATTTGCACCTGGAAATTATTTGGGAAAGTGCCATGGACAGGGCAATATCATGCCAGGGAGCATGCAAATAATTTGATACCATACAGACAGTCACAGCCCTCGCCCTGTTCTGTTTTCTAGTAAAGGCTTTAGACAAAGAGTGGTGCTGTTCTGCCACTGCACATGCACAAGATTCGCATCAATGCTGAACTTCCCATCTCTGTTGAGGTACTGAACTTCCATATTTATATCTATAAAAATGGGGAGGGTGTGTGTCTTAATCCCTTTGTGGACATGGCAGAAAACGCAATACGCTAATTCAGTTTATCATTCTTCTGTAGACAGCTACACTGGTTGAAAGTACTCACAGCTGTACCGGTGGGAGGGAGAGGGGCTGCCTTACTATGTAGGAAATTAAGAAATTAAGAAACGGCAGAGTTTTTCATGGTAATAGGAATTGGGGAGATGATCTCTGCCTCTCTTTTCATCTGCCATGATGATTCAGCTATTCTTCTTCTCTAAAAGTTTGACAAACAGGAGATTACCCCTTATAAGAAACCCAGTGCTGTGAAAGAAAAAGGAGGAATGAGGAAATTGCCAGATCCAACTCCATCACACCCTCTGGTTTTAGTGCTTTTGATACACTTTAAAATGTTGCATCGTCGGTCATTGCAACGGGCTTAAGGCAGAGATAACCTTAACCTGGACTGCAGACCATATTTAATTACTTGGTAGCTGTAACTGGGAGATGTAAAAAAATCATAGAATCATAGAATGCTTTAGGTTGGAAGGGTCCTTGAAGATCACCAGGTTCCAACCCCCCTGCCATGGGCAGGGACACCTCCCACCAGCCCAGGTTGCTCAAAGCCCCATCCAACCTGGCCTTGAACACCTCCAGGGATGGGGCAGCCACAACTTCTCTGGGCAACCTGTTTCAGTGCCTCATCACCCTCACAGTGAAACGTTAGACTGTTACCAAAAGAGGGTTTCGCTTGCTAAGCTCAGAAGAAAGAAAATTACAACCTACACCAGACGCGAGATGCTGACTGTTCTCAATGAATCACTGATCTCACGGCATGCTTTTTTTTATTACTTTTATGTCAGCAAAGCTTCGTGAGTAGCACTCCGCAATGTGCTCTCAGTACATTGAATTTACTCAGAAAGGCAAATAACAATAAATATAAAACGACCAAACTATATACATAAATCACTGAAATTTAAATGTGGGACATAATGCAAAGTTATCTTTTGTTTTGAAAAGAGATTTTAAGATTGTTTGCCTCCTACAGGAACCTATATATCAGTTTGTTTTAGATGATTGCTTCTGAGAATGTTGCCCATTCATCCAACCTATGACATCGCAAATTGCTGTTTCCTTTCAGTTTTAAAGAACTAAAAGTGATTTCAGATATTGTCATGAGCTCTTATTATAAGACTGAGACAGAAATTTGTATAGTTTCAGTCTATATCTCTCAAGCTGATAAATGATTGTTATAATGGTGTTTTCATTCATAAGGCTCCAATTGCACTGTACAAACTTAAAAGATTGCAAAATAAAAACCAGAGCACTAGGGCAAAAGTTAAAAATGTAACATCAAGGAGTATTGAAATTCATTTTCTTACAACATTATCTGGGGTCTGTAAGATGTACCCTGTGTCTTCCAAAGTGTGTTTTTCAAGAGAAGCACTAAGTTACCAAAACAAATGTTTACCCATAAAAAAATTACAATGTAATGTGCATTTTGGAACCTCTTTTTAGATAATCTTATTCTTACATATGTAAAATTAGTATTAGATATTTTTTCCTTTTAAATGGGAAGGTGAAAGCTTCACGTAGCCATGTTCTCACTACACACGGAGTTCTGCTGCTCTAGCACCAGATTACTGCAACCCCGTGCCATTTTCTCAGGATTTGCAGGAGCACCTGGGATTCCTCTAACAGCTCCGGATTCTGGTGTCCTGGGACTGTGCGGGAATCCTCGCCCTCAGCTGACCAAACCAAAGTTTTCTACACTCTTAGTTTGCAAAGAAAGTCCTCGAGTTCTGACACCAGACTACCAGGACAGCAAAAAAACCAGCCACATATATTTCTTTATTTTTCTTTCTTCTCTTCCTGTGTGCCAGTCTCAGAAATGTAAAGCCAATTTCACGGTGAATTCTACTACAAAACTTTCACCCTCTTGAACCTTTTTCTGGGCAGTTCAACTGATTTGTAAGCACTTCTCGTGCTTCTGGATAAATTCCAGTAAACCAGAATTATCTTCTTTCTAATTAGCAACTCTTTACTGTCTTAAAAGTTACCTATGAAATATAAGAGGTCTCCTTCTTTTAATGTATCTTTTTTCTTCCCCGAATGTTGATTAAGCAGTAAACCAAACCTCAGCTGCTATGATTTCAGTTGGTAATGCCTCACAGAACCCATATAAAAAGTTTATTAGTTTTATAGGGTACTATTCTCAATGATGGGGATTTACCTTACTGAGTAGAGACTATACATTTCTTCAGTGCCTCCTTCCAGGGCAAGGCAGAAAAGGAGGTTTTCTCTTACTTGCTCTGTCCCATAACGCCTGCCAACTGGCCAGCACGCCCATACCAGCCTGACAGACACACGTGCGCTTTGCTTCTCCAGATTAACCCCATCTGCCCTAGGTGAGTCACCACATCACAAGAGGAGAGGACAAGGCCTGTGGACTAAAGACGGGATTTAGAGAAAGATGTTTGGGAGACATTCCGTGGATGAGCAATTGAAAAAAAAGGCCATATTCAAGCTGTTGGAGTCAACACATTGCTAATTTTGCTGCTGCGACCACTCCCGCTGTTGCCAGTGTCATAGGAAAACAGCTATTGCTGGAGATGACCCTGCCCTGGAAGAGCTGTGATCAGCTCCAGCCTGTGCCACTATCACAGGCTGCAGTGGTGTAGATCATCCCCCTGACCATGGGGTTTCAGGGCTGACCTGTTCTCCTTTCCCAGCCTCCTCATTTCTGCTTCCCTCTTTTCTTTAGGGGTGAGAGAAGACTCACCTGCCCTTGCAGAAGACATGGAGAGTGAATTGAATCGTGGCATTTGTGGAAAAAATGTATTTATGAGAAACAAGAACGTGGCTGAAGGTGATGGTATGGAGACAAATATAGTGTCTAAGGGAAAGAGCTGGAGGTGTCATCAGGACTTAATGGACCTGGGAAGACTTTGGAGCACTGTGGGAAAAGGTGAAGAATAGAAAGTACTTGGGGAGGGTGGGACATGAAGAGGCTTAGGAGGATTGTGAGAAGGTGCGGAGCTGACCCAGCAATGCAGGGGCCCACAGTCACAGTTGTCTCTGTGCGTAGTGATGTGAAGCTGTTCTGCTGTGCTTCATGCTGGGATGTCCCAATGCAATAGTCTTCAACCCTTCCTTTCTGCAAACTGCTCCAGAGCAGAACACATCTTTCCAAACTGGACTGTATCTGACCTAACTTTTCTCTCTTTAGATTTCTGATTATTTGCACTCCAGCTTGCTTCAGTCCTCCAAGCTGTCTCCATAGACAGTTCAATCCACAGTGAATGGAGAACTCAATATGATTACACTTGTGCTGTTACAGAAATGAAATCAGGGATCATTTCCTGGTCTGAAGGCCAGCTGCGGGATCTGGTCATAGCCTTAACACTAAACCTCTCTTCTCAGACTGAATGGCTCTCTCTAAATCATTCTTGACTCCCAAACCATGTCTAATAGTCAGTTAGGAAAACGCGAGTTGTCCCTGACAAAAAGCATGCCAGGGACTCTGTAACCATTCAGTGAATGGGGACCCACTGTCCTGCCCTGCCCACCCATTGGCACTGTGATATTACTAGTATAGATGCAGCCTGGAGGTCATCCCAAGGATATTCGCAGAATCACAGAATGGTTTGGGTTGGAAGGGACCTTGAAGATCATCTCGTTCCAACCCCCCTGCCATGGGCAGGGACACCTTCCACTAGACCCGGTTGCTCAAAGCCCCATCCAACCTGGCCTTGAACACCTCCAGGGATGGGGCAGCCACAGCTTCTCTGGGCAACCTGGACCAGTGTCTCACCAGCCTCAGAGTAAAGAATTTCTTCCTAATATCTAATCTAAATCTAAATCTACCCTCTTCCAGTTCACTACATGCCCTAGTAAAAAGTCCCTCCCCAGCTCTCCTGTAGGCCCCCTTTAGGTACTGGAAGGCCACTATAATGTGTCCCCAGAGCCTTCTCTTATCCAGGCTGAACAACCCCAACCCTCTCAGCCTCTCTTCATAGGAGAGGTGCTCCAGCCCTCTGATCATCTTTGTGGCCCCACTCTGGACTCACTCCAACAGGTCCATGTCCTTATGTTGGGGGCTCCAGAGCTGGAAGCAGTACTCCAGGTGCAGTCTCTCCAGACCAGAGTAGAGGGACAGAATGACCTCCCTCTTTCCTTCTATGCAGACACCCTGAGCAGATCTCTTTCTCCCAGTTTGATCTATCTCTCTTTGCTGTGTAACTTTAGGTATTTATCTGAGGTGTCTAATCAACTTAAGCTCCCTCTGTAACTTGAGAGACAACCTAGCTTCTCTTTCTGGAGATCTACAGGTGTCTGTCTCCTTCCATTGACTTAGAGGGAGCTTGAGAAGACAGCTTCAGGTGGAGACAACTCAGTTACATCAGGTAGGATGAGTCCAGGTCTGTGTAAATA
The DNA here is from genome assembly GCA_008711295.1 of Anarhynchus alexandrinus. Classification (NCBI taxonomy): domain Eukaryota; kingdom Metazoa; phylum Chordata; class Aves; order Charadriiformes; family Charadriidae; genus Anarhynchus; species Anarhynchus alexandrinus. The sequence continues at coordinate 788,814 of VUYV01000307.1, read as the reverse complement.
AAGACCAAGATTATCTCTTAGGAACTGACTCATTTGGTGAGGTAGGGATTTGTGCTGAAATGAAGGAGGTGGCTGGCAAAGCTGGGTTTCCAAACCATGAAGTGGTCAGGCAGATTGCCATATTTTGGCTGTTATGTGGTGGGGTTGTTTCTGGGGAGTATTCTGAGACCTTATAAAAATATATGCCAATATGAATGGAAAGTTGTTATGGACCTGAGTTATTCCTGTTAGGAGGTCTGCCTCCTCCATGCCAACAATAGCTAGAAGAGATGCCCTTGCGTAGTAAAGAGAGCAAAAGCTGATTAGTGGGGAATAAAACCATGGCATCAGCAGATCATACAAATGTTATGGTTGCAAACTGCCAAGAAGCCTGTTGTCAATTAATTTCCTTGCAAACCATTCTGCAGAAAGCTCTTCTTTGCCTTTGGCACAGGCAGAATGATGATGGCAGATTTTATTACTTCTGGAACAGCAGAATGGGAGGTGCTGTGTCCAAGCAGACTTGCCAGCAGCCCAGATGAAGGCAGGGTCTGCTCATATATCTCCTCTCTGTCTGCTTCCTGGGCTTTCAGGTATGAACTGAGTAGAACGGAAAACAAAATGCTCATTCTCACTATTGGCCCTTGTATCTGCTTTTCTTTTCTCTCTTTCTTTTGGCATAGGCAGTTGAGTGACCATTCTCTATTGCTTTTCACAGATTTTCTTGTTCAGGTGTAACTTTCTTCTCCAGTGTTTACTCACCAGTAGCAGGGTGCTCAATAATGCATGGCCACGTCCCCTGACACTTGATGACTCCCACTGCAGTGATTCTTGCCATGTGGCAGGAAACCAAATCCCAACCTTGCCATGCATGATTGCACTTCTTCTACGACCCCCATTTTTGTCTGCAAATGCAAAAAGCTTGACTCTGGTCAGTTAGCCCTGAGCTTGCCTTAAACAGAAGACAAACTTCTGATAGAAATCATGAGTTCTTGTTCAAAAGAAGTAACAATTTTAAGTTCTTGGGCTACAAGGGTGAAGCGCAGCACACAAACTATAAAATATGGGTATAGAAGTTTCTGAAGGCAAGGGACCTGTTTTGGCTATTGTTTCACTTATCATAGAATCATAGAACAGTCTAGGTTGGAAAAGACCTTGAAGATCATCAAGTCCAACCAGCCTAACACTTCCAAAACCACCACTAAACCATGTCCCTCAGCACCACGTCTACCCATCTTTTAAATACCTCCGGGGATGGCGACTCCACCACTTCCCTGGGCAGCCTGTTCCAATGCTTGATAACTCCTTCTGTAAAGAATTTTTTCCTAATATCCAATACAAACCTCCCCTGGCACAACTTGAGGCCATTTCCTCTTGTCCTATCACTTGTTACTTGGGAGAAGAGACCAATCCCCACCTCTCTACAACCTCCTTTCAGGTAGCTTTAGACAGCAATAAGGTCTCCCCTCAGCCTCCTTTTCTCCAGAATAAACAACCCCAGTTAACGTCAGCGGATCCTCATAAGACTTGTTCTCCAGATCCCTCACCAGCTTCTGGAAGGGCACCTCCAGCACCTCAATGTCTTTCTTGTAGTGAAAGGCCCAAAACTGAAAACAGTGTTCAAGGTGGGGCCTCACCAGTGCCGAGTACAGGGGGATGATCACTTCCCTAGTCCTGCTGGCCACACTATTCCTGATACAGGCCAGGATCCTCTTGGCCTTCTTGGCCACCTGGGCACACTGCTGGCTCACATTCAGCCAGCTGTCCACCAACACCCCCAGGTCCTTCTCCACCAGGCAGCTTTCCAGCCACTCCTCCCCAAGCCTGTAGCGCTGCATGGGGTTGCTGCCATCGAAGTGCTGGACCCGGCGGCGCTTGGCCTCGTTGAACCTCATAGCATTGGCCTCAGCCCATCAATCCAGCCTGTCCAGATCCCTCTGTAGAGTCATCCTACCCTCAAGCAGATCAACACTCCTACCCAACTTGGCGTCATCTGCAAACTTACTGAGGGTGCACTCGATCCCCTCATCCTGGTAATCGATAAAGATATTAAAGAGAACTGGCCCCAGTACTGAGCCCTGGGGAACACTACTTGTGACAGGCCACCAACTGAATTTAACTCCATTCACCACCACTCTCTGGGCATGGCCATCCAGCCATTTTTTTTAGTTTTTGTTAGCTTTAGCTAGGGAACTTGTTCACCCAGTATATTGCCCCATAAATGCTATTCCTTGAAGAAAGACCTTGGAGACATATTCTAACCTGCACTGTCACAGTTTGACTTGAATGTCTACTTGAAGATGCAGCTAATCAAAATGAGCTAGCTGCAAACCTTTTTATTGTGGTTATACTTAGCAATTTTTATCACTGCTCCTGAAGTATCCCATCATGTCTCAATAATCTTTCTCATCCACCTCTTATTTTCTACTAATGAAGATGAAGTACTTTAGCCTTGTTGGTAAATATTCAACATCCACAAGAGTGTTTTAGGCTTGTTTGAGAGTAGATTTAGAACAATGAGGAAGCTTGGTGGGAAAATTTTTCTATTCTTATTCTTTCAGGTTCAATTCAGACTGAATTGTTTACATTAAATTCCATTTAATTCCATTTGTGGTCTTGCACCATAAAGGTTGGTTTTAGTTTGCTATGATTTTATAGAGTACAAATGTAACCAGCTAATGTTTTCTGTAGAAACACATAGTGCTTTCCTCTCCTGTTCTTAGGAGTTGGCTTTAAAAGTGCCTCTTAAATGAATAAACCAAGCGAGATGAGACAAAGTGAGAGAACAGAGGATGCCTGTCTTGTTTGGGGATTATGTCACTCATCTGGGACTGAATCCAGTGACCTCTCAATTCAATCTCTGATTCAACAAATATTGTCCAGGCAGACTAATGGTGCCTAGATAGGCACTGTCTCACCCCCACTGCTCCTATTGCATGGTGATGTGGAGACTGTGTTGGACTGTGAACCAAGTGGGCACTGATGCTCTCAGGCAGAGAGGGGAATTAACCCTGGATCTGGATCTAAGCAAGTGTAGGCAATCTTTCCATTGATCTAATGACAGGAAGGGGATACTTCTCATCATTTGTTAATACAGTTTTACTTTCCTTTGCTTTGCTTTTTTTCCCAAGGGTCTAAAAATGTGCTTTGATTCAGGCCGAATTGAACATTTTGTGTCAAAGTAATTTTTTTTCAACATTTTTTGGCAAGAAAAGGATGGAGAGTTAGATGCAAGGTTTTCAGACTGAGACTCCCCACCTTGAACCTGAATTTTACAAATGCATGAAGAAATTGTCCTATAGAAAATCCTTAGGTGCTTAAATGTAATTTGATAGACTTAAAGAAACTTTGAAAAGAACTTCAATGAAATATTTAGAGGACTGTAAGAAGAACCTAGACATTTCTCTGTCAGAGAACAGCCTCGGTAAACACTAACTTTCACATGAATTTTAGATGCTTTAATACATGCAGTCCTACTCTAACATCTTACATGCTCAGCTTGTTCATGTTCATTTTTCAGTCCATAATTAAATAAAATGGGAAACAACCAGCCCAATGTTCCCTCAGTTCCCACCCCCAGCTGTTTTCTTTGCAAGGTTGTATGTGGTATGCCCTGATATTTCTTGTTTACTCTTCAAAGACACCAAGACAAAGATAGGCACCTGGGCTTCCTCTTTAGAGAAAAAAAAAAAAAAAAAGATTAATTGGATCTTAAAATAGGTGGGATGGATTGTCCTCTGGGGACACCCGCCTCACATGACTGACAACTGACGGAGTCTAGAAACCTGATTTTCAGACTGGTAACTGTAGGTGAGATATCATAAAGATTTTAGGCACTCCTAACATTAAAAAGGCAATTAAAAACATCTAAACTGACTGGTAGACATCTAAGTCATTTCTCCATCTACCTCAAAGGCATTTTTAAAAATCCCGCCATGTGTGCATAGCATTGACATAATTAACATATGTCAATTTTCCCGTAGACACTTTTGAAATTTGATTAATGCTCACCCTCACAAATGTCACCCTACCAATTTTCCGAAGAACTACTTTAAACTGAAAAAGCTGAGAAAATACTGACTGTCTATATACCAAGAAAGATGAGTGCACCAAGCTTATTTAGTATTTACACATCTTTCTAGCTGCTGAAATCTTTACTGGAAGTCAATTTATAATTCAGTGCAGGTTTCATGTAATGACATATTATGATTAAGGATCCATACTGAAAAGTCCACCATGATAGTACTGGGGAAAAAAAAAAAAAGAGTTGCACACACAACATTTACCATTTAGACATTTAACTTATAGCATCTTTAGCAGAAATGCATTAAGAGTGAAGCCTTAGGCTTTCAAAAGTATTAGTCAATAATTTTCATATTAAATCCTAAAACTTTGGAATTTCTCAAGTCATTTTACTGAAGGCTTCTATTTGTTTTAAAAGGGCTTTTGCGTTTAGTGTTGTTTCTATAACTCAAGAGCCTGATCCATATCGCTTTTACATCAGTGTCGCTTAATGATCACTGCATTCTGAGTACCGGTGTAAGTGTTGGGGAAATCAGGCTGATAGCATCGATGCAGAATGCAATTAACTGAGAAATACTGACCATGATAGACAGATGTAGAACTGTGATTCAAGAAGGGGAATCCCTCAAGGACGTGAGCGAGTAATTTCTCATGGTGGCAATACTTCCATCACAAATTCTGGTACATATGCCTCATATCATTCTTGCCAAGGTATGGCAATTACTGCAGAGTGTCAATTAACAATATGACATTTTCCTAGAAAATGTACCACACGTTAAACAGAGGCATTTGCCACATGCAAGACATAAAAAGCACATGAAGAACAACTAATTATTTGGCATCTATTATTTATGGGAAAATGAAAATAAATACAAGAATCACTAAATAAATCGCTTTATATGTTTTTACATTAAACTTTATGCTTCTACTCTATCGGGGAAGGATATTAGATTGGCTGGATTTGACCTGTTCCTGACAAATACATGTTAGCTGTTTCTTATCGCCTTATTATCCTGCCAGTGTTTGCAAAGTGATTGTTCAACAATCTTCTTCTATATCTTTGTGACTTTCACAGTTAAGTTGCCCAGTCTATAAGTTTCTGAATCCTTCTCTTTTTTTTTTTTTTTGTTGCTATTTAAAGATAAGTATTACCTTTGCCCTAATCCCATCCTCTGGGGCCTGCCCTGGCCTCCCCAAGTTCTAAGAGAATAATTGTTAAAGTTTACAAGATTATTTCAGATAGTTTCTTGAACCTTTGGAAAATAAATTTCATCAGGCTCTGCTGGCTTGGAGACATTTATCTTACCTGATGCTATAGGCTACCCAAAATCACTAGGAAATTGATTCAGATGCCTAAACACACATGTCCAGGACTTGCGTATTCAAGATATCCAAAGATGACTGACAGGATTCATCCTTTCAGAAAATTGAACCAAGTCCTGAAAATGGAATTTATTTGTTGATTTATACACCCACAGAATGGGAAGGGATTCAGATCCAGACTCAGCTCCATAAATTTCAGTATCTGCAGTGTAAGTATACCCCTGGGAGGTGAGTATCAATGGTGTCATCACAGGCAGTGGAAGCCCTTTTAATAGTCAGTGAAATCTGTAAAAATACTCAGCACATTCTGAAGTGGACAAATACATTCGCAACTGAAAAGCTCTCTTGACTATGTTTGCTTACCAGTGATGTAATCCAGTTGTGCAAATATAGACATCCACTGACATTTCAGATACTTTTGAGCACCTGAGAAAGGTAGGGCAGAATTACACAGGGCCTTTTCATGTCCTTTTGATTTGGCAGCTGGAGACCAGACAGAACATGTCCAGGGCTTCTTAAACAGCACAGGATACCTGCATTTAAGCAGCTGAATCCCACCTTTGACCTCTCTTGATACAATTGGAACCAAGAAAGACTTATCTTGATTCAGGTGCCCCTGGATAAGCATCTTATGCTATTAAAGATGTCCTAGGCTAGACAGCCTGGTGGGTTTCTACCTGTGATTCAAGAAAAGTATGAGTTTCCCATAAGTCTCTAAAGTGATGTCCCTTAGCATGATTCAAACAGCAGCAGACATCATTAAGCAACTGAATCAACTTCTGTTGCACAAGATATGTACATCTACTACTCCTAAGCAAAATTCTTTTCTCCTCTTTTTTTTTTCATTTTCAAACATAATCTTTACTGTAATACTATTCCTTTCTAGAGAAAGCTTATCTTTTGCAATAATCCTACTGTTCCACTTACCTAAAATTAAGGTGATACCAGGGAAAGCCTGGTGGTAATCATCCAGGTCTTGTCTGTTGTTACCCAAGAGCCCAAGCTGGCTTTTAATCACCTTGGCACCCTCTTTGAAAGTCTATATTTTCAGATTGATCTAGATATTTTGTTAGTGTTATAGTTGGTGACATTCTTATTCCACTTATTCCCACTGAGATCAAGTGTGAGTTGTCAGGACATACCCATTGTTAGACTGGACCACTCGCTACCCATCTACCAACGTGTAGTATTGTGGAACTCCAGATTTATCCTCCTCTTGACTTAAAAGATAAGCTGTAAGGTTAGCTCTGTGTTGTTGTGACTGCTTCATGTTGTTATATAAAGTGATTAGAAATAAACTCTGTAGTCATTTTCTGGTTTTTTGGTCTACTTTGACTTCAGTTATTTGACAGCGATCACTTTAATGCCTCTTTCTCATTGATCGCACCTACTATATTCACATGTACTTAAGTTACCCAGCAAATATTCCCCTTTATCAGCACCAGCTGTCATTCATTCTCACTATATTATGATCTTCATTCGTAGCTTCCAAATCTCTTTTTATATTTTATTGAAAATGGAGACAAGATGACTCGGAGCTGGATCCTACATGCACTGAGGTATTTTTTTGCCACTGTCTCTATTGAAGTGTGCTACAGGTTATTGAAACCCAAATTCTTAAAGCTGGGCTATAAAGTAATTTTCAGTGGGTACCTCCATATCAGTACATTGAACAACACCCTGGAATGGGCACTTCAAATCTTTTTGCCATATTTCTGATTGCCAGAGAGGTCTCCGGCACGGGTTTGGTCTGGGCCAAGTAGCAATCTCACAAACAGTTCCCAGGCACAGTTTAGGATGTATTATAGGCCAAGAACCATTCCCGATAACAAATTTGGACATGGCCACTCTCTTTTGAAGGCTAGGAGAATTGAAACATATGGGTGTTGTCACGTAATGCCAGCTGGCCTCCAGGAAAAAGAATAACCAGAGGCACAGTCTTGGTAACTGGTATGGATACAGCCAGTGCTTCCAGTGGTTATTAGATGCATAAGTACTTAAGAGAATGGGAATACAAGCTACAAATTACTATATTTTTTTTTTCTTCCTTGCCTCATATAGATTCTGCTTAGAATCAAAGAGATTCTATTTTCTTCCTCGGAATTTCATGTATTTACCTCTGGGGTGGGGTTCATCTGAACACATGTAACTCTGAGCTAGCTGTTCAGACACTCTTCTTAGTCCATGAAGGAGCAATGTTTTTAGGGGACAATTCATTTCGGTCTAAGAGGGTTTCTAAATCAGGGTAGACGAATTAGGACCCAGCAGTGCACAGTTCATCCCATTGATTGCAAAGGGAACCTATGATGTCTTGCTCAGGGAACGAGCTCAGACAGCTGTACTGCACGTGGCTAAAGTCATGACAGATGAAGCCCACCCTTTATTTCTTCTGGCTTCTTTGACTTTCAGGATTCCATTTTTGCCTTCTAACTTAGTTTATATAAAGCTTTTACAGCTCATCAAGAGTTAAACCAAATAGAATAAGCTCAAGATCAGTCTGTTGTCTTTCTAGTTTTCTGTGATAATAAATGTTTTATTCTGTGTAATTTCTTTTTAGTCTTCATTAGAAAAACAAAAAACAAACAAAAAAAGAAAAAAAACCCCATCCTTCATCTAGTTACCTTATTTCTTTCCTGTTTGTCTAGTTTTACACTTTGCATAGGAATGATGATCGATGTACATCTTATCTGTTCTCCTTCAGGATTTTCCCTCTAACTATTTACTGTCTCAATTATTTAATGTTTCAGAGTCTGCCTAACAATTCTAAAGCGTTTCCAAATTATCCTTTTCTGTAGATGAAGACCAAAGAGCTATAACATACTAATAAACTTCTCCTTGGAGTAGTAAATTCAATCATGTATTAATAAACACTCACTCTCAATTCACTCCTTGCCTTTAAGCTCTTGAATATTTCTCCCCTATTAGTCAACAGACTCCCAAACTGTCTCAATTCAATTGCTTGTTCAGACTGTCAGAATAAATAATTAACACAGTTCAGTAATTCTGTACTATTTTTTTTCTCCCTGTAACTGATTTGTAGAGGTGCCTTATGAATAAAAAAGCCTCTGATCTTTCCTAAATCTTCTAAGGTGCACAGGAACTTAACCTTCACCTTGTCCATGGGATAAGATATCCAAACATTTTTGAGGTTCTGGGTTTTTGTTATATTCAATTATCTTTCCTGGGTTGAGTGACATTTTCTCTCTGACTTGAAGGGCTAGAGAAGATGTTTCTTTTATTCATGTATTTTGCTTGCACGTTGCCTGATGGGCAAACAATAAACAGCTTTGCAAACTTAGACACGGCCCCTTGGCAGCATTTAAAAAACAAGTGAACTCTTCTGCGAAGAGGCTGCAGTATTCTGCAATGGATAAAGTAGTCAGTTATCCTTTAAAATAGAGGGGGAAGATGCAAATCTCATCCAATACATGACTTTGCTTCCTCTAGTTCATTTTCCCATTTTCTCACCTTTTTCTCCTCCCTTGTTGGCCATGATTCTCCTCCAATGTCAAGAAAAGTGATTGCTGTCATTGCTCCCATACAGCTATCATGGTCTGGCAATGAAATTCTATGTAACTCCTGCACGGGATGCCAGACAACCTCACATCCCCTTTCCAGTTCTTCAACATCAGATACTCCTCTACAGCAGAAGCCCCATATAAAGTTCTCTCTGTCAGGTGAAACTTTCCAACTTACACATCGTGTATTCCACCATCTATCAGATTAGTATGAAGAGTCCTGGAATGTTTTCAGCCCCAGACCTGGAACAAGAGTGAATTGTTTCAACAGTTGTTGAATTGTTGGTATTGTTTGGCCATCAGGAAGCATTCACAGAAACAAAATCTTTCCTGGAAGATCCCACTTGGAGTATTAGCTTTGTTATCAGGGCTACAATAAGGGATGACATTGGAGAGGGATTTATGTAATCTCCGTGTGTAAATGTAATACTTAGGAAGAGGAAAACATGTAATGTGAATATATGACAATGACTAGAGAAAGCGCCAAGAGCAGAAGTAGATAAAGTAGATAAGAAGTTAATATTGACAGTGGTAGCTGTCAAGTAGGAAATACAGGTAAGTGGAGTTGGTTGAGTTTTTTTATCTTGTCATGCTCTGTTTTATGCCATATGAATCATCTGTGGTTCTTTTGTTTCCAGAAGACTGGAATGATCCAAAGGCTCACTGGTTTATGGGGACTATCTGAACATGTTTGGAAGTCACTCTCAACAGCACTAGCAGGTACCAAGTTTCATATGTGACGTTTCTTTAGCCAGTCCACTCATAGGTAATGTTCCCCACTGCCGCCTTCTTTTCTCTACAATTGCAGCCCAGGGAAAATTCATACCTTAGGCCTATCATTTTCCTCAAAAGCTAAGAAAAAACTTCTTCCTCCACATTTTTTCCCCTGCATCTTGCTGTTCAACTTACGGAATTAATTTTCTTACTGCAATACTTTCTTAGAAAAAATAGAATAACGATAAGCTGTCAGTGCAAGAATAAGTTCTTAGTGCAACATGACAATAATTTTTTTTTAAAAAAAGTATTCTGTCTTATAATAAGAACAGCATCCATCTTAACTAACATGTCTGGAAGTCAAGTTTTTCAATCAATGTTCAGCAAGCATTTTCTGTGAGGTCAGCAAACATTGGCAGAGTCTTGCACACATCAAGAAGAATAAAAAGAGTAAATATAAATGGAAAAGTTTGATTTAGAAAACTCAGTTTTTTCTTGATTTGTAACTGTGGAAAAGAAGAGATCAAAGAATGTTATTTTTCTCCTTCTATCTTTCCAAAGATGAGGTGGAGATATGAAGGAACAATAATTTTTCACATCTACAAACATTTACTTTGATCTAAACATGTAGTTCAGCTTGGAGACAAATTTACAGCATCTTGCAGTGGTTGTGTGCTTTAATATGAGTTCAAATCACAAAAGGTCACAAATTTACTAGAGGGGTTGGAGTTTGAGAGAAGGAGAGGTTACAAAAGATGTCCTACCAATACCATGGTAAGACCCTCTGTATCCATTGTGTCACGTGAGGCAGGCAAAGCTTTGCAGTCTCTTTTGTGCTTTTCCCTTTTCCCACTCTGTTGGATCAGATTGCCAACACTTTTTTTTTTTTTAAAGGGGGGATAAGGAAGCCCCAAAGCATTTTCTTTCAGATGCCAGCAAAACATATTGCAAACGTTAATAAAAATGGGTTTGGAAAACACACTTTTTATATTTAAACATCTTTTTATTTCACTGTGTGTTTTTCCAGAAAACCAGATCTAGTTGTGCTGGGCAAGAAGGTGTGAATTGGAAACTGAAGCAGGACAGCACTCATATCAATCCATTTTTCTTTCTGATGAGGTTACATTCTTGCACAGTGAAGTGTCCTAAATTCAGAAAGAACTCAAATTACCATGAGATACCATTTTTAACAATGGACCATTAACTTTGAAAAGCCATTTGGCAGTAAATGTATTTTACTAAGATGTTGTCCAGAGACATCTGTCAGGATTAGAAATGCATTAGCGTAGGTCCTTTATAGCTCAAAGACTATAATACGTTATTTGAAGAGATTCAAACGCGGGGGAAGGAAGAAGTTATCTTCTATGACATTCATCTAAACAAAAATCTAATTGCAAAATAGCGAAGAGTATTCAGCTGCAGTGTTGTGGTAGTGGCACCAGTAATGCTATCAGTTCAGAAATGTGAGGGCGTAGAGAACACGAAGAGCCTGAAGCGTGAAGAAATATCAGCCCACTTTCTTTTCTTACACAATATATCTAAACAGATGTAGGTGAACACAGTAGATATGCTTCCACAAAATTAGCTACACACCCACAGCAAATCTCATTCAGAATAAGACTGCACAGTATTTCAAGACGTTGTGCTTATAAAGGACAGTTCAGAATATCAGAGTCAGTGGGAAAAAACAAGTTATTTTCTATCAGAAAGCTCATCTTTTGGTTAAGTTTTTCAAGGGATGTCTTATATTTTTTACTGTTTCCAGTTTCAGGTAGCTGGAACTTTTAACCAGTTCTAGATAATGAGAAACCACCAGATGTCTAGCAGTCAAAATGTGTTGCTTTTTTGCCTAAAAACAAGTGTTTGCTGAAAAGCAGAGTCAATGGTTTTCTTTCGTTTTTGTCAAACAAGCATTACCCTGGGGGCAAAGCATGCGCTTTCACGTAGAAATTCTTTAGCTGAGAATGCTTTTAACAAATTATTTTCTGATCAGCTATGCTTTAGAAAGAAAAAGTGAGGAAACATAAATGCAAATCCCCCAAACTGTCTTGCATAACCATAATGAAGCATGACTTTATGTCACACTTCCTCAGCTACTGCCTTGCTGTATCAGAGAACCTAGAAGTGTCTGGAAATGGAGATGTCTCTACTGCAGTAATGGATAAGTCCACACTGAAGACAATGTTATGGACACCAAGGGTGGTTGGGAGTTATCTTCCCTATCTTCAGCCAAGGGGAAAGGAATCTAGTCCAAAACGATTACCTCTGCTCCCTCTTTGGTCACTGGGGAGAGAAAGGAGGCCCTCCAGGTACCTAAGATAGGTACCTCTTCCTACTAGGAAGTATTAGGAAGTGATTTGGTTATAATAATTATGGCTTATTTATTTTTAAATAATATCCAAAGACTTAATCATGTTAGTCATTACACAGCATATAAAGAGATTTTTCTCTCAAGTTCCCCATCCTCTTCCCTGTAATAACTGATCTTCATAAAGAGATAAATCTCTCAAAAAACTCTTTATGAAGACTGATGTGTGGGTGATACTGAAATTTTTAAGTATCACAAAGCTTGCAGTACAGAGTCTCAGAAAAAAATAAATATACATAGTGTATATTTCTAGACAGAGCTTTGTAAATGCTTGGATGTGAAACAAAAGTGCTTATCTCAAGGTGTTCCAACAGAGCTTTGAAATTCCATGTACATTGTCACCATGTAGCATATATCACTTCATTTTCCCCACCGTCTTTCATGGGGCTGTCCAGACCTGCTGACTAAGAGTTCAGAACATAATGGTGAAGTAACTAAAGCTCTCTGGGAAAAAAGGAAGGAATTTAAATTATTTTTTTGAGTAGAAAAGGAAGTTAAAACAGCCTTAAACACAGAGCCACAAGCCAAGTTATTCTAAAACACCACTACCACTTTAAATTTCCCATTCTGAGCGCCTGTGAAGTGTGACATTGCCTAAATATACTGCACATCATAAACTGTGAACATCACTCTAGACTCTAGGCTGTGATTCAGGAAAGCATCCCATTCAGGAAAATATTTAAGCATGTACTTAAGTGATCGGATTTAAATGCATGTTTAAAGCTAAGCATGAACAGAGATGGAGCTATGTCTGTGCTTAAATACTTTCTGAATTGCCATCTCAATTATACTGTCTTAAACCCCAGTACATCTGCTAGAATTTCTTAAATTACTTTGGATTCACTCCTGTATAAATGAGCTCCATTGGTTCAGCTTCATTTTATTCAAAGTAGATCTCTAGTCATCTAAGAAGTTACACCATGGATGAGGCTGTCCTGACAGAAATTAGGAAAGGGGTGATTTATTTTTTTTTTTGTCACAGCCCTTAGGAAATATAAATACATTGTCACTTTTAGCAATCCTCTACAGAATTCTTCGAGCATGCCTATGGTGGAAACCAGAGGTAAAAACAGTCATAAGAAAGATCCTAGAAGAGACAAAAATTATTTTCCAGCACATTTAAAATGTTTGGGGTTTGTTTTGTTTTAAAGACCCCTGATAATAAAAACATTCAGTATATAGGTTGGCTATTGGAAAAAAGTCTTCTTTTGTTTTTTTAAATATATTGGATTTAGCTTGCTTATGAAATGTTTGTTATGTTTCCTGTTCTTCTTTTGAGCCCACAGGGATTTTTCAACCTCGTTAAAATGTGCCATCTGCTAGAGAAATCTGTTATAAAATTACAACAACATAAATTTATGTGCCTGCTTTATTCTTAGGAGAAACATCAACACCTTGAAGTTTAAAGAAAGTAGCATGTTTTTACAAAGCGGCTTTCTTAAATTTTCTTTCTTCAATTATCAAAATATACAAATAAGACAAGTTCTCACTAGCACTAAATAGGAAATAATTTCCCTTGTGATTCAGCTAAGTTTATATGATTACTCCTGTTCCACTTCCCAGTCCAGAAAAAGTGGGCCCTCTTGACCCCTCAAAGTACCCAGTATGGCATAAATGTTAAAAAAAAATAAAAAAGGAAAAAAGGAAAATAGAAAAAAAAGTGCAGATATAGATATTCTCAACTGCATAAAAGATTGCACCTCTACTAATATTGTTATTTGATTATACGATAGCCAAAGGCTTGTGCTATTTTGCATTCTGAAAGACATTCGGCAGAAGCATGGCTCTTGCAGGACCACAGATGTGTCAAGGTATATTTTATTCCATTGCATTTGTACATTCTTCCATGAGAGAGAAATAACACCAGATCCACCACAGGGTATTAGAGAACATAACCCTACAGACTTAACTGGAAGTATTCCTGTTCACGTCAGTCAAATAGCTAATCCATAGATTTTTTTCCTTTTGGCAAAAAACGGCAACAAAGAAATAGATTAAAGTGATAAATCATGGAATATTCCCAGGTGGTGGTGAATGATGCTGGATGCAATTATCACAGAAGTCTACTGCAAAGCTTAGATGAGATTTTGCTCTCACATTATAGCTTCCCAGGCTCCAGCTTCATTGCTCACAGTTGTACACATGATTCAGGAATTCAAAAATAGAGCAAATAAGGTTTTGGAGACACCAAAGAATAAGAGATGGTGTTCAGTTTTACCAGGATGGTGGGAGCTCTGTCTCTTTGTGAAGGAGATCACCTCTTTTCAACCTGTTTTGTCTTAACCTGACCCGACTGTCTGTCAAAAATGCCATCAGCGAAACTCCACAGAATTGTTTTCATGGACAGAAGAAATCACAATGAAAATTGTTATGAAAATAACAATCTAATAACAAAAAGGAAGACAAGATCCAGCTACTTGTGTAAGTAGTGATGGAGTAACGGTTACTGCTGAAAAAGACCAGATCAAGCAGGTATTTTTCGTACTGATGGTTTCAAAGAAAGGCTCATCCAGTTTACGTCAGCAACAGCCTAAGAGATGGGGAGGGTACAACGTCTCTATAGCTTCTACATGGAATAAGGCATTCAGTTTTAGATGTTGCTTCCTGGCTTCATCCCACCCAATTTTAGGCAAATAAGAGGTACCTACACTAGTAGTTGCACCAGGTTTCCTTATAACCACTGGGAAGAGGTAGGTTACTGAGTTCAGAAGCACCTGCTGGAGATCCCTCTTTCCCTTGAGCTATAGAGAGCGCCTTGGGCAAGCAGGCATCTCAGCTGAGTGCCTGAAGGGAGGAGAGAGCAGGAGGAGCCTCAGGGTGCATCAGAGAAAGGTGTTGAATAGATGATATGATGCATTTCCAGGAAACTAACCGTGAGTTGAAGAAAGGGGTCTAATTCAAAGTCAGCTCTTGGCAACTTTCTGCCTTCAAAAACCAGTCGAGGAAGAAGTTTCTATATCATGCTCTGAGGAAAATAAAAAAAATAAGGCAAAAGTAATGCAATAATAAATATCAGAAGAGTATGTACAGCAGGGAAAGAGGAATATCTGGTCATACCAACTTCACCCTGGTGAATTAACCTCACAATTCTTTTCCCTGTGCAATGATGGAGTATTTGTTCTAAGAGGTGCTTTTCTGTTTGAGTAAGGACTGTGTAATCATGCAGGAGTGAGGTGTAATGCTCTGCAAGTAGGAATGAAAGAGAAATTAACTTACAACAGAAAGACTAAAATGCACTTCCCAGCACTGGCTATGATGTCACGACAGTGTTAACCATGCATACAGCTGCTGTCAGCCCCTCCTTGAAGTGCTCTCCAGCGTCCTCTGTGCTCTCTACAGCCCAAGGACTGCAGGGGAGATGCTTGTACCAACAGGTGTGGGAAGTGGGGAAACATCCAAACAGTGTTGACGATGGTGGTTTTTTTTCAACATGTGACTGTCGATTGTCAGTGTTACAGGCTGAGGTGGTTGGGGAGCCTGGAAAGTGTGTTCCCAGTTGTCATCAGCTCCATCTCAATAGAAAATGTTTCCATCTCTATCTGTTTGAGCATCATGACCAGTCCTTAAAAATACTCACTTTTTCTTTCCCCTTAGCTTAATCCTTTTCCTCTTTACCCAAGTTCCTTGCCCAGAGAAGGGCGATGAAGCTGGTGAGAGGTCTGGAGAACAAGTCTTATGAGGAGCAGCTGAGAAAACTGGGTTTGTTTAGACTGGAGAAAAGGAGGCTAAGGGGAGACCTTATTGCTCTCTACAGCTACCTGAAAGGAGCCTGTAGAGACATGGGGACTGACCTCTTCTCGCTAATAACAAGCGATAGGACAAGAGGAAATTGCCTCAAGTTACACCAGGGTAGGTTTAGATTGGATATTAGGAAAAAGTTCTTCACAGAAAGGGCTGTCAAGCATTGGAACAGGCTGCCCAGGGAAGTGGTGGAGTCACCATCCCTGGAGGTATTTAAGACACGTGGTGCTGAGGGACATGGTTTAGTGGTGGTTTTGGTAGTGTTAGCCTGATGGTTGGACTTGATGATCTTCAAGATCTTTTCCAACCTAGACGATTCTATGATTCTATGATTCTATGACTCTCTATTTTGTTTTGGTTTGTTTTGTTTTTTCCCTCCCTTTGCAAGATCCATCTTTCCTTTGGGCTCTCATTCTCACGGGAACTGTACCTGCTGCCAAGGGCTTCTGCCTGCTCCTCCTACGCCCTCCTCATGAGTGTTTCTATTCCCCACGGTCATACTCCTTCCCAGCTACTCTCTGCCTATTGCCTGTTTTCCTTCTGTCTGACCAATGCAGTGGACTTGGGGAATAACAAGATTGCAGCCTACATTTTCAGAAGTTTTCACTCTCTTTGGGGTACCATCTTGAAAAAACCTCCACCTGTGCTTTTCACAAGGGCCACGAATTTAGGGCTTACACCAAATTCAATGTAGTTAAGGTAAGTAACAAAGCAAGTAGGATGAGAGCATCTTGTCTCATTCTTTTCTTGCTTTATCAGTTGGTTCCAGAAATGCAATAATTTTCTCCTGGAAGGGAGGTCATGTCAGAAAATCACAATGGTCTCTGTTGTTATTCTGTACTGTAAAGAATTTTACTTGAAAACTGCCGGTGTCAGCTGCTTTTCCCCATGGAGGAAGGATGTCTTAGTGCAGACCAATGCAACGTGGCAATAAACCCTTCGTAAAACCCCCAGCCCTCAGCAAACCTGAAATAATCCTCTCCCACCTCTTGGGAGTGGAGCGTGCACCATTACTATATCAGGAGACCTTCAACCCTCATCTGCCGAGGCTGTGAAATTCACTTGGTTTAATCAGCCCAGAGAGCATGTTCCTACTTTGTCAGACCTCAGATTCAGCTGCAGAAAAAATTGCAAGGCTCTCACAAATGAAACAAGACACTTTAATTCTATCCTCAGAAATACAAACATGTGTTTATATACTTACTTCTGTTTTAAGATAATTTTCCCATCTCATTGGATAGAGTAAGTAAATGCCAGCATAATTAGGGAATTTAAAATTTTGACATCTAGTTGCACTGAGTGTGCTAAGTTTATGGCAATTAGAGAGGAATTGCATTATTTTGCTCTCAAGCAGAGCTTAAGCTCAGGGATGCCTGGACTATTATTCCCAGAGGTGACTTTTACAGTGATTTTAAGATGCCAGAGGAAAATGTTCTTCTGAAAAAAAAAAAAAAAAAGATGGAGAGGAGAGGAGAGGAGAGGAGAGGAGAGGAGAGGAGAGGAGAGGAGAGGAGAGGAGAGGAGAGGAGAGGAGAGGAGAGGAGAGGAGAGGAGAGGAGAGGAGAGGAGAGGAGAGGAGAGGATTTAAGGGATGAATTTCTGTTCTTTTTTGTTCTCATACATCTGTTTCCTGAAAGTAAGTTTCACCAGCTGTTTCCTTATTAAATTCTGGAACTGACAGTTTTTCCACTTCATGTTTTTTCTGTGTAGTTTTCCAGCTTTGTGGTTAGAAAACGGAGCCCACCAATACTTCGTAGTGATGCCACCCTGATTCAGATATGGACAGAGTGCTGACACGTGCTTGTGTCTGCGAGCCTGTGCTGTGTGAAGCAAAGGGCTCCATCAGTGCATCACCCAGGTCTGAAAATAATGCTCAGGGAAAAATTCTTGGGTAAAACAGCAGACCTCAGTTCATTGTAAGCTTCACTGGACTGAGACTGATTTATACGAGCTCTACCACACATTTGTGTGCTACTTTGAGCTGGAAAGTTTAGCCTAATCAAACTGGAAGCTTTTATATTATTCCTCAAGAGCATCAGAATTTAGAATAGGAAGGAGAGTATGGAAACATTGCTGCAGAATTTGGGGTCACAATGTTGTATTATGTTTTCTAAGTTATGATGATAATAATAGTTAGATTGATACTGAAATCTGTTGGGTTACATTTTCCTTTTTGTCATGATCTAGCTTTACTTCATTGTCTTTCTGGCAACTAGGCAATTCAGATCAAAATCTCGTAAATGTCCACAGGCAATTATTGGACTAAGCTCAGGGAGGCATTTAGAAAACAGAGAAAGTTGGTGATTACCATTAGAATTGAGTTAAGACTTTTATCATCTTGTTTTCTTTTTGTGTTATCAGATGGCATTTGTCCTCCCTTGCGCAATGCGAGGGAAACCGGGGCTGCCAGGACATGCTTCAATGAAGCCAAGTACTTCTTAAGGTCTGTATTTGGAAGTCTCTTTATCTCTTATGAATTATGTGCCGCCGAGTTTACGCCGAGCATGCCAGGAGAGGATTATCTCATGAGCATGAGAGCTACACAGATCTCGCATTATTCTCAGAGAAGTTGCAGTGAACAATGGCCTGGTACACACCGGGTTATTCAGCCCCTACTCTGCCAGAGTTAAAACTCAGAAAAGATGCCCAGGTAAAAATATTGAGGGAGGATCCCTCCATCCAAACAGGAAAGCATGGTCAAGTGTCTATGACATGGATGTTATCACAAGCACTTGGCACTGGAGGTGGCATTCTTCTGCCCTCACAGATACCCCTGGGTGAGATGCCTGAGCCGAGGACAGTCATCTCCTTTGCAGAAAAGGAGCAGCAGATGCCCTGTATCCTCTTTAGACCATATGAGGGATGACTGCTCTTTGCACTGACTGTGGGGGGAAAGTAAATGTGGATGTGTGGTAGTTCAGGCATATCCTTGGTACGCTGTAACAGCTTTTCATGAGAATGATTATTTGATAGTTCTGTTGTCCTCTGGTGTTGTCTAAAATGCCTTAATTCAGCACAGACATTAAGTATGTGCTGCACACATTCTTCTTCAGGGGTGTTTTAATTTAGTCATATTTAACATCAGGATTAAATACTTTCATAAATAGAGATGTTTCCTTGAATTATGGCTATCTCGATGCAAACACTAATTGAAGTTAATAGGATTTCTACTGGCTGCCATCAGTATTAAAGTATACTTTTTGCAAGCTCTTTCAGGCAGGTATTATCTTTTAATGGCATTTATGTTTAATGTCCAACAAGCTAGAAATTTCAATGTCTTGGCAACTTGTGATTTTGTAACTGCCCCTCATCAATAGATTAAACAAATCACCTCCCTCCCCTTCCCCCCTCAGCTTTGAGTGGAGTTCTGTAGAATACAGGGGTAAAAATATATCCTTTGCCTGCTCTAAATGCAACGCAGTTTTAAATTTAGGAGCACATGGAAGATCATCCACTAAACAGGTGGGATTCATCTCACTAATTTTAGAGATCTGGAAGTTACGCGTCTAAACTAGTTGTCAGAGTTCATCTATAGTCAGTGGAGAGAGATGGGCACCTCACCATACCACAAAGTATGTAAAATATGTAGGTTTGATCACTTTCTAGGGTACCTGTTTGCCACCAGCAATTATAAAGGGTCAAGACAAGTAATTAGGCTATAAGCCTAAGGTTTGCACAGCTAAGATACACAAGATGAACTTTCAAGTAGGTATCTGCCTCTCTCCACTGGGTCCAGAGACAGATACAGTCTTTCTTCCCTGGTTAATAAGGAGCTCAAATTGCTCTTTGAGCTTCAGTATCATGTTAGTTGTTAAAATTCATCTTAGACACAAAGGTAAATCATCTAAATAAAACTCCAAAAGTATTAAAAAAATGGTGGATTAAAATCAAGCACAATTGCATTGATTAGATCAAAAGCCCATGTGGTTTTATTTATCTTATTCCCAATGATGGCTTTAAAAACAGAAAACACAGACTTCGCCAATTTTGTTTTATAGCAGAAACTTTTTCCTCAGCACTCTTGGTGACTCAGCACTCAAATTACCGTATTTCAATATATGACCCAGCGTAATTAGGACAATATATTTTTTTAGCTGGTTGTTACTTTTATGCTGTAGCTGAGCCTCCAGAACTAGTAATTTATCTCCAGTGATGAGAGTCTGCCCTCTTTTCAGTATTAAATGGCTCATATGTTGTAGCTGTTACTTGAAGCAGCAGAGATTGGAAGACTATGGTCTGTTCTTTTGAAAGCTCTTTCCTGCCAAATCCCCTCATTTCTGCAATGGCAGATGTTTGTATTTTAAGACCTAGTTTGTTTCATGAGGTTTTGTATTTAATGGCACTTTTTCTGTGCTTGCTTATAGCATGCAGGAGTTTTTTAGAAGACCCTAAGGATGGAATTAATCTCTCCTAACTTTAGCCATGTAGAGTTTTGTGTATAATCTAAATTTTTTGTCCTTGGCTCTCTTTGTTGTCAACCTAACGAGAGGAAAACATCAACAGGGCTTCAAATCTATTTCCAACTCCCACCTTGGGATGGGAAGAAGCACTCCCTGCTCTGTCCGGCCACTGCAGGCTCAGCCCGGACAACTCACTGGCTTAGACTGGACGCCTTGGTTTTAAATAGCTAATGTTAGGGAAGATGCATTCTTGTACAAATCATGTTTACATGGCAAATCAGACCCTCTGCTGCTCAGGGCTTGGGAAGGCCTCAGGGCAAATTGTATAAGTCTTTTTTTTTTTCTTGAGGCAGTATCTCCTGACAGATACATGGGGCTCAGAAACAACAAGCGCACACTGACACGAGGATAGGTAGGTTGAAAAAAGGCTTCCCAACACAAGGGGATAAAGGAGCGACAGACAAAGAGTGGGAAGAAACACCATGGAGCACAGAACATGTGATGTAAAAAGGAGGGAAAAGCAGCGGTAGATCTACTGCTTTCTGCCTTGATAATACTGACCCAGCTCTGGCTGGAGTTTTCAGGGTTATATCCTGCTTCAGAGCGATGGTGCAGTGGAGCAGGCAGGGAAGAAGGTAAGAGATAGGAAGCTACTATATCCTTCTCACTGCCTCCACTCAAGGCCACGGGACAATCCTTTGGGACCTCAAGCAGGTTACCGATTTGCAGCTCCAGTACAGGAACAGGACCTTGGCAGTGGAGGAGGAAAGGTCTTGCCTTCCCCAGGTCCCAAGCTTCTTTGGTCTGTGCCTTGATTTACAAGTTCTCAGTCCAACAGGAGAAAAACATCCAATGGTTTCATCTGCAGAGTCAGCCCAGCCAACTTCATTACCTTATTAAAAATGGATTGATGCAAAACCTCTCCCCAGTGCTCATCCCAGCATCTATGTGGATGCAAAATATCATGCAAATTAGGTAATTAACTAGGTTTTGCTTCATTAATAGATAAATCAGAGCAATAAGAGTCTTCCTAAATACTAGCTATGCATTTCTCCAAAAATAGGACATCTAATGCAATTATTTTTATTAGATCTTTTGTATGTGATCACAGAGCATAAAAAGGAATTAGAGTTCCATGTTTATTATTATTAAAGAATCCCCCTAGCCTCTTTATTTCATTTGGCTTAAAATAGACAGCAATGCTGCTGTTGTAATTCACTAATTATCACACTCGCTTTTGAACTTGTAAGTCAAAGATTCCTACTTTCAGCTTGTTCCTAGTTACACTGGAGTTAAGGGTGTGTTGGAAGGACAGAAAGCTAAAGATGAAATTGTATTAAAACACTGAGATGAGCAAAGAGCCCATATACTGCATACTAATCTGTATTTTTGAATATCCTATTTAAAACAAATAAGCATAAGTGGACCACAGCTTTTAAGCATAGACCCTTCCATGGAACTGATATGCAAATTGAAGGAAGACCCACTAATATTTTTTAACAGATCTCTCTCCAATTTCCTCCCAGATCTGCCACTATAGTATCTGATCACTTCAAAAGTTACCAGTTATACATTCATGGTTCTACACTTCATTATATAAAAACTGCTTGTAGAGGGTAATAGCATTTCAATTACGCTGTAATTTTGAAGTTGTTTCTGTATAATTATATTTTAGGCTAAAAAAGCTTTTGTTACTACTTCTATGCTACAAACTGTGCTTATTAAACATGAAAGACAGAGAAAAAATCAATAACTATCACATAGATGAACTGTCAGTTATGTGAAAAATGGGCATGAAAAGTATCTCAGAGTTAACTGCAATGTAGCTATGTTACCGTCTCATTATAACTACAGTGTAATTATAGTAGCTGTTCTTGAGAATATATCACTTATGCCTTTTCTTCTGTCAGAGTAGAAATTTATTTTTATAGAAAGATATAAAAAATATTTTAACTAACATATAGAAGAAACTTAAGTCATTAAAACTTCATCAGAACAGATGAAAGAATCAAGAGGTGGGTTGTTTCTTTTGGGGTATTTTTTTCTTTCTTTTTCNTTTTTTCCCCTCTCCTGAGACTCATCTTGAATCTCTTCCCTCATCCCAGGACACCCTTTTACCCTTTTGCTTGTTCTATTCCAGACTCGGTTCTTAGATCAAAAACGTGGTCAGTAATTTTCCAAGTTTTATCCTTCTTACCTACTCAATAAGACATGTTTAAAGGAGAAAATCTGGCTTTAATTAATCCATACTTAAGTGGTAAGTTTGGGGCTCTTGCTTACCTAAATACTTTGCAATGCTGGAGGACAAAGCAGGATAAATCCTTATCAACAGTCTTGCAATGACGGCTGCTTTTTTGCTCATCCCAGATAGGGTGGCAGTTACTAAGACAAAAAATGTGGGTCTCTTCATAAAATAACTACACAGAATGGGAACAGCTGTGTAAAACTGCCTGCTGGTGTTTCCTGGGGAGGTAGTGTCTTCGTCTCTGGTGTGAACGCACGTAACAGCTGAACTGTATTAAGGAAGAATACACAAAATCAATAGCACTTTGGTAACCACAGTTAGTTACATAGTACAATAGTACTTTGGTAACCGTGAAGGTATGTACCTGACCCTCATCCTGCCTGTGACTCTGGAGCACACTTACTTCTGAGATTTAAAACAGTTCTCTTGCAAACTGTTGCTCAGGCCTTATATCTCACTTTTAACATGTTTCATTCCTACAAACGCTCATATTTAGCTGTGAAATGCCATATGTCAAATTTCTGGTAAGATTTTTACAGGATTTTCCTACTGACATATGTGACATTATATATTCTTGCAGTGCTTGTCTCTTCAGGACACTGCTGATCTTATAACCCAGCCAAGGTTAATTACGCTGTGACTTCAGCTAGATACTTGAACAGAAGGATGATGATATCAGCTAGGGATGATTAAAATTATTTGCCATTGCTGTTGCTACTTCTCTGGTGAAGCTGGCGCCTGTAGCAATTCTGCTGGCACCGTGGTTGATACTCCTGCTCATTTATCTTTTCATTGAGTAAAAGAGTTTTCCTCTTTTCTCCTTTATCAGCCAATGTCTAGTATATCTGAAGTATTTCCAGCAAGACTCTGACCTTCCCAATATCATTATGGCTCTCCTAAGAGGTTACGGTTATTCCTACTTGCTTGTAGCTCTTTGGGTGGGCATGTCTGGGTGCAGACCAGCAGATGAGCAAGCTGCTTCCCTTCTTTATCTTCTTTCACCTTAAATGCTAATCTGCACTTGAATGGTGGTCCCAGAGTGCATAGCACAGGCATATATAGCATTAGAGCAGCTGTCTCAGTCCTCTTGATAGAGTTTTGGTGGTGGCTCACGGCCAAAACATAAAGCAAACAGCTATCTCCCAGTGGTGCAATGCACCTCCACCTCTGCAGCAATACCCTCCTTAGCCAAGTAACTCGTGGCCCGATTCCAACAGAGTTCAGTTGCATCTATCACAAATAAATGCTTTGTAGTGAGATAAAATACTTCAGTCACAAGTATCAAATTAGAATGTAGTTTGAGTGGCTTGTTCTTCTGTCTTTTCATGAGGTGATGGCAACCCCTGGCCACCTTCCCAAGCTAACATCTGGTCTCCTCCATGGTTACTCCCACCAGTGTTTTATAACAGTTAAGTGGCATGGTCCAAAATCAGACGACGAAAGGAAGATATGTTAAATTTCTAAAGACAGGTCTCCTATGTGACATGGGTCAAATCTTTCTGTTTTCCCTCCTCGCAGTCTCCAGAGTGAGTTTGTGTTGCAGAGTCCTCAGGGCCCGAAATGGATCTCACACAACAGGGCCATGCTATGAGCACAGAAATAATAAAAGCAGAAGCCAACAGCACATCTGTTGCAAGCTATCCCAGACAAATTAATTTCTGAGGCAATTCCATTGACTTTGATAGACTCTTCCTGTGAATTCAGCCATGACAATGAGAAGTCGGGGAGAAAAGGGCATGATTTCTGCCATTTCCACACAGATTTATTGAGAAGAGTTTTGGGAATGGGTAAGATTGATGGAGGGTGAAATAGAGAAGCCCCTTCTCTAACACACCACATACATAATTTGTCTCACTACAAAGCCATCAATATATTTTTTTCCTAACAGAAAAATACAAACACGTCTTACTCAAGCATTTGGAAGTATTTAGTACAAGGAGCTCTCCTGTTTCATGATGCTCCCATTTCTTTGCTCATACCAGGACCAAACCAGCAAGTCCTTCCTGACACAGGCATCGTGGAGTCAATGGACGTCCTTACTGTAGGCACTTGACTGCCTGTGATCGGATAAGATGGGGATCTGAGAGACAAGTAAAACCTAAGAGAGACAAGTAAAACCTAAGAGCTGGACTCTCCCTGAAGGACCATGGACAGACTGCACTTAGGCAATTAGCAACACAGCTACTGCAGCCCATGGCAGATTTTAACCCATCAAAATCCAAAAAGTAAACTGCAGGCAAACAGCGTAGCCTAGCTCATTTTACCAATGCACTTTCTGAAGAACAATGAGATAATTTCAAAAGATGTAGGAAAAGGTGTCCGGATGCTGAGAGCCAACTGCCTTCTAGTTAGTCAGGTCCTTCAGTGCTCCTCAACATGGCCCTACTCCCATGCCCCCACAAGAAGCTGTGTTTTCCCAGATTCTGGGAGCTGGTGTGGGAGCCACTGCAAACCAGCACCTGGGCGAGCAGGTAGTACTGGGGACGGAAGAAAATTCCCCTTCTCTCTTTACTTGCTGCTTGGATCCTCTGCCACTCCATGCAGATAAGATGAGGCCTTAGTTGTCACTTGGAAGATTATTGTGTTTGACTATTAAAAGAACAGAGTTAGCAAATACGAAGAGGCAACGAGGAGACTATGGATTACGGTTCGACAACATCACCTCGTCTGGGGATTATCGGCGCATGCAGCATCCAGCTGGCACAGAGGGATTAACGAGGATGCTGCCTCTAAGAAGAAGACGTAGTGAGGGAATATTGTTATCCTGAATCCTTTAGGAACTGAAGAAGAGATTTGCAAAGCAGTTAGAGGAGGCTCATGGCCACGTGTCATATGCTGGATGCAAATAGGAATCAAATGCTATAACTGGAAACAGATAAAGACCACGGTTTGATGCTGAAGAGCCAAGGGCATATGAGGTTGTGGGAAGGAAGGACCACAGGAAGCCTGAAGTATAGAAGGCAAAAATAGAATGGAAGAAAAAGGTATGGTTAGACGAATCTGTGGAAGCAGGGGAGTGATCTGGCAATAACTTCAGGAGATGGACAGCAGCCATGATAGGGATAAAAATGAAAAGGCAACATAACTGCTTTATTTCCATTTCCCTTAAAAACTGCTCCCTTCTGCTAGTAATTCTAGACAATGATTGCATAAAGCAGCAGTTTCTGATTTCCAGAAGGTGCTCACTTCCCAAATGATTTGGATGTTGCCTTAATCTGTTATACTAAAAATTCAGTATCCAGCAGAGATCTGAGGAATTCAAGCTACCAAAAGAAAGCCATAAAGGGATAGGTGTGATGAGAGGAAACTTTAAGTAGACTATTTTTGTCCTGTGTTACAGTCTGAGACACTGCATATGGGCTTTACACTGTTGTGATTATCACAGAGCCAGTGAGGGTGTCAAGAGACAAATGCTACAACTTGGATCAAGAAGAGCTTGAATTTCAGCTTTACTGAGACTTCTTCCTTCACTGCATTTCATAAAGCCAAAATACTCAGCCTTCTCATCTACCGGGCCAGCGTGAAGAGAATGATGGTTGCAACCAGCTTCACTGAATCGCTGCCAGTTTGTATTGGAAAGGCATAAAAAGGACATAAAAGGAATGTCAAAGGACTGAAGATGTGAATGATGCTGATCTTAAGAGAGTATAGCAATTGCTAACCACTGAAACTCGCTTTCATGTCTAGGCAAAAGAAAAGGTACGTATTAAAGAGGAATACCATTAACAAGGTACCAGATAAGGGAACTAGGTGTAATTAATGTCTGTGCTGAGAGGCAACACACAGTTTCATAGATACATAAGCATTTCACCAGCTCTCTGTTGGGACTCCACACTAGCCACGAGGTAGAAACACTGAATGGGTTTATGGAAGAATGATGTTGTTAAGACTAATATGTAGCTGGAAGTGATATGAAAACAGAAACTAACAGAAGAAATGCAGTATGTCTTGGTTAGAGAAAATCTTTGTGATGCAACATCTTGCGCAGTCCTATTGTTATACAAGTTCAAGCAAAATGTGATCAAAAGTCAGTGAGCCATACGAGCAATTATATCTTTCCAGTAATTTTCACATGAATTGCATTTATATGAGTAAGAAGATGTGTAGTCCTGGAAGAGTTTGCCAGATAAGTCACATCTGCTCTGAAGAGCCTAAAACCTAGAAATGTTCTAGAGTAAAGGAAGCAAACCAGTTTAGAAACCTCTGTGCATATCAGATGGGTCAGTAGAGCTCTGGCACTTATGAAAATGTACTAACAAGAAAGTTTTTGGAAGTGATTTTGCATTTTTGGTATGTTGGTTGTGACATGATAGTCTGACAAAATACCATTAAATAACAGATTGGTTTTTATTATTGAAGTCTGGCAAAATAGAAGGTATGTAGCATAGAGATATGAACATAAGATTATTCTGTAGGAATATTTGTAGGAGTCTGGTGAGTAAAGATGGTTATCTGAACTTCCCTAAAGGTGGGCATAAAATAGGAATAATGGGATAAAGTGGAGAAGACAAAAATTTAGGATGAGCAAAAGCAAAGCTGATTTGTCACACAGATGGAAGACAAAATTTCTGTTCTTCCATAACAGAAACTTCATAGGTTTTAAGAGTAGGGAAAACTATTATGATCACATGCCAAAACATTGTAACCTATCATCACTGCATCAAAATCCCAGTTTTTGAGGTATAACCTGTACACTAAAAATGCAGTCTTGGTCTGAACGTTTCTAATCATACAGAGTCCATCGAGCCCTGAAAAATTGTCCCAGTGGTTAATTGCTTTTGGTGTAAAATAATTGACTTTATTCTGGCATGAAGTGGTTTAACTGCAGCTTCCAGACACTGAATCTTGCTATGTCCTCTCCACCTGCTGTTGAAAACAGCACGAACATCATATTCCTCCCAGTGAAGGACTCCAGTTTTGCAGTCTGTTTTTGAAACATACTCTAGGAAGGGCTCAACAGTGCCATGCAGATACCCCATACATGATAGACATCTACATTCTATCAGGTGAGTCCCACTCAAAATGCCAATTCCTAAAGCCATTCACCTAACTGGTATCACCTTCCTCTTCTTTCTCTAACACACATTTGCAATTTCATCCTCCCACGTTAACAGCAGCAGCACACTAGGAATTCATATTCGATGCATTATCTACTGTGATCTCGTTGTTTTTGCTTTCAGGGATGCAATTCCTCATCTTGCAAATGTGAATACATTCTTTGTTTCGAGATGCATAATCTAGCACTTAACTGTGATGAAGCACATGTTGACAAAACGAGCCTGCCTGATGATGTGCTCCGGCTGCATTTTCATTATTTTTAACTGCCAAACCTTGCATTATCTGAGAATTTTACTACTATTGATTTCTTTTTCACTCCAAAACATGGGGAAAGGTGTTGAACAGCATAGAAGAAAATGGTTTTGGCCTGATTATTTCTGTCTTCCCAGAAGGAAGAGTGTGCATTTACAAATTAATGTTTCATTGTTACATTTAATATAAGCTACAGTGATTTAATGTAGTACAAATACCTGCATTTATCAAAATGTTGTGCAGGAGTAAATCAAATTACCATTATCTGAATATACTACATCAGCATGGTTTATTTTCCTGTGTAAACTTGGAGATTCATTTAAAAAAAATCAGGCTTGTCTAATAGGACCTGTTTTCCATGATATTATGGAAATAATTATCGCACCTTTAAAAAGCCATTTTATGGGATTATATTTAACTGAGGTTTTTTTTCCAGATAAATATTTGTTCTAGGGTGTTAAAACATCTGTTGCCATCATATTTAACATTAAGATTTTAGAAGATAAAATTGTTGGAACTTTTTACTTAAATTGAGTGTTCTTTTCTTTCCTGCATGTTTACAATTTAAAAAGCAAAAGGAAGTCCTGGATATCTTCCTTTCTTTATTTCCCCACACTTCCTAGAGAGGTGGTCAATGCCCCAAGCCTGGCAGTGTCTTTAAGAGGCATTTGGGCAATGCGCTTAATAACATGCTTTAACTTTTCTTCAGGAAGTTGGGCTAGATGACAGTTGTAGGTCCCTTCCAGCTGAAAATTATTCTGTTCTGTTCTGTTCTGTTCTGTTCTATTCTATTCTAACTCTCTGGGGACTCTTTGAAATGTAAACCCCAAATTCTTGGGAGAGTCACAAAATGATAAAGAAATAATTTTAATTTTTAGTTGCATTCCCTCCCGCTTCCTCCCATCAATCTAGAATGGTTAAAACTCATGTTACTCTCAGTAACTTTGTACTAATACGGATACCAACAACAAGGGTCAGTTTGGATTTTCTGACTGCAGAGGTTAATCAGGGGCTACAAAATCTAACTAAAGTCTTCAAGAGACTCGAGCAATTTCCTTGCGATGGTGCTCCATAATGCTTTTGGCTTCCTAGCAATTGGAAAGCAAGTTTCAAGTTGGCTATAACAATTTAGGTTCCAGCTACATTTCTAGATTACATGGCAGTTTGTCTATTGTTCTGTGAACCTCCTTTTCTTTTTGAGGAACTCCGAGAGAGAAATTGATATTTATCTGTACGTTGTTGGATACCAAAAGTTGTGTATGAGCTGGGTGTTATGGCTTTGATCAGATTTATCTTTCCCTAAACTGTAAATTCTTCAGGCTAGTAGTTTTTTTCTTGATGAACTTGATATTCCTATAAGTATTTGGGTTTGCCTTTCCAAAGAGTTTTCAGAGAATTTGGGATCCAGGTGTCATTAAAAAGGAATCTAGCACAGCCAAACCCATATAGAGTGGCTTCGTATGACAGATATTTAAATGGATAAGACCTCATCAGCCTTACGGAGGACACAATTATAAAATCATGAATGATATGGGGAAGATGTCTAGAGAAGACCTGTACACTATCTCTTCCCACACAAGAACTAAGGTCATCAGTGAAACTAACTGGTGATATAGTTATGACAATCTCAAAGAGGTAACTCTTTACACAACATGGAGTTTGGCTGAACTTGTGGATTTTTACAAGTTTTCATGGCAAAAAAGCAAATCAACAAAATCCTGGAAGAAAAATCTATTGAGAGTGGCTAAGTTGAGAGATATTATCTGTGTCTCCCTGCACCAGAGGGACAGTCTAGGAACTATGCACTTGCCCTGTCCTGCTGTTCTTTCCAAGGCATCTGTTACCAGGCATTGCCAGAGATAAGATATTCAATTAGACGAAACTTTGGCCTCACCTGGCAGAGTCATTCTTAGATTCTTTGTCCTAATGACATGAGAAATCACCCTCAAGTTTCAAACAGGTGCCCAAATTGTAGAAGATTAAACTTAGCTGAGGTGATACTTGTTTAATGAGCTTCAGATCTAAGACATCCTAAGATGAAGACCTTGCGGTCACAAGAAGTTGGATTCAATGACCTAAAGCTTCCTTTGAATTTCACCCATTACTCAACATACCAAACTCAATAGAGGGGCATTAGGCTAAAATTTTTCATCCCGGGACATGTCATTTTTGTTTTGTCATGTAAAGTTAAACCAATCCTCTCTCTGAGAAAACAAAAATCATTCCTGACAACTTCATCTTAAATTTGTTGATAAGGGACCTCCAATATGACCTGTGTGCTCCATTTGCATATTCAAGTCATCAGTGGGTCAGTGACCCAGTTACACACACTGTTAAGGGAAAAGTCATGGAAGAACCTGATCTGCAGATAAAAAAAACTCTCTATTTTTCAATGGTTTTTGTGGTGCTTTCACTTTTCCTTACTAATGTCAGGTCAAACAATCCTCTAACAAGAGTTAAAAACTTTGCAATGTTCTCCCGTAAAAGATATTAAATGGGACATTTGAGTCACTGTCTAATGAAACTAAAGATACCCCCATCTTTGAAATAAACATTGAATAAACTCCAAGGAAAATTTATCAGTAGCTAAAACAAAAAGTTGCATAAGGAACACATTGTTTGATGTGTGTTTTGCAATACCGTGTCAGGTCCTGGGGAAGTGGTACGCAACAGTGACAGGGTCGGGTATAAGAGGTCACAGAAGACAAGCAAAGGTCTCCTGGAGCACTGACAACATTCTTACAATTTAAAAGCTGACAAAATATCTTTTCCAACTTGCGAACAAAACTACTGAGTGGATGAGGTTTAATGATTTCATTGCTGTGAAAGCTGAATCATGACTCTTCACTGCATATGCATTTTTTACTTTTTCTTTTATACTCTATGTAAGAAAAATGGATTGACATTTTTGCCCTGTTTTGCCCAATGTTCTATGGTTGTGTATGTTTTTGGGTTTGTTTGTCTGTCCTTGACCACCAAGCGCTTTTGTACGTCCTGACCAATTTCAAAAATTGCGGCAGAGCAAAAGAGATTTCAATCATAATAAATTTCTACACTTTTCTTTGGAAATAGCCTATAAAGAAATTCTATTACTTTCCCCTCAGGGAAAGAATAAGTATAGTAGAGGTCAAAACCCATGTAAGAGAGATCTTTTGAGACTTGCTTCATTAGCTGCATTGTTCAGAGCTTGACTTCAAATAACCTAAGAAAGAGGTAGAACATCTGTATCTATGATTAGTAAAGCCTTCTCTCCCTCAATATCCTACCAAGGTTATTCATTTAAAAGCAGGCTAACTGCATGACAAAGTTCTTACTGTTTCTTGTCTCTGATGGGAGAGACGTTGAAAGCCCACAGAAGGGATTACAAAAGACACTGAGCTGTACTTTTGCAGAGAGATGAGGACTAGGTTTGTCCAGCGGCTCTCACTCCTAAAAGTGGTGCCTTGACATTGACTGGCACTGTGATGGGAGGAATATTTCCACTGGGTTTTTTTTGCCTAATCCGTTCAGCTCTTGTATAGCCCCAACATCACACTGTTAATGCTTTCAGTAGCATAGTTAGCATCTCTCTTGTGGGGTCTTCTACTCTTTCAGCTGCTCCCATGAGAAGACTGTGCATTAGAAGGGTTTTGGGGTTTGCTCTTTGCACAGTTTCTTTTTGCTGTGGTATCTGCTCTAAGCAGAAACAGGCTTTTTGTTCCCAGGGCTCCCAGTCTAGTTTCAGAAGGTTTAAAATGCCTTTACCAAAAACTCCGTGCTAAACTGTTTTAAGTAACTGTAGAAGGACAAAAGGTTCCATTGCTCTGCACTCAGTATGCAGAACGCCTCTCTGTCTTCAGCTTCTGCAACTCTGTATCCTCCCTGGAGGATAATAATTTATCCACAGTAATAGCAAAAATATCAACTAGAAACTTAAAGAAACACAGAAAATTTCACCTGCTAGGGTCTCACCAGGTGTGCACTAATCTGCTGTTTGGTCCTCTTTATAAAGCAACGCAAGTGCTCCCTCTAGTAGATTGTACCTGTGGTTTCTGAATTTATTGAAGATTGAAAAATTATATAGTACTAATTGGTTTCATGGTTATGATAGAAAAATAGTTTTCTTCGTATGTGGGATATCAACAGCAGTGGAGCTCAGGAAAAGCTACAGCATTTAAAATTTCTGTGGCAGATTTGCATTTGCATATGGGTTGGGATGTATACGTTGGGCAGCTCTAAGTGACATATCGGGCTGTAAAGAAATGCTTTTCTTCCTCGGACTTTAAAAGTAGCATATGAGCAAAAAGTTGCCTACTGATGAAATACTACAGACTACTGCAGGAAAATGCAATGACAATGTGCCAAGACACAGTTACGTATTCGCAGGGAACGTAGAATGATTTTAGAGACTGCTGAACCACATTGTGTGGCCACTGCATTCACCGGTGACATACAGCCACGTCTGGGTAGAAACCAGCAGCTGCCTAACAGAGCACCGCCAGCACAGTGTTTTGAGCCAGCACCGCATCTAACCTGCACGGCAGGGGGAACTTGAAGAAGATAGAAATGCAATTATCCACACTGAAATTCAGCCAAGACAGTGAGGACAGTATACCCACTCTTGCAGAACAAAAATTAAAGAGCATCTTTAGTCATCCAAAACTGCGAAGGCCTGAGGTTTTTCATCTCATTCCGCTGGTGGTACCACTCGTAGCCCTGTGCCTTCATCTATTGCTGGTGCAGCTCTCACTATCACTCTGAGCATCCCAAACAGCATCCTCATCTTGCAGTCAGACAAGTGTGGATGAAACATGACGTGCTTCACCATCCAGCAGGACAAACACACGGAAAGTCACAGTTTTAATATCTGAGTACACCTTTGTCTGAAGGCCAACTACATAGAAGATGCTTGTTGAATAACGTGGGCTGCTGCTATCATTTCTTACCACTCATGGAGCAACAAGCCTGGAGCCAGTGTGGCTTCAGCATGCTGTGTGTTATTGCAGGTAGTTATCCCACCAGAGATGGGGAAGAAATCCCACTTCATGGGAAAGAAATGGAGTGAAAAAAAGGATTGGAAATAGAAAGTTAAAACTGAATTATTAAAGCTTTGACTGGCTCCTGGTTGTACAGAGGACATATAAATGATGCAATATCGAGTAAGGTCTTTTTAGTTGGTTTTGTATTTGCAATAGACTCTTTAAGCTTTTAATTCTATGCAAAGTTTTTGGCAGATTAATACAGCAGATAAATATTGATTTAGAACATTTGGCAAATGGTCTATTGAGTTCTGTACCCTGTTCCTAACTCTTCAGGGGAAAATTATCAGACTGGAAGAGGGCAGCTATGGGGAAATTTCTTCACAAGTGAAATTTCTTTGTGCCCATTTTTGAACTGGGCTTATGAACACGGTCATTAATTTTTATCCTTCTTCCTTGCCATTAGATTTTAGTGTTGCAATGTTATTCGGAATAATGAAGATGTTTTAGCTAGCTGTGTAAAAATCCAACCATTTCTGAATCAGGCTGAATTTTGAGCCACAACCATATCTCAACAGTGAGTTCCATGGGCTATTTGCACAAGAAATGTACTCCAGGAGAAAATTAATGCGTTTGCTCCTTTCAATTTTGCTTAAAAACCAGAGGCACAACATTGGATTTCCTACAGAGGAACAAGGTACCTAAGGAAAGCGGACAGTGTGCCTGACAGAGCACAGGATCATTCCCTCTGTGCTTCCTCAGGTAGCAGAGCCTACCTCCCCTATCCAGCAGAAAAAAAAAACAAAAGACAAGGAAAGATTGCACTTTCCCACCACACACCAAAGAGCACAAGGCACATCCTCAGCCTATCCCACATCTGCTCTTTCCTGCAGATCCACAGTGCTCCAGCAGAGACCAGAAGCCACCATCAATCTTCCCATATGGATGGAGCTCACAGGAAAGTGTGAGCTGCAGTAAAATATCTGGGAAGAAAAGATCTGGTAGGAAATTATATCCAAGCTCAAGTAAGCACAGCCCTACATATAAAATATCCTGAAAGTATTTGCAAATACATAGATACTGTGAAAAATTACACTGCACGGTCAGGCCAGACAGACACTGAAGTTATGGGTATAAGCTGCAGCAGTGAAAATATTAAGAAATACCTTTATAAATGTATGGCTGTTTAAGCACTGGAACAAGCTGTCGAGGCAGGTTATGGAATTGGTAGCAATGGTGCTATTCAAGGCTGGATTTGACATTGCCCTATTAGGGATGATATACGTGGAGCTAAATCATTTCTGCCATGATGCAGCTCCTTTCCAGCCCAAATGAGCCAAATGTAAATGTGATGTGCATCGATACATACTAAGTACAAGGAACGAAACTCCTGCTAAATTCGATCAACACGCGGAAAAGGTGCATCCAATAAAGAACCTTAAATGATCCAGTCATGGGAACGAGCATTACCATGAACAGGTAGAAAAATGAAAGCAAGAGGTGTTCAGACAAATACATGAGGCATCTGAAAAAGAAACATCCTTTACTATCTGAACAGAATTTGTGTATTGATTAAGAGTACTAAACATAAATTTTTAAGTGCAAAGGAAAACCATTCCTTTTAGCCTTTGACTTCTTAGCTCAAAACATTCTCTCTTCTCTTATGAAACCCCTTTTTCCAAAAGATTGCAGAGATGCTTGCAGCAAATTAGAAGCAGCTCAAATGACAGATACCAGTATGTTAGCTATAGATGGAGATCTGAGGAAGCTGTTTTAGTAATAGTAATAGTAATAGTAATAGTAATAGTAATAGTAATAGTAATAGTAATAGTAATAGTAATAGTAATATTAATAGTAATAGTAATAAAAAAAAAAAAAGACAGCTGTGTTTGGAGACTTCATTTTGGACAAATGAGTTAGTTGAGCTCCCACCAGAGTCAGAAGGAGGAAGAGTTTAGCTGGCTGTTCTCAAGCAACAAACCCAGCCAATATCTTTTGTATTTGCTCTGTCTTTACGGAGGATCTGGTAGTGATGGTTTATGCTTGGGCAATGGTCCAAGGATGAATGCTTCAACCTGAGCCTCCAAATCACTGACCAGGGGACCTCCAGACCCACCTCTTGGGATGGAGCAACTGCCCTAAGGGATGATGAAATGTGAGTTGATAAGGGACCTTCTGGTAAGTCTCTACAGGAGAAGAAGAGCTAGAATTCCATCTATAAGGGATTCAAGTCAGTTTGTGCATATATGCTGTATATGCATACATGCATACATGCATATATCCATATTGTAGAGTTTATGTACATAACCTTAGGTGTTAAAGTCTAAGCAGTCAGATAGGACCTTCCAGAGATTAACTCAGCTCATCCCAAATATGTACTAAGTAATGGTCCAAATGACTTTGAAGTTGCCTATTTCTCGCTATTGACTGCAAAAGAAATTGGGATTGTGTCACGTCAATTAAGGGAAGAACATTTGGGACACCTGAAATTAGGTGTTACAAACCCTGTTGTTAGGAATGAGGCTGGTTGTGCTGCTTCTTGCATCCCTTTCTGCTGGGTGTGAGAAGGCTCAAAGGAGACATCCTCATCTCGCCTGTGTTTGAGGACAGAAGGACAGCCCCAGTCCTGTTGCCTCTCCCTAACCATGCCTCTCCGGGACATAGCTGCAGGGCTATGTGCGTGTAGCAAAGTATCCCAGGCAGGTTTTGGTCTTCTACTCAAAATATAGAGAAGACTGTTCTGAGGCGGGGGTTATCCTTTCATATAGAAATGAAAAAACCCAACCCTCTGCAACTGGGTATAGGCTTGCTAGGGAGTATACCAGGTTATGAGGAAATCAACCTTACAAAAATGGAGAATATATAATCCCATTCATATGATTATCTACGTTATCTGCCCAATCTAATTAAAGACAAAGTATTTCCAAAATCATAGAATCGTAGAATGGTTTAGGTTGGAAGGGACCTTAAAGATCATCTAGTTCCAATGCCCCCTGCCATGGGCAGGGAGACCCTCCACCAGACCAGGTTGCTCAAAGCCCCATCCAGCCTGGCCTTGGTCCTTAATGAACTGCTGAGTGGGTGGGGACATGGACTGCCATAACATCTAAAATGACAGATTCACTGTGTTTCTAAGGCATGGAGTGTGTGTGGGGGGGTTATGTTACTAAGTCTCTTTGCTCTACAGGGGTCATTCTCTTGCTCCTCATACTGATAGGACATGATCATATAACATGAGATTCATACGGGTTTTGCTTTACTGCAGCATTAAAAGGACAAAACTAAAGTCAGAGTCACTCTTGAAATACTTCTAATTTGCAGCTGTAATCAGAAAGTCCATTGCTTGAAACAAAGGTTAGAAATGCCGTGATACCTCATGTACAGGTAAACTAGCAATCACATGCACTTTAGCTCTCACGTTTGTCTTTTGAGGTCTAAAAAAAATAATTTCCTCATCTGCACTAGGACTTTTTCTCTAATTTCCCACAACTCTACTGCTAATGGTAATACTGTGACATCTGAAATTTACTTAAAGGTGATCACAAGCCATTATTTTAACGACTGCCATCCAAAATAGGTTAGACGGTTAGATGGCTTCTGTCTGAAATGCTAATAACTGCCTGGAGTCTTGTCTGCTTTTACCCTGCTTCGCCCTTCCATGTGAATAACTCAGGGGAAGGAATATCTGGGAATTTTAACGGAAAAGCCTGCACTGTAAGTACAATCTCTGCTGTCCATTTTGTACTTTTACATCAGGCATGGGGTTACTGCTGGAAACAGGTAGCCTATTGCTTCCTAAAGTTATTGTATCTCTTTACTGCACCACTACTAACAGTATTGTTATTGGTAGTAGTAGTAATAATATCGCAATGTGCTGTAGGGCATCCATTGAGCTTAGTGTACTCTAAAGACTCAATGAAAAATAGCCATTCCCATGAAGGTCTTATAGATCTCATGGTTTGGACTTACAAAGGGCAGGAAATACTTCTTACATCCACTGTGAATCCAGCCTCCTAAGAAACACATCACTTTAAAATACAAAAAGCATAATTACACTCTAATTATGTTGTAGTTACATTTTTAACATAAGTTTTCCACTAATCTATACAACAAGGTACTTCATGGACTGGCCAAAAATAATTGCAGTGTAAAATGACATAATTAATACACCTGCATTTAAAAATATACATTCAGGTCCTCAGCTGAGTTAAATCATTATCTCTATGATGATATCAGTCTGGTTCCTGTGCATTAAAAAGCAAATCATGGGAGCAATAATACCTCAATTATGTAGTTAACCTTCTGGTTATATTAATTAGTGATGATTAGGCATGGGAAACCATAATTATGTCACGTACATAACATCCCTTTGAAACTGCATCGTGAATCCAGACACAAAAGGCAGATGTGAACACCTAACCAGGCCCACTTCTGACATCTAGAACAAATGTGAAACTCAAGGATTTGACCCTCTACCTCCTATCTGATAACTCTGCTGGTGTCAGACTTGCAGAAGAAACTGGTTTGTATTTGTCCAAGAAGAGAAATGCAAGGTAGAACTGTCCCATATTCTGATTCCACATGCACGTTACTAAAACCCAACTTAAAAAGAAAAAAAAAAAGAGACAAATAAAACATCTAGGTCCAGTTCAGTTCCTAAAGGAGGAAGCCCTGAAGCTAAAGCAACTCCTTTTCTCTAACCCACCACATTTACCCATTTGTCCGGGGTATGAACAGCTAAAAATCAGCACCTCTTGCTCCTGTTTGCAGGAGATCCTGGCAACCAGAGCACAGGACCTATGTGATGACTCACTCCTCACTGGCTCCAAAAACACAGTTGTAGACACTGTACTGGGGAAACTGGTTTTCCTGAGGCAGCTGTCTGAGAAGACCCTGGCATCAGGAAGAGGGAGTCGGAGCAAGCAGGATTTTCCACCACTGTCCTCGTGCCTAACTTAAGACTGAAGTTTCCCACCTTCAAGGATAAAGAAGAGGAAAGCCAACCTGAGCTAACGCTCTTTCCCCAGTATATCAGAGATACGTTTTATCCCAGCAAACCATTCCCTCACAGCAGGACTACAGTAAATAATTAATGTGTCGGTCATTCGGTCCAAATTTAGAAAAATATTAAACATTTCGCTCTTATATAGGCTTCTGTCACCTACTGAAACCCACAGAAGCTCTGCACTGCAATAGGAACCACGGACGTAAACATTTGTACAAGTCCAGGGTTATTTCTGTCACTCGGATTGCAGCATCCTGCCATCCCTGCAGGAAAAAGGACAAGTACAGAAGAACATCTCAGAATTTCCATTAAAATTAATCCTTCGAAAAGTGAATGTCAGAAGAGACTGTGTATTTTTAACCAAACAAATATACATTAAATGGACATTTTGCAAATGTCAGGTTGAAGTGTTCCAAAGTTAGGAGCTGCCAGAATTAAGGTTGCCTGTGTATTCTGCGCAGCATTGCACTTGCAAGCACTTTGTGGCTGTTATTGCCTGGTTTACCTTTTGGGTTTTTTTAATCTAAGTAACTTGACTTTGAAAGGCTGACTTGCAAATCTGGCATTTGTAATTCCAGGAAACCCCACTTTGCACACTTTTTCATCTATATTCACTCAATTATTATTTGATGTATTGTTTGCTTTCTGCTGTGCTAGCGGCAAGGGACATTGGTACAACGTGGGCTGCAGTTATGTATTGACCTACAGAATTAAGGGTCTTGGGGTCTTCAATGGATCTTCTCCGAGGTGTCAGATAGTTCATGGTAAAGCAGGTTCAGTAGAAAACCCTGTCCTGTGAGGACCCTGGGTCTGGGAGGCCCTGGGCAAACCATGGGCAAAGCAAGGTCTCGTTAACTGGCGCTGCCATTTAAAGGACTAAAGGCACACAGCACTTTGCAGGCTTTGGTATATATATATATATATATACATACCAGTATGGCTTTGATAAGACGTGCTTCCTGCCTTTTAGTTCGCCAAACTGTAAAACTGTTGCCTAATATTTACCAGCAGCAGTTCCCAGGCATTGCAAGCTGTTCTCTAATGGTATTTCCAATTCAGCCTGAGATTCCTGAATGAAATGTCTGTAGAAGGGTTATGTAAATGTTTTCTTTTTCAACCAGAAGTTTGTTCAATATAACATTATAGAAGCAATTCTTGCAAAGATCTCACTTCAAGAGAGGTTGGGTTTGTTTTTTTTTCCTTTTCTTTTGCTCTTGGCAGTGGTTGTGACAAGAATGACAGCGCAAAACACCACAGAAAGTTATAAACACTACTTTCCCTCAGACAGCAAACAAACTCCCAGATTACCACCATCCAAGGTGGGAACCTGAGCCACTCTGCTTTCAGAAACCCCCACCCTTGTCTCATCCTGGGGCTGCAGTGTGCTTAAATCGAGTGCAATGCTACTGCCATTTCAGTCGATGCTCGTGGCCCGTGCGGATGCTGATGCTTGTGAGGTCAGCCCGAAGGTGAATGTCACCGATGGGCACTGTTTGGGGCTCCTTGGGAGTGACAAATTTGGGACCTGTCAAGAAAAGGGTATGGGCCACCCATATCTACAGCCATCTGGAAAGGGACACCAACAGAGGAATAAACAATTGAGGGAGGGTGCTTTTCATCACTTCGGTGGGTTTTTTTGCCTTTACTTGAAGTTGCTGCACAAACAAGGCAGTGCCATTTGGCCCCATTCTTTGATATGCACCTCCTGACACCCAACAAAAAGGTTGCAATAATCTCACAACAAGACAAGCAGGAGCCTCCCCTTCCCCACTGTCATCCTATTCTCCATTCTGCCACACAGATCTCTTTTTCCTAAGCCCACACCCCTGGCTCAGGTCGGGATCCATCCCTGTCACCACCCGGCACGTTCTCTGCTCGTCCTGCTGGCGTTCTTCCCTCCCCCCTCTCAGCACTTTCTTTCCATGAAGTCCTCTTACACCGCAGTGCACAGCGTCGGAAAAGCTGGCACAGGGCGGACCATGCCAGGGGCCATTGTCACGATTTAACAGTGCAGATGATTGAATTAGAGGTTTTGGCACGGCTTTATCGGCATTAATGAGGCTGAACCAATCAGGCAATTCCCTGGGGTCTTTTGCCTCACTCCTCCCTTTCCCTTCTGGAATCTCGACCATCCATTCCATCACACTCCTTCCCACCTCGGCCAGCTGCTCCAGACATGCTGGGTGCAGGACTGATGAGGCCACGGCTCAGCCCCTTTGGTTAGTGACACGGATGCGTTATCAGGGGACAGACAAACTAGGAGGCATGGGGTTGGGGGATGCATACACCTACCAGATTTTTGTTGAGGGGAAGAGTGAGAAAATGTAGGTTTTGGGGAGTTGAGTTTTTTAAGAAAAATATAAGACCCTACTCCAAACCCTGACTCTAGTTCGTGCTTTACATATTTAGTTATCTCTCAGCATAGCATAGGACTCAGGTTTGAGTACTGGAAGCACGGATGGAATTTAAGGAATTAACTATAAAGATGCAGAGTTCTGTCCACAGGTTAGGTTTCCTGCCATCAGAAAGTCAGCATGAAGGTTTTTGGGTCTGGGCTGCCACTGCTGAGATTTTGCATAGAGTCATCGCTGGGGTTCAGCCTCGTGATATGGCGAAACTCTGACAAACTTGGATGTGATGGCACCGAACAACGCTGCCTCAGCAAGCCATTTTGGGCACGTTTCCCTCTCCCTTTCCAACGTACCTTCCCAGCAAACTCATTAACCACACAGAGGCACTAAAATGCTTGGAACAGAAATGAGAACAGAAGGAACGCAAACAATTCTCCTGCTAAAAGAGCTGGGGGTTATGGTTTCTTTTCTTTGTCTGCACCTTCCCCTGCCCGGGTAGGACACAAAGGAAATCTCTGCAGCTGATCTGGGACTTCACAAACCGAGGGATTATGCACTACAGATACTGACAGGCTCCTTCGTTTACAGCCTGGCAAACACCACAACAGTAATCTCCTCTCCGAGATAAAGTCCATCAATCTCATTCTTACACCAGCCCGTTCCCCTCTGCCCCTCAGACAAAGCCGGGAGAGCAGCCCTCCTCGGGAAGGATGCTAAAATCTTTCCTTCCCTGGCGCCCTCCTATTTTGACTTACTCTTTGGGCTGGCCTCCCATCAAAGTCAGGTCAACACATATTCATTTTCTGTGCTGAGCTGACTAGTTTTCAATAACAATTTCTCCTTCGTTTTGTAACAGAGATCAATAAAACTGCCCCTCTCTCATATTGGCCGAGATTCCAGCAACGTCATTTGCTCTTTATTGTTGCTACTGCTTTGTTTTGTTTCCTTTTCTCTTTTTNTTTTTTTTTTTTTTTTTTTTTGGCAAGGCACAGATCAATTTAACAAGATGAAAACGACTTAGACTTTCACTCAAGGTAAAATCTGCACTTTATAACCCAGGATGTAATTTACAATCCTGTCATTAAGCTCTGTTAATCCTATTATTATGAAGATAAATAATTACCCATAGCGAAGAAAGGGATTCCCAACAGAGTAGAATTATATTTTCCATCAGTAATGAAAAATATCCCTGCCGCAGTGACACTGGAAATACAGATAGTGAGTACTCCCAAGAGTCCCAGGAAAGGTTTGCTACGCAGGCAGTCCTTCATGGAGCTCGAGAGGGTAGCAGTCAGGAGAATCAGCATCAGGCTCACCAAAATCTTGCCCCTGGCCAAGAGACTGGTCTGGTGGAAGTCCTTCCAGAGGCTAAAGGACGCTAGTGAGTAGAGCTGCAGATCTTGGTGATCCAGCTGCATCTTGTGCATCAGTTTACAGAATTCACTCTCCCACTTCTCCCCAATGAGGTCCTGGGTGACAGAGCCATACGTTTGGAGGTAGTAAGTGATTTGGATGGCTCTGGCTGATTTGACTCTCTGGTCCTTGCTGTTTGGTACTTCCATGACCCCTCCGAGCTGGTGGCCAATAAAACTGCTCCTTCCATCCTGGGAGGGAAAGTAAAAAAGATGTGCATGTGGTTATCCTGCATAAGATGTGATACCGCTCAACTCTACCTTCTTCTCACAGACATGCCAAGAGCTCGACTCACGGGCCACTGCAGCCAACAGCAGTCGTGCCATTCACTCCAGTGGGCTTTGGGACGCATCCCTGGTCCCTGCCACAGCTCTGGTCCTTACTCATCAT
Organism: Anarhynchus alexandrinus; assembly: GCA_008711295.1. Taxonomy (NCBI): domain Eukaryota; kingdom Metazoa; phylum Chordata; class Aves; order Charadriiformes; family Charadriidae; genus Anarhynchus; species Anarhynchus alexandrinus. The sequence goes on along the minus strand of VUYV01000307.1, from coordinate 747,076 downwards.
AGACTCTTTGGCAATTCTGTGCTGCAGTTCAGGGACTGCCCAGATACTCATTGCGGTCCCAGATGTTCGGGGACTGAAATGCAGCATGCAAACTCCTCACCCCGCGGGACGGGATGGCTTTCCCACATTTTAACTGTGACAGGCAACAACAAATCTCCAGTATGAAGTATGAAACATTTGAGATGAAGATCAATTTCTGGAAGATTTGTGATTTGCTGATGCTTTGGAAATGCTTTTAAAAAGTTGGAAATGTACAGAAAATGAGGTCTGGTTCCTCAGTACACAGATGTAAATGCAGACGGATCCAGTTCAGAAGCTACTCTGGCTCTAGAACAGTATAATTAAAATTAGACTTTTTGAATTGTTTATTTGAAATTTCATGGATATCTATCAGTGGCACAGAGATAAGAATCTACCTTGCACCTTGATTTTGCCAGGATTTTTTTTAATATATATTTCAAGAATATAAACCTTACTCTGGTCTCACTTAATTCAGTATATGCTAGGACATAAAAACTCCGTGATAATCAGTAAAGGACACATCAGGTGCACTCAGAATCAACCCGCCATCTATTTACAAAACCGGATGATGTTTTTATAGAGTTATTTGGTCCCATTTATATTTTTTTCCTTTTTTTTTTAAGAAAGGTTTTATAAGAAACATCCTTGCTTTTCAGCCACTGGTTATTCTAGTTCTCCAGAATAACTGTCCCTTTCAAGACAGGAGAAGCTTGCATGGATTTAGAAGATCAAACCCAGTTGCAAACTGAGGAAGACGACTCAGTATATTAGATAAAAATGTCCTAGCACAAGTAATCTCTTTGATCAAAAATTCTAAACCCCGGGATTAAATGTCTGTTGCACACCAAAAACCAACACTTTGGGGTTTGTTTTTTTTAGTGTGTAAATGGGATTAAAAATTTTCAGTTTTCTTTCCTCTTGTATGTAATAAAAACATGAAATTATCAAGCCAGTTAATATATAAAACATCTTGCAGCAGTGAGTTCGGATGAGATAACACTCTTTGCCAAGATGCGCTACGGGAATGAGCTGACTGACAGCCTGAATTTGGGAGATGCTCTGCCCTACACGCACACATGGAAGCAGTCATCTGCAAAAGGCCAGAAGCATTAGGGGGAGACACTTTTAACATCTATTACATCCAACATTAACCATTTCTAGAGACACCTGTGCTGCACGCAGGTCATTATCTGAAATTGCCAGACCCGCTCGCCATAATGATTCCCATCCTGAGGAAAAATCAATGAAGCGAGGTACCAGGCTTGATAAAACATAGATGTCTTCTGGGATGCCTGCTCACAGAGCAAATAAATATCGGAAATTGAGAGACAGTGCTGAAAATGTTTTATGTACTCACCTTGCCTTGTCTCTGGTATGTAAAGGAGGTAATCCTCCCACTGAGAAATTTCTGCCTATGCCTGCGTTCGTGACAGGAGCTCACACTGTTTTCGGCATTTGCCTGCCACAGCCCAGGGAACGTGACAAAGTGCTTTTCAGAAGTTCATTTTTTCCCTATTCCCAGTTGTTATTTCCCATTGAAATAATGGCTGCTGGCGAGGTATCCTGGCACGAGCTGACATGAAAGGTGATTTGCAGTCTAATGCCAGCTTCTCAAATCACCTGAAGCCTCATTGCAAATGTCATATAAGCAGAGACAGCTAGCACAGAGGGGCAGCTGGTGCTGTTTGGGCTCCAAAAAATCCTCGTCTCTGGCATTTCTTGTTAGAAACCTACTTTGATTCATTATTTATTTATTTTTTCTTTTCAAAGGAGGGGTCCTACCTAACACTCACAAAAGGTACATTTCCAAGCTGGTAATTAAGATTTGAGCAATGCAGTCCCTGCTCACATCAGATGCAACTTCGCAGCTAAAAATCCCCTTTGGCACTGCTTTGTAATTTTAGGGAGAAATGTCATATTTCCTCAGTATATATGCAGTGTTGACATTCAAACGCTTTCAGCCACTGCAGGATACTTTAGCAGCACAGCTCTAAACTCGGACAATGGACTGTAATTCAGATTTCATTGATCCACTATGCAGCACGCACGGCAAGGTTATGGGAAACTTTGCGATGGCCATCTGCCTTCCTCTGCGAAATGTGCACCGAGCGACGGCAACATTTCAAAAGAGGCAACAGAGCAGGCACAAATAAATCATGTTCTGCCGTATCTCCCATGAAACAGAAGATAACGGCTATTTGTTACACTGATGTACAATAGGGCACCCAGCTCATATGTCAGCAAAATAGAGAGCGAGCTTTCAGATGGAATCGAGGAAATCACAGATGCTGAATTGCTCTGAGGTCGTTTTGTCCATCCCCTTCCTTCCAAAGGCAGATTGTTTCCTACTTACGCAAGGGTTTTGCCTTTGCTGCTTTTATAGCATGCAAACATGAAGCTGCCACCATGGCATTTGGGGAAATGGGACCCTTTTCTAATAGAGCTCACATGCTGGCTTTGCCAAACGCTCCAAGTGAGATAAAGGTCCTGTTGTGCTAGGCAGGGCTGTCACGTCAGTGGTTACAATTCCTTAGCAAGGAAGACAGAAGAAAGATGGGAAAAAATATTGCCTTCCATCCCATTTTATAGCTGGAGACTGACGTGTGGGAAAATGAAGACCCAGCTGCCAACAGGACTTTCAGCATTTCCTAGAGGCCTCCAAGCCAGGGACCTAAATACCTCTCGGTGTCTCACGGGCACTTCAGGGGAGTTATTCACCGTCCCAAGTTCTCTGTTGTCCTGCAGGACCGCCTTGGTGAAAGAAGGAGACATGAACGCTTAAGCTCCTGGGCTAAGCCTAATATTTGGGAAAGAAAATGAGGCCACAGCAACTTGTATAAATGAGGCCTGAAGACCAGGCAGGTTTTGAACAAATTCCCTCATTCTGCCTAGTTCCTCAATGAAAAAAAGCACTTTCTGCTGTTAATTAGCATGTCCTTCCTGGTATATGCCCACACGTTGCTATTTTTAATTTCATAACAATGTTTCAGAATACAGACTCCTTACACATTTTACCTACATATGTTGCTACTCTCTGATCTTACACACAGAAAATCAAACTCAAAAAATTGAGTAATAATAATACTTATTGGTTGTGCAGCATTTTACATCCATGTATCTCCAGAAGTTCTACAACACAAGATGATAACTGTCTTTAGCAAGGTCACCAGCATGGCTGGACCCTGAATTTCAGGTTCCCAGGCTGTGTCTATATGTCTTTTTCTCTCTTTTTTTTTTTTTTTTTTTTTTGTTGTCTAGTGAAAACTTCACAGTGTCAGTTCTCCCAGAGGACAAAAAGGGCCATCGTCCATTCTGATGGCAGCTAATTCTCTCTGGATCTGAGCGTCTTTAAAAATGACATGAAATATAGCTCACTTGCTGGGGCATGTGATATTTGATCTTAAACAGGGGCCAAACAAAAATCTTTGCTTTGATGGATACTATTAAGTTGTTTTTTGTGTACTCCCTTCTCTTTTTCTAGGTGCCCCGAAGCCATTCAGTAGATTTACTCTGAAAGGACGGAGGACGAGAACTAAGTAATCTCAGAGGAGTGAGAGATGACAGACATCAACAGCATCACCCACTTTTTCCCCGGGGATGATGGATTTTGCCACCCGCATTTATGCAGACCTGACCTTGCACCTGGTTGAAAATCCAAACTTCTTGTCCATTTAGCAGTGAAAATCACTAATGGTGAATGGATGGACACAGAATAAACCCCTATTATATTTCAGGCTAGAAACTTGTCTGTAAAGGATTCTTGGACCCTTAATATCCTAAAAAGACGTGTAAATGGCACGGGGATGCTTGGCTTGCTCCAGAGCTGAGTGCAGGACCTCTCAGGTCAAACAGCTGCTCCTACATCTTTTGCTGGTGCTAACGTACTCATAGATCCTCTCCACGTGCAGCCCAGAGGGATTCTAGCAATACTCCCTTGCTACTAAACTATCTGGGACTTTTTTTGTTTCCCTAATAGTTTCAGTGCGGCTGCTGCAGCCCCGACTCCCATCAACGGGGTTTGGTGTGGTCGCTGCCCGCTGCCACGCCAGCCCTGGGCAGATCGCCTTCTCCTCCCCGCTTTGAATGGCACCAGCCTCCACTGACTCCCCTCTCATGGGAAAAAACGGAGGGTTTAAGGTGTTTTTGAGATGGCAGGGCTCCTGCTTTCCCAGCACCCTGCTCAGTGGAGGTTAGGGCTGGTGAGAGGTTTAAAAGTCATTTCAGATCCCTGGCAAGGAGAGGAGGAGCCCTTGCACCCCATTGCCAGATCACTCTCACTCAAGCCCTTTCACAGAACCTTTGTCAACAAATTTACCTCTATCTTTCTTTTTCTTTAACTGCTTATCAATTGGAGTGATGGATAATTATCAAGCTACAGGGCAGAAATGTTAGGGTAAAGCATGCAATCCTGCTTAAACTCTATTTTATCTTAAAAGCTTAAAAATGTTTAACAGAGGGCAACCAGGAATGTCAGTCGAAATATATTGTGAGATAAACATCCTAATGAGATCAATGCAGTTGTTTCTCCCCATGATAAGGACATTCCTACTCTACCAAACGTAGGTCATAGGTATTACACTAAAATCCACAGAGAGTAGGATGAAGTCAGTTGCTTTAGTTCACCTAAAGTTTTCAAGGTAAAACAGAATAAAAATCCCTTTTCTTCGAGGCATTATTTAAGGTTTAACTTATTTGGTTGCTCCTACCTCCCTCTAGCTCACTGTAAAATTTTGGAGGGAGTGTTTTCTCCCCAACCAAACTGATTTCTCTGTCCCTGTCCCTAGTATAGTTATCCATGGAGACCTTACACCAGTCAATCCCTATTACACAGCCCCCAATTACCAACAATTCCTAAAGCATCCCTCCCAAACGGTCGCACGTAACGCTGATTTATGTCAGCGCAGCAGTTTTCCTGCCTTCAGAGCTGTGTAGGTGTTCTTGCACGCCCACCAGACTGCTTGCTGTGCTTGTCCCCATGCAGGTATTCTGTACAGCTCAGGGACGGAGAGAGAGTCCAGGGCAAGCGAGCCCCGAGGGCAATGCATTGGAGGTAAAACTGTACCTCGGCTGGCTGGAACCAGGACACAGCAATGGCCGTGTGTTCTGCTCCCTCAGCAAAAATAAAAAGTATGAAAGTGACCACGAGAAGCTCTCGAGGGAATAATCCTCTAGGTATCTGCTGCAATAAAGAGCAATTCAGTTATTTCCCGCCGTCTGGCAACGATGGGGTTCAGCTCACCAGCCAGTCAAACAAATATGTTTTGTAGTCACTGGGAAGAGTCAGGCACATCCAAAGGATGATCTGGCACATCCAAAGGATGATCCGCCCCATCCTAAAGCTACAGCTAAAAACCAGACTTGCCCTCTGCAGTTGCCTGTCTCTCTCCATTTACAGCAGAGGCACAAGATTACTTAATGCTTGATCCTAGCTTTTATCAGGCTATGAAGTTAGGAGCTATTAACCCACCTTCAGTGAAAGATGCAAACACAACACTAGCTGACCTGTCTTGTCATTCCTGCCTCACATTGGCCCCTTCGCAGGCATGTTCTGCAGGTGAACAAACACACAGACCTTCAGCCCCCTCCCAGGGAAATCAAAGATTGCTAGTGTGATTTTTAAGTGCAGGAGATGTGTACCCAGAACACCCAAAAGGCAAACAGAACCATCTGGCACTTCTTCCTCATGAGTCTGGGTTCGTGCTAGAGCCCACACCCTTACTGGTTTGGGTTTCTAGTTTTTGATCAAGTAATTTGAAAAGAGACAAGAACAGGAGAAAAGTATTTCAAGACACTTATATACTCCAGGATTAAGAACAGAGAATAAGAGAAGTGTACCTAACACAGAACTATTCCTTCCAAGGAAATCAAATTATGGAGGAATTAATAAGGGTGCGATAGCAAAGTGTGATAAACATCCTAATGAGATCAATTAGAGAACTCTTCTCTGTGGAGGAGCTTCTGTGCTGGGTGTGCTGCATTTCTGAGCGGTCCTCCCCACTTTGTTCCTTCAGTATCACCCTGTCAGGTTTTCAGCTGTCAAGAGAGGGAAAGGCCAGAGGGAAAGTAGAAGAGGCTGTCCCTCCACCTACTGCTTCCCCTGCACATCCCTCAGGAATGAAACTAAAGACAAGCCCTCTCCCTCCCAGACCAGCTCCATTCCACACCAAACCTTCCCTCCTAGACTGTATTTCACTTTCACATTCTTATCAAGCCCCCTGTATTCTTTGTCCTATCTTCAGGCTCTTCATCATTCAGCTGACTCCTTCACTCCCAAGGTCAGAGTCCTGTTCGGTCCATCTCAGATTCCATCCCACTTCTTCTTGGGAAACAAGGGATAGATTTACTGCCCAGTTCACTCCCAGTCCAGCTTTGTCCCTGGTTGTCCTAAACCCGTGCACCCAAGGACACAGTGGTGTCCTTGAAGCTGCTCAGTAATAGCCATGTTGGTTGTGATTGCACACCTCCCCTGTGTGGGGAAGGGTACTGCTGGAAGATGGGGGTTTACGGACAGCACAAAGAGGACCACAAACAATGGGAAGTAATTTTGGGGCAGAGCTGGCCTATCTGCCTTTTTCTTCTCTCCCCTCCATCAGGAGCAGGATCACAGGCAGAGCAGTGAGACAGCTTTGGCACTGACAGTTCAGGCAGGTGAATTGGTGGCTGCACCCCAGCCCCATGAGGTGGATCCAGGGAAGAAGGGTGCAGACAGCTTTGGGTGTCCAGTGGCCTGGAGACTGGTGGGATGGCAGAAGAGGAAGCCCGGCAGTAGGTAGCTCAGCAAAACTTGCTGTCAGTGACATCAGTTCTCCTTCCACAGGAAATTCGTGTCAACAGGACCTCTCAAGTCATAGGTAAGCCTGGGTGTGTAAATCTACCGGGTCAGGTCTGAAAATACCACTGTCCTCTTGTTTCCAGCAAGCACAGAGCCACACCTCTCTCCCTACTTTATATTGTCCTTTGAGTTAGTCCTCTGCCCTGTCCGGGATCAAAAGCCCTCGAGGCAAGTGCCCTTGGGCTCAGCCCTCTGCTTGTCACTGCCTGACCCTGACAGCGGAGCTTCTCTGGTACCACGGAGAAAAAAGTCAGGCTGCATCTGGCCCCTAAATACCCCAGGATGAAGGATGACAGTAAAAATAACCACCGCAGACCAGCACAGTTTCCCCTGCCCATCCATGAATGGGTTCCTGTCCAAGGGATGGCTGTGGACATACTGCGCAAGTGAAAAGTCTGCTCTGTGGGGGGATTTACGTAGCAAGAAAGTGGTCAATGATGCAAAAGAAATGGAGTTTGTTGTGACTGTAAAATAAAAGTGGGGCTATGCAGTGGGACACCCTAAAGAGACCAGAGGTGTGAAAAAGAGGGAGGCAGGAAGGAGAAAACACAAGGTGAGAGGTAATGAAGCAGCAGTTCTCATTGCATCATGACCACTCAGAAAGAAGGCAGGAGAAGGCAGGTAGGAGCAAAGGTGCTTTGACATCCTCCTGCAATCAGCAGAATTGGCTCTCCCGTGCCCTGTGCCGCTGTGCTGGTGGCAGCAGTCGAGCACAGCCCTGCACTGCTGTCCCTGCTTCAGCTCTTGCTGCCTTCAAGCATTTCCACCCCAAAAAGTCACCCTTCAGGCTGGGTAGCACATGTGTTCTTTCTTCCTCCTGGCGTCTATCTGCTCCTGGGCACCTGGTTTGAAAGCTCTGCACGGCTGCAGTGTGCTGCCCTAGACCTCTGTGTGGGGACCCATCCAGCGTGGGAGGATTCAAACCCCATGCCCGGGTCTGGGGGTCTCCCCAGTGGCCTGTATCAGGTCGACATGCGAAGGGTGGGCTGTGGGGGAAGAGGAAGAGGGTCGCATGAATAACTCAGCAAATTTGCCAATGATACCAAGCTGTTTGGTGAAGTAGACACGCTGGAGGGGATGGATGCCATCCAGAGGGACCTGGACAGGCTGGAGAGGTGGGCCCAAGCCAACCTCATGCAGTTCAACAAGGCCAAGTGCAAGGTCCTACATCTGGGTCG
>VUYV01000307.1:720604-738654 GCA_008711295.1 Anarhynchus alexandrinus | reverse complement strand
ACAGGTTGCCCCGAGAGGTTGTTGAGGCCCCATCCCTGGAGGTGTTCAAGGCCAGGCTGGAGGTGGCCTTGGGCAGCCTGGTCTAGTGGGAGGTGTCCCTGCCTATGGCAGGGGGGTTGGAACGAGATGATCTTCAAGGTTCTTTCCAACCTAAACCATTCTATGATTCTATGATTCTAACTCCAGCTCTGCCTCTGGTCTGGAAAGAAGCAGGGACTTGGTTTATGGGTCAGTGGCTTCCTCATGCACAGGACCATGATCTGATTACTGGAGATTTTGGAACAGGACCTAATTTCCGCACCTGCACTGTTTGCAGGCCAGCTCCAGATGACGGCAGGTTGTTTCAGTTAACCAGGAGCTTTCCACTGAGGTGTGGGAATTTCCTCAAAAACTGTTTTTCTACCCCAGGATCACCACGCTTCACATCACCAAGCAGGACACTGTTCATATTTATCATGTATTCAAATCCTGCTTTATGACAGACTTTTACAAGGAGGTGCCACATGGCCCCATGGAAATCCCAGTTCCTGCATTGCGTGGTGCAGTTGTGGCCCTCCACCTGTGCAAACTGAGACAACATCTAGGCCTCTGCCAGGTGCTAAGCCACGAAGAATACCCAGGTCCAATTAGAAAAGCTGAGTTTGTTTCCCAGCACAGTAAGTGTTCATCCCAAAGGGTTTTGTTGTGCCAAGAAGAAAAGTAGGAATGGATCACTAAGGAGAGAGCAGTGACTCAAAGGACATGCACAAAGCACCAATATTTGGATATATACATCGAAACACACTCACGTATGCAGGCATGTGCATGAAGAACACATTTACCATCTCTTATATTTGGCAAACTCTAGGAATCTATCGCATAAATACTTCATAGTAATGAATACTCCATATTAATTCTGGTTTCATCCGCAGCTCAAACTCAATGTTAAAAATCTTCAAAGGAAAGGAATAAAATTACAAAAAGCATAAAAGACAAGCAATGCTTTTTCAGTGCAGGCCAGTGGTCCATCTAGCCCAATTTTCAATCTCTGCACGTTTCTAAAGCATGACACACCAAGATAGTGTCTTCCATAACATGGCTGGAAGACGCTTTTGGGAATCTCATAGTTATTGTGGATTTTCCAGGTCTTTAACAAACAAGCAAGTGACATGAGCTGCTGGGAAGGGGGACAAAGAATCTAAGTGTCCAATTTCTAACAAAATTCCTTCTCCCGAATGCAGGAATGAAATCAGCAACAAAGAGTAATCAAGATTAATGAATTAAAGGTTTCTTTTGCCCCGGTGAAATCTAAGAGAGTTTTGCTATCTCAAGAGGGGCATTGCTTTCTCCATATGGGACTAAACAGGACAATATTTCACCGGAATTCTTTCTGTCTGTTGTGAAGGTCTAATCTTAAAGCTTTCTTGAAGTCCATGGAGTTATAGTCTAAGCAAGAACCTAATTCCTAAAGTGAAAAAAAAAAAAACACCAGACACCAGAAAACACTAAAAATCAATTAAAAAACCCTTTTTTGGTCTTCTTTCCGTATAAAAAAGGCACAAAACTGTTTGCAAAACTTTACCATGCACTTCATATGCCCAAGCTGAAGGGTCTTTGGGGGAGAAGAATCAGATCCAATCATTATCCCTAAAAGGGGATCCTAAAAAGGGATCACATGTTTTCACTGACAGGTTTGTAGGCCCTCTTGCTTTCTGTGCATCCCACCGTGTACCTCTTCTAATTGTTTTCCCTACACCGCTTGAAGTCCAATATGTACAAGAAATAGGAAGAAAACCTGCCAGGAAGTAAAAGGAATTGGATTTGCCTGGTTTTATTACTCCATCTAAAGGAAATGTTAAAAAATAAAGAGCAGAGAATAGAAAGTGAGGAGTAAAGCAGATCCACAGGAATTATTTAAGCTCTTACAATCTGCAGTTTCAATAATGACACAGAAAAGGGTGCTTTTTTCTTTTTAAATTATGTTTTATGTTGGCAAACATCTCTTTAATTTTCTCTTGTCTCTGCTCTTCCTGGTTTCTCTGGGGACCAGCAGCCAAAGTACTGAAAACGCTGCGATAATGTTTTATCAAAGGCACGAAGAAAAGAAATAACTGAGAATCAGAGAGCGTCAAGTGTGATGTGGCAAGATTTTGGGGCTAGCGTGGTTTTGAAGTTAACTTCCAGCTAAGCAGTTTGGAGGCTTAAATAAGCTGAGCCTTCGAGTGCAATGCGCTGCTGTGCTTTTACCCAAGTCCTATTCAGGAGCTTCCACTCTCACGGTGCTCAACACTTCCAGCTGAAAATGCCTCCTTTTTAAGAGATAACTAAACAGTTTTCCCTTTTTCTTTTTTTTTTTTTTTAATCTCAAATTTGGCATTGTGAAGCAATTTCTCTACCCTGGAGCATCCCCCCTTCCCTCCAGCACACACCAGTTTTTAATGAGTTTGGCCATTTTTTAGCCGGACAGAGCCAAAAAAATGTCGAGTTTCAGATGTTTTTCCTTTCTTTTTTTCATAATGTTGGACCAGAAACTGGAAAGGGGGAGTGGGAACAAAACGTTTAAGTAGGCATGTTTTTATGCATTAAAATGTAACTGAAGCTGGGGTTCTGGATCTGCATATGAGATAGCTGACTCCCACCCAAGGTACTTTTGAATTCAGTATGTTCAAAGAGATTTTTCACCCCTATGTATGAGCACCAGCAGGTAGTTTTTATATTTGTGAAATCTATCTCAAGATCACCTTGTAACACGTGCCTAATAAAATCTTATGTTCTTAGTAGCCCATAGAGATGAAGATGTTGTCATGTGCGATCCTCTAACATGTTTTCTTTAATTCTTATTCCAGTCAAAAAAAGTAAAGTTCAGGGCATCATCTCCACTTTAGGCTTCCCATTGCCTCCCATCACTGGAAAGGGCTCTCCCACTGGAAGTCTGTTGACACTATGAGGGCCATCTCTGCTTTATTTTTTTCAGCCATACTCTGTGGGAGAGGGTGTCTCGTGCTGTCTCGGACAGCACAGAGCACATTTGCGATGATAAACAAGTGTTAAACAACAGCGTGTGAGAACCTGAAAATTTTACATCAGCCCAGAACCTTCATCTAGAGATCGCAGGAGCTGCTAACGACTGCAACGGATCAAGCTCCACATGCTGGGAACGATTCATCTTGATGCATCCTTTGTGCTGCAGAAGTCTGGGAGGACCCACAGGAGGTACAGCAGATGCTGAGGTCTCAGTTCAGACCATAATCAATGGTCGCCAGTGAGGTTCTGGCACGGCCCAGGACCCTGCTGTGCAAACGCACAGCTGGAGAAGCTGCCCATGCTCCAAAGATCTTCCTAGCTGATGCTGGAGTTTCCTTAGTCGCTGTATTTCACGGTATGAAACGCTGATGCTGCCAAAGGAGAGGTCTCTTCCCTCTCCTTCCTGAGCCTGCACCTCCTCCCTGCCAAGCTCGAGAGCAGCAGTTCATGTGGCATGTGGTGAACTGGTTTGGAGAACTAATCCAGGTTTATGCAAACTCAATGGGAAGGAAAAAAAGAAAAAGAAGAAAAAGATTTAATTCCCTCCTTGCTGCCAGCTGGCTCAGGGTTTCTTTAATTCCTGTGCTCAAACCGCACAGTCCGGTGGTGGTGTCAGCTGTGCAACACCTGAATAGCTTCATCCTCAAGGTGGCTGTATTTCACGGCTGAGTATTTGTCCTTTCGGGCGAGTACACAGTAGCTATTAACTTCAAGCAGACTTTCTGATCTGGGTGTGCCTCTTCAGCCAGAACAGGACTCAAAACATGAAAAGTCAGAATTTGGACTCAGACCCCGAGTCAGGCTGCCGAACCACAGCTGCCGGGTTAGAATTGCCGGGACTGCCGGGCTGCCTGCTCGAGGAGACGAGAGAAACGGGGCACCGCCGGGCAGAAATTTTGATCTTAAATGGACTGAATCTCATTCTTAGGGTTCTTAGTCCTCCTAAAGCCTACAATGTCACAAACCCTAATTTAAGTACCTTCATTAAAAGCTTAAAGTTAGGTTATATGTGTTCCTCAATGATATGTTAATGTAGTGCTGTTGTTAAGAGTGAGTTCAAGATACCACGATAGATGAATATTTAGTTACTGTGTATGAGCACTTCTGAAGAAATGCAGTGTATTCATTGTAAATTATAATAATAATAATAACAACAACAGCAATCACCACCTTTTCAACTTATCTTAAACATGTCCCTGAAGACGACAAAACTTTTTTCCTTAAATAGACATTTCACAGTTACTTTAATGTAATTCATGTTTTAAAAGAAAAGGCTTTTCAAAGTCCCCTGCAGTGCAAAGTGATTTTTCAGTTTATATTAGTATAACCTATTAGGAAAGGTTTTGGTTCTGGAAGAACAGGAAGGACTGGACTTTTAATTTCAAAACAAAAATGCTGCAGATGGTGGGACCTTGCGGTATCTAGCCACCTTTGGATTTCAAACAAATAAATATTTAGGGAAAAATCCTGATAAAGTAAGCCAGAGAGTAGTCAGATGGTAAAGCACTTCCAGATGATAGAACCTCAGCATTTGTCTTCTGGGTACTCTGCAAAATCTCGGTCTCTTTGCTGCAATAAACTGCCAATATCTGGCAATCTGTTTTGCAGGATGGCATTTAATTCCTGTTCCTTTAGTGGAAGCTAATTCCTTATTCAGATTAATGTATTTTAGTTCTTTTGCAACTGTCTAATCATAATTTCCAAAAAGGGTTTTTCAAAACCCCGTCAGAGTTTTGTTGCAAGACAAAGCTGGGATCGGCTTGACAAGAAGCCTTGTTTTTCCCCATTAAATTATTCTCTGAAGTTTTTTCTCAAGTCAGTGCAAATGCAGATTATACCCTAGATCATTCAGAAACACTTCACCCAGCATAAGTCTTTGCTATAAAGATCTTAAAGTTTAGCATATTTCCATGCTTATTAAAATTTCATTGATTTTTTTTTTCTGATTTGAAATGAATATATGGTGGGATTCAGCTCACCTAATTTTAACCAGATGAAAGGTAAATGCATAATCTAAACACTCTTTCTCTGGTCCTTGATGTCTCTGAAGGGTGAATTCATCCCCGCCTAAAGGAGTTGTCTAGGAAAAGTGAAACGCATTGCTTCTGCAGTTTCATCCTTCTCTCCTGTGATTGCGCACTGGTCCCAGGTTAGATTAGATGCCAAACATAAAAGGGCTCAAATTAGAAGAAACATATCCCATCTTTGGAATGAGATTTCCCATCGTGACTCTATATGAGCATCCACAAACTGCAACATCGTGGACCTCAGTGACAAGGCAGGGTCACAGCCTGACTACAGACCAGACCAGGTACCATCCCCTGCAGCAAATGACCTCGTGTTGTGGGCATTTGTCAAGAAGAGGAGAAGAAACAGCCTGACACCACAATCCATTTCACAAACATCACCAGCCTGTTCCTAGAGACTTGGTCTGCGATCACACTCAAGTTGGACAAAAAATAGTAGAAATGATCCAGCTGAATATTTAACTGTCCTGCTCAACTGAGTTTTAAGACTGTCTGCTATGAGAATTCTTCCCTGGCACAACCAGAATATAATTAATCAATGACAAAATTCAACAGGGACGACATGGAGCCAATTTGTGACATTAGGGGTAAGAGACTATTCAAATTTGAAGTGCTGGGGAACAATCACATGATGCACAACATGGCAAAGCAATGTCAAGGTTGGACCATCCGAAATCCACACAGTCAACACAAAACTCCAGAAGACGACTGATTTCATTCTAGAAAGATAACAGAAGGACCAAAGCAAAATAACTATCTATCAAGGCTTCACCGATTATTTAACACATCATCTACAGCCTCCAAAGCACCATTCAACTCAACATAGGGAGTTGTCTTTGTCCTGCAGAACTTGATCTGCAAGAAGGTGAAGGATGAAGGACAACACCAAGAAGTGAACTGTCCATACTTGCAAAGCAGTATCAGAGTCAGCAGTAAAACTAAGTGCCTTTTCCATGGGGGATGCAAAATCCCAACTTAAAATCAGCTTTGTCTTTGACCTTGGTCCTATCATTTAAGCACTGCATCTTCATTTTAACATTTGCAAAACTCTTCTCACAGGAATCTCTTTCAAGGGAGGACCCTAGATTGCCTTTTGGGGACCAGAATCCAACCAAAACTCTTCAGAAAATTGCTTTATTTTCTGTTCAGGTTTCTAACTGCTCCGGTTCTGTCTGTGTAAATTTTCTGACACAGCTGCTGCTGACATCTCCTCCTTGTTTAATATTATCTGTGAATTTCATTCCTGTGCAATTCAATTCCACTTCCCGATAATTAATAGAGATGTTAGATGAGACCAGACCTAACACAAATTCTCCAGATACCCTGCAAGATACCTTCCATAAACTTGTTACATTATCATTTATCATGATTCTCCGTTTACGGTCTTTCAGGCGGTTTCCAACCCACATGACTGATTTCCCATCCAAGCCAATCTGAATTCATTTTTCTATTAGGATTTCCTCACAATCCAGGGCATGGGCTAGACTGACCTTATAAACCTTTTACATCTTTGACCTCCTGATGTTACACGGAAGAGGCATGAGATTGCTCATAAAACTCCAACAGCTCTTTGAATTTCTCCAGCTGCACCACAGCACTCCTTTATGACGGGAAAATCAATGTAAGGCAGAGGAAGATCTGAGTTGCAGCAGAATATGAATTCTTGAATACGTGGTCCTGCACCAAAATCACCACCCGACACTCCAAACTGCTCCTTCACAAAGCAGCATCTGAAAGGTCCATTCTGTGCACTGCAGCCTCATTGAAGAGGCTATAGGAAAGACCCAGTTCAAACTGGTCCTATCATATCAGGATGCACTTGAGTTTCTCTGAGTTTCATTCTGGGCTATTCTCTATCCTGGTTACCTTTTATTTAGCTACTGTAAAGGAAGTGAAAAAATGTCCTTTTCTGCCTTTATTTTTCCTTGTCATTTTTGCTACTTCAAAGAGTAATTGGGTTTTCCACAAAAAAAAAGTATCAGAATCATTCCTAAAGGAGTGTTGTTCAGATCTGTTAAGTAGTGACAAATGACCTGCTTTAACTTTCCTTTTGAGGTGAACATTCTGATGAAAAGACCACCGAACATACGCAATTACAGTATTTGGCATTTATATAACACATTTTTTCCCTTTGACAATGTTCTCCTCTTTCTGCCACCTCCAAAATCTTATACTAGAGGCAAGAAGGTGGTAAAAGTTGTAAGGATACAAGCTTTATTCTTTTAGGAGAAAAAAAAAATCCCCTTATTTAAAATTAAATTCTTCTCAAAAATGAAACATCATGAAATATTTTATGAGAGCAGGGGAGCTCTTAAGCTTGACAAGCTCGTGAAATTTATTTTTGGGTATATACTTAAAGCCTAATACTTGTGCTAATCTTGAAGCCTGGGGAAAGAAAGGATTGGAGAGACATTTGTAAATATTCTTTGCTGGTGTCCCAAGTTTCTACGCAATTTACAATGATAAATCTGTCGTGCATCAAGTGGGTGACCAATGTTTTTTACATGCAGATAGAAAATCAGTTATGGACAGGAAAATTAATGGTAGTTAACAAAGAAACACCGCTGGTAGAGGATTTATTACCACATCTTCCAGCCACTCCTGAAGAGACGTGGCTTTGTCATCTGGATCCAAAAGTCTGTGTGGTGCACAGACTCCTCACTATTGGAGGATGTTTTATACTTATCTGTGACTAAAACCTCCCTCAGTAGGACAGGAGTCAAGAACTTGAGCAAATGGAAGTGTAGATTTTAAGGAGAAAAATGCACACGGACATTTCCATGTTGCGTCTGCTCAGCACTGAGTTTGTTAATGTATTTAGTTAATGAATCAAAATCTGCTCTAAGAAACCATCCTGGAAAACGGTTATCAAAAAGGTGATTTATATTTAAGTCACAGGCCCCGTCAAACAAGAGATTGTGTTGCATAATGAAGTACCGCTAACAGCATCTTTCTTCTAAACGAACTGCAAATTGGTTTACAAACTTAACCCCCTCCCGAAACAGGGAAACAGGAAGTGAGGATCACTTGGTCCATTAATTCAGTGCCTCGTTCTCCTATGAAAAATGGCATTAAAAGAGCCAAGGACGCCCGTTGGGGGATACATTCATGTCCACGGGGACCGGGCTGTGTCCTCAGCCACACAGGCATCCTGCCGGGCAGAGCTGGTGGGGTGACTTCATTTCTCTGTGATTTTCAAACCAGAGTGACCTCTCCTTCCCCAAAGTTTGAACATCGGAAAACATTTCCTTTTAAAGTAACTTTTATTTTTTTTCTCCTTTATTTTCTAATCTACAGTATAATGTGAGAGCAAAATATTTTTGAAAGAATTTTGAAAGAATACTTTGAAAGAACCATTTCAACATGAAAAAAATAGAAGCATTTTGTTGGGGGTATGTCAAAATGAAACCATGGGAACCTGCCCTTCTTTTTGCTTCCTCCAAGACAAAATTAAGGGCAAGGTAGACATCGTTTCACCGACACTTTTGGTTTCAAGAATACTGTAACTTCTGACAGGAAAAGGTTCAGCTGAACTGTTATGGGCTCACCCTACATCCAGCACAGGCAATGTGTGATTCAGTGCAGGTGAATGAGAGATTTAGCACAGAAGCAGCAAAACGCTCCACGGCCACTCCCGAATCGTAGCACCCTTTACAAAGCTGCTGACACACGTGCAAAAATATACCATGTGTGTGGTAGGAATAACACCTCCCCGTCAGACTGACGACACTTGTGTTACGCTGGCGGAAACAATTATGTGAGGTGTAAGAAAAGCAAAACCTGCCTTTTCTTACTGAAAAGACTGAGGGCAACTTTTCTGTCTTGCTTAGGTACCTAACTTGGGCACCAGTTTTAGGTGGCCACTGGACCAGTCCTATAGGTGATGTTTACGTTCCCTGTATATTGCGAGAGAATACACGTTAGGTGTTTGGGGTTCCTTGTGGAGGCATTCAATGGCACCTCGCAGGTCTCCCACCGACTGCACAAGGGAATTAATTGTGGCAGACTGGCCCATTAGGAGCTTGATCTTTAAGCCCAAATTGTGTACCCTAGGCAGGTGGGCTGCGTTACACTCTAAGTCTCTGCAGTATGCCATTGCCTTCAAAGGCATGGGAGAGGTGTCGTGACTGCCCTTTGCCTTCTCATCTGCCCTCTAGGGCTTGTGCGATTGGTGTTTTTAAAGAAGAGTTATTCTGGGAGACACCGAAACATTTGCTGTCATGTGTATCAAGGAAACATTATACACTTGTGGTGCCAACTGACTTTTTCCAGCTTAGTTGTAGATCATTATCAGACCAAACAACTTTCTGCAATATTAGCCAGGCAGTGACGTGCCGGTCTCACAACCTGTGATCCCCCCAGCAGCCCCCTGGCTGCGGTACCAGTTTGCTAGCAAGGGTGGACTGGGGGAGGGCACGCTGGTGCCAGAATGCAGAACCAGAGAGAAAAGCTGATCTGGCCGACTCATGGCTGTGGGAGGGCTGTCTGACATCTCACCAAGCCACTGCTGGGTGCACAGAACTGGCATCCTGCCCAAATTACCCGCCAACGTGTGAGCAGGGCTAAGGAGGAAAAAAAAAGCTGCAGAAAAAACTCTTTGCCATACCAGAGCTGCCCACCAACAAATTACTCCCAGTTTGCCTTTGAGCCACTTCCACAATAATTCTTTTTAGCTGGAAATCTTCACACTACCACCCACCAGATCACGCTTACTAGTACCATCAAAGATCTCCAAGCACTTCACCCAAAGCTCCTGCTCACAAATGGCCGAACCAGTGTAAAAATGAAGCTAATTCACACCCAGTGAATCCAGGGCTCGGGCAATGACATGTGCCACTGCATGTGATCACCTCTGCAACGCTCAGCAGCTCTGTCACTGCTCTCTCCCTTTCCGGGATCCTTCACAGCCCCACTACCAAAAACTTCTTTTGCTATCTATTCTCCACATGAGCATCTTGTGCCTTGGTAGGTCGGAAAACAGAGAACAGGACTGATATAGTGAGCAACAGGGGTATAAAAGACTTTGTAGCTTGCCCTTTCTGCCTCCCGTCATCTTCCCCTCTCTTTTCCATCACACGCAGCACCTGCTTTCCTACGCTGTTGAAGACTTTGTTTCATCTGTATTTAAAGCTGCCTTTCAGCTCAAGTCCCAGCCGCGCACAGCATGTCTCGCTGTTTGCACTAGGAGTGTGCAATGGATGTGGGGTCTGCATAAATTAAGGGCTTTCTGGAGAAATGCAAGATCATGATTTTAATAACTCAATTCACTCCTCTCGGAAAACCAGTCAGCAGTTTTTTCCACCATGACTTCTGTAATAACAACTGTGCAGAGCTCTGCATAGGGCTCTTTTATCTCTTAATGGCTGAAAAGGTTTAATACAGGTTTTGTTCTTAGACTACTATTTTCAAAATGTCTAGCACAACCTCACCTACACCCTTGTTTACCAACTAAGAAAGATATGTATGTAATATGAATACCCATATATACATAAAGGACATTAAAGAATTTAAGAACTGTTTTTGACATATTTATTAGTCTAATTTTCTCCTTACAAAGTTCTTCCCACTTCTATCACGGAACATATATTTAATCCGTTAATGTTGGTTTAAGGATCTCCTCTCCTCTCCTCTCCTCTCCTCTCCTCTCCTCTCCTTTCCTCTCTTCTCCTCTTCTCTCCTCTGTTAAAGCATCTTTCTCTGGCTGGGAAGATGACACATCTTTACTAAGGCTCATCAGCAGTATTTTCTCACCTTGCTAGCATGGTGGTATCTGAATTTGTTTTAATTCTTGTTACAGATAGCAAGAACACCTATCCACTGGAAATTCAGAGGGAGACATTCAGAGCCCTCCAACAGCTCACACAGCCAGTACATTAAGGGGCTTGAAAGGCATTTTGGAAAGGCAAAGGGATGGTTGAGATTAGAAGATGTTACGTCAGCGTAGAAACACTGCCAAGAGTTAACTGAATATTTAATAAAGGAAATAATTTTTCTTTTCTGTCCACAGAGGAGTAGCTATTGTAGGAAGATGGCAAAGTGCTACTGGACTTTCTACCTTTGGCAAGTGGTTGACATCCATCCCAGATCCACAGTCACGAGCAGTTCTTGCTAATTGAAGGGGCTTGCAATTGCACCTTCCTTTTCTCTACCCAAGCAATCTTCCAATTGCATCTTTATTATTATTCGCATCACGGCAAGGTCTCCAGAAGGCCTGGCACTGCATAAAAGGCCATGTCTCCCAGCAAGTGCTGACAAAACTGAAGAGTGGAATAGCTGGGAGGGAAAGGCATGGAGGAGCTGACCAAGGTCATCTGAAAGGTCAACAGTGAATATTTTCTTGGCAGTCTTTGACATGGCCACTGCTCTCAGCTGCTTGATGGGAAGGAATGAGCCCCACACCCAACGAGCCTGCTGTCTACAGCCCTGGTGGGGTGAAGGTGGAATTTACCCCAGAGACTGATAAAGAAAGTTAAGTTCATAACTGAAGAATGGCAATGCAAAAGGAGCGCCATAAACCCCATGCTTGCTTTGATAGGTTTTTGTTGCCCTTCTGCTGTTTATTTACGTTGGGACAGCCTGTCCTGGTACAGGGTAACCTGGTTTCATGTCCCTGGTGCAGCTGGGGCTCATAGTCTGGCCTTCCTTTTAGGCAAGATGGGTTGTCTTAACACCTGGGCTACCAGAGCTAAGAAAGCGACTGTTCCTAATGTATTAAGCAGAGGAAGGAGTGGGAAATTTTCCTAAAAATGCAAGGAAATGCTTCACTTCTTGCTCACGCAGAGCAGGCAGGCTCTCTGATTTTGTCCTCAAGAGCTGATAGCTGCAGGGACATCTCCCAGTAAGGGCACAGCTAACCTGCTGCAGACACCAGCTCCACCAGCTCCTCCAGGAGAGGTGGGTGAGGAACCCTTCCTAGTCCTGGGGGACGGTACGCAAACGCAGTTGGAAGAACAAGACAGTTTGGTTTTGGGTTGGTTTTTTTTCCAAGTAACTCTTCCCAACCCGTGAGGCAGAGAGGCTACTTGCCTGCAAACATTACCGGCTTGCTGTCACGCTACTGAGCAGCTACTCCGAGCTCAGCCTGCCCAATCCTGTCTTGATCCGAGAGGCTGAGATGAAAGCTATCTGCAGCCTCCAGCCTCCCTCTTCTGATACTCTCCCTGCTCATGTTTTACTATTTTGCTTTAACTTAGCAAATTTTGCCAGCCACAGAGCACTTCACAGGATGCTGAGCCACAGGCTGGGGTTGGGACTGGTGGTATCGTAAATGGGTACGGAGCCACATCGCCTCCGAGGAAGCATCTGGTCCTTGGAGTCAGAGTAATCTTATAATTGAACCAACTTTACTGATGGAATAAACACTTTGTGGGTATTATTGATGCGCAGATGCCTACTTTGGTGTAGGTGGGCTCTGGTTCTATATCCTCTCTGTCCCATGGAGGCGGTCAGTGCCTCAGGGTCACGTAAGGAAGAATTAATCTTAGAGCAGTGGGAAAGACTCCACGAATGCAAACGGAGCAAGGCTTATTTAAAAGAGCAGCTATCAGCGTGAGAAAATTGAGAATCTGGCCAGTAGCAAGTCTGCAATTGCAGGTTTCAAGATGCTAAGTGAATGAAAGCAACTTTTCTACTGAAGCAATAAAGGATCCAATATCCAGCTGATGTGCTTATCACGAATGTGGTAATAGAGATGTCTGTTTTATTGGCTGCTGTTTAGCCTGGTGTTCATAAATGACTGATACTTAATTAATTGAAGGCAGTATTACAAAAAACAATCTGCTTACAAAGGCTCCTTTTAACCAGCAGTTGTCATATTCGTTCTGATCTCAGAGAGATAAGTTCTAAGTTATTATGTTTTCTCAGACAAACTAGCAAATATGAAAAGAAACAGTAAAGGTGAAATACCTGAAAAAAATTCTCATGCTTTTTTTTTTCTCCAGGTAAGGACTGTGTTCAGTAATCATTTTCATTCTTTGTAGTGATCTTTTTTATCTTCTTTCCCCGATAAGGACAGCAACTTTGCTGGGGTTATTGGCAAATCAGGGTCACAAACCAATCTGCTTCCTCATATTTGATCGTACACAAGAAGCAATCCCCATGAAATCATTAATTCTGTCTATACCAATAAGTAAAAATGTGCCTCAGACCATACTCTGCCCTTGGGGCAGGGGCACAACATATCCAAGCAGATAGACACTGTTATCCCCATGGAGTAGATATACCAACCAGGAACGGACCCTTTCCCGTGCTAACTCCCAAGCCACGCACAGGCACCTTCCTGGAAGGCTTAATTGACCAAAATGATGCCGGGATTTAAAACTTGCAATTTAGCAGTTTGATGTCTGAGGGTCAGCACTCAGTATGGACTTGCCCAGTCTGTGTGGTTAGGGCACGATCCAGACCACAAGCACAGGAACATTGGGGTTTTTGTCCTGGGCTGGGGAAAGCATAAGAAATCTTGCTCCAGGATGTATCTCAAAAAGTCTTCATCAAGACTTCATACATCCAGCTTTGTTTTTCCTGCTGCACCGTGGTCTCTCAGCATGACCTTGGGCACATCACTCTTCTGGCTGGGCTGCAGACTGCAGCGTAGTGTAGCAATGGCTGCGAACGGGCTGGAGACTGTCCCCAAAGCAATGGGAGCAGGCGTTTCATACAGCATGGTTCACCTGGCCTTTCAGAAGAGCAAACTAGCCTACGATGACCCCCGTGTTGCCCGAGTGGATTTTAAACCCATCTCAGGTATTTGAAACCACACTGCAGTCTGCGCTCGGGATGTAAATGCCATCTCTCTGCTCCTCCTCTGGCAAAAGGAGCAACTGAGACTTTCCTTACAAAGGGGCAGTGAAGATAGATAGGTGTATTCAAGGCTATGAGCTCTTCCAACACTACAGCAAGTAACAATTAAACAATCATTACCCTTCACAGCCAGATTTTCTTAGGAAAAGCCATGCAGTTTCATTAGATTTTGCAGCCCAATAGCAGCTGTTTCAAAACCAGTTTGCTGAAACCTGCTCATACGGCTTCCACAAAGTTCCCGTGAAAGACCTGGCAAGAGGTGACCCACAACCAGCCTTCAGCCACCCTCCCCCGGTTCAATCGAACCAGTTTGGGGTCCAGCAGGAGACAAGAAGAGGGACAAAGTGAGGGCTGCTCACAAGACTTGAGGGAAAGAAAAAAAAATACAAGATTTTTTTGCAGCTCCCAGATGGAGCAGGAGAGCGGCTGGAACAGCTCAACATTGTCTTTGTGGTTCCCAAACCAGTACAGGTTGACACTTAACCCATGTCAGCTGCAGACTAAACACATCTGGGACACCTTTGTGGTTTGTAAACCCACCAAATTGTTCTTAGAACTTCATTCAACCTGAGGCCATTATTAAAAGAACAAGACAGAACAAAATCTACCAGTATTAACAAAGCAACCTGTCCTTTGAGAAAGTGCGGCAACCTAGAAGATCCTGAGGGGTCTTTATGGTGCAGGACAGTTTAGCTGAGAAAAGTCTCAAAGACATGGACCGGTGAGTGTGATGAACACTGGTCCTCACTGCGTGAGGGCAGCCAGATTTGACCCTCTCATTTGCATTCCCACGAGGTCTGGCCACCACCGCTCCCTCACGTCATGACTTAAGTAAAAAGAAATAAAAAACCTCATAGCTACAGCCACAGGGGTTGTTCCCTTTTCTGAACATCCAGAGGCTGATCTACCCTAGTGGGTGCAGCATCCGAGGTATTTCTGGTTAAACACATCTGGACACCCCAAAACAGGCAACACAGGCCTGGGTTTCTACAGTCTTTGCTCGGAGGTGCAGAGAGAGGGAGGTCAGTAAAGAGCCTGGGAGCCTTGATTAAATCAATATTTTGGCCATGGCTTGAAGGAGAGAGCAAGAGATGTTTGCCCACAACTTCCTAACCCTGTAGCTTGGTAGATGGGACAACAGAGAGGACAGAGGGGGCTCACCTAGTGAATTAATCCACACAAAGTAGTAATTTCTTCACAGCAGCTGGAGCCAAAGAGACCAGAGGAGGTGAGTCTCTGGGGACACACCAGTATCTGGGGAATGCTGGTCCAGGTTCAGGGTTGACCGCGGCCCCACAACAGAGTTCTTACCATATCAGAAAAAAAACCAAACTGTGGCAAAGTGTGTTTCTCTTTCTCAGTAACATCAGGGACTCTCCCTATCTGCAGAAATGGGTTGTAGATTTTCTCTAAAGTGCAGTCGCAGATTTTGGCGGCTTTACCTCCCTGCACTGAGAAGTGGGTAGAGAGCTGCCTGCTCTGTCCAACTTAAACCAGGGTACTTAAGGGCATTTATTCCTTCATCTGGAAGATGAAACACAACAACTATTTGGGGATTGGAGGTGCCAGGCTGGTATTTGGCAGTGCTCGGAAATGTTTTGGGAAAACCTTTCTCTGTGTGAATTGTCTATCCATCACTTATTCCAATAAATCTCTAATCCAGACCAGGTTATTTTTTTCCTTTGCTTTAGCTTTAAAAAAGGAGGAGCTGTAGGCATTCTCCTAGTAAAAAAATAACATATTGCAAGTGACCCCATCCTAGTTTTGCCAAGCTCAGTTAAGGTTTCTCTACACAAGAAAATTAATCTGGATTGAAAGAGTAGAATGACTATTTCTGTATAGAACTGGTTTATAATGATGTTAGTTGTTTCGTGGATTATCAGTGTTCTCCACTGAACTAACTAGCTTAATCTTGACTTTAAAAATAAGCAAGATGGAAAGAAAGCACTTTAATTCTGCAATAACAGGATTGTCTTCACAATGAACTAAAAGATAAAATCTATTCAGGGATATTGAATCCAGAATGACTCGTGTTTCTGAGCACTCCTTGCACTCCAGCAGCAGCAAGGACACCTCTTCATTTCCACACACTCCACTCAAACAGCCACAACTCTGCACAAAGCAATTACTGTAACATCTAGAGCAACGGGACCGAATCCCAATGGTCCCACCTGGCCCTTTTACTGAAGCAAAAAGACCAATAAAATCAATTGATGTCTCTGCTTCAGGTTTTGTTGCAGGGACTGGCTTTACTTTTTTTCCTGGTAAATGAACAGTAAGAAAAAATGATAACTTCAGAATCTGGCCAGTACTTGCAAGAGCACTACCTCCCTCATCCCTGAGGATTTCTTTGGAGAAAGGGTGACAGGTAACCCTCAAAAGCCTCTCTGGTTTACAAGAAGGACCATATCCTCTTCCCTATGACCTGAGCCATGAGTAACTAGTATGCCAGGGAGTTTATTACACCCTATTTAATAAATCCTGCCTCTGGTGCAATGCCTGGGGGAGCATGCAGATATACTGCAATTCGCAGAAACTTCTTTCAGCAGCCACCTGCAAACTTTCCACCTTATTTGCTCATAGCAGGTTAGTCCTGGTGAACTGGATTGCTCCCGATGAGAGGGAAAGCAGATGGGTACTTGTGTGCCGGGGGAATATTACTGAGATCATTTGTGCCGAATTGTTTATTCTTTTAATTGGAAGGACTGAAACTTCATTCACCTTTTACCTTGTTTCGCCTTTGCTGGAAGCCTCTAGCTGATGGGATCCGTCCCAAAACTCCAGCCCATCCATCAGCGGCAGAGTTAATTATGTGCACACCGAGAGGAAAAAAAAAAAAAATTCCACCTCCCTTCCCCTTCTTTGCATGCAGGTGAAGAAAAAGAAGGCAGGACACCTGAAATCGCTCCTGGCCCAAACCTCCTGCTGCTCCTACAGCACTCGCAGAGGCAGGGAGATACAGGGGCTCACTGTGCATTTGAGGAAAGCCTTTTCTGGCCATATTAAAGATAAATTATCCCACCGCGGCAGCGGGGCTGGAAAAGGTGCTGGTGAAACCCCATCTCACCACCACCACCACCCCCCGACCTCCTGTCCCTTTCCCCCCAGGTATTAACCCTTCAAGGCGTTGCAAGGTCTCCCGGTCCGGAGGTTGTTCTCCACTCCCTGCTTCTCCTGGTGCGTTAGCGTCCAGTCCCCCCACCCTCCCTCCTCGTACAGAACAATAGCAAGGCACCGCTTTCAGCTGCTTCCCGAGGAAAGCCCAGATCACACACATTTAGATATATATATATAGAGAGATACGATTATATTTCTCTTTGCTGTTTAGGACAAGAAATGAAGTGCTGCCTCTTTAATTGGCAAAAGCATGCAGTAAGAGCATACCTTTAATTTAGTGTTGGGATAGCTCACTTGCACCCTGGCTGTTGTCTTATTGGAGAGGGCAGCCTGCCTCAGATCCTCTAGCACTGAAATAATATCATCCAGCACGCATTTCTTATCCTGATTTCTCAACACACACAGATGGGAAAAAGTATAATTATAGCCTTTGTAGTTCACCTTCATTTCCAGCACGGCTCGGTGGATCTGCAGGATCACATCAGCCTGATGCAAAATATTGCCTCCGGGTTTGGAGAGGAGAATCACCCTGCCATACCTCCCCGGGGTGTGCAAGTCCGAATACAGCTGGCTTTTGGATTGATCGAGGGAGAAAAGGCTGCTGGCTAAGCTCCTCTCGATCTTGGCCAGGCTGTGGCTGGGGGCTACCAGGCTCTCCAGGTCAGTGTCAGGCTGGAAGCGGTTGAGCAGGCTGAAGCCGAAGATGATGGTCAGGACTGCGGGCACAGTGAGGAAAAACACCGGATGCCTGCTCACGAATAAGCCCAGCTTGTAGAAAAACGACTGGAGCCCTCTGTGTATCACCTGCCGCAGCATCCTCCACCAGATCCAGCCTGCAGATGCTCCTGGCCGTCTTAGAAAGCACATGTGACATGTGTAGCTCCTTACCCCTTCCTGTCAGTTTCCCTTTCTCTCTCCCTCTCCCTCTACTACTCCTTTAAAAGACTGCAGCAAGTTGCAGCAAGACAGCCAAATATTGATCAATGGGGGGTGTGTGTGCGTGTGTGTGTGTGTGTGTGTGTGTGTGTGTCGGGGGTGGAAGGGACCGGGCAAAAGAGGGAGGAGGGGGGGGTCCTTGCTTCTTTTTTTTTTTTTCTCTCTTTC